>JADMNG010000024.1:0-449101 GCA_016097075.2 Sporothrix phasma | reverse complement strand
TTTATTTCCCGTGACGCTGTGGTGGCCGTGGTAGTCCCAGGTGGCCGATGCAGCTCCGCCATACGCAACGGTGGGAAGCAGTTGGGTCGCGTCGCAGCGTACTTTGTAGATAGCCGTGTGGCTGCTTTGTAGCGGGAGGCACCCTAGACCAGAGACTAGGCCACAGTCAGCAAAGGCCAACCGCCAAAACGGGAAGAGAGGCAGGAGAGGAAATGACGGGTTTGGGGGCAATGTCGAGCGGGTCAAAAGGGATTGGGTTGTCCTCTTTTTTCTTCCGTTTGTTCTCTTCCTCTTGAGGCCTTGGTTGGCAAGTATCTGCTCGGGGACCAGCATCCATGGTGCACTGGCTTCGGCCGGATTCGGGTTACGGCGCCATCACCCCCTCGGCTGTTCGCCACTGTTCCCATGCCGAGACCTCTGACAGAGGCACAGTTTTTCCGCCGCGAGCAACATCGAGCATGGGTCCACTGGTTGTGTTGGTTTGTGAATTGGCACGGAAATCTGCACAGGAACCCGCACTCAGCCGACTTTGCGCGCCAACATGGCATCTGTCGCCATTCCTACCGCCCCTGACACGTTCTGCCTAGAGCAGATCTTCGCTGTCCTCCTCCAGCGACCCGTCGGCTCTGACTTTGTGTTGCCAGATTGACGCTTTTCAGAGTACTTCGTACTGTACGCTGCACATGTGGCCGAGGCAGCTCTGCTGTGTGCATGATGCGTGCACGCTCGCTGCATTCTGCAGGTGCATTGACTAAACCACCGGCGGGTAATATATGCAAGTGCCGTGCGAGCCACTTACCGGCTGACCAGCCAGAGCGGGCCTTGGCCAGACACGTCCGGAATCTCTGGCTGTTGTGCAAAGGGGTGTATCGCGGAGTGTGTGCGATGATCCTTGCAGGTGTATGGGCGAGAATGATGAGATCAAGACTACGAGCAAAGTGAAGGAACACGGCAGACAAGATAGTGTCTTGCAAGGCATACAACACCAGAGATAGCACGGGTGGGCTTAACAGTTGTACGTCGTAGAATATTGCAAATGCTGCTCCTGTCGGTCTACCCCTTGCATTGCAGTGGAGGTCCAACAAGACAACGTGCGCCGGACAAAGATCGTGGTGCTAAAGCAAAGGGGAGACGGACGAGAAGTTGACATAGAGCTACCCCAGGATAGAGCATAGTGCACCCTGAGAATATCAGGCTCAAAGCTCCAACTTACGTTATTGCAGCGTGACTTTCAAGAATCGTTCCGTATCACGAATCCCTCGAGCGTTCTACTTCTGATTATCTTGTTAACCACACAGACAAGGACTCATAATGCAGGGCAGAACATGCCGTACTTCCGTAGCGCTCGCTGAACACTAGAACAGTAGATTCTGCAACGGTCTGTCGATTGTGACATGACGTTCTGTTGACCTCCACCTTATTGTACTGTTTTCTTTCTTTTGATCGCACCTTCCCCGACTTTTGTGTTGAATATCCGCTCTCCGCGCTCCGATGACCCACAATTTCGGGCCTAGAGGGCTTCGGGAAAAGCGCGGGCGCTTAAAGTGGCTATTTAGATTGACCCCTTTTCAGTTTATTTGTACTCTGTACTGAGTGAGTACTGAGTACAAGAGAAGGCTCTGCTCCGTGTGGCCCATAATACAACTCCACTCCACAGTGAGGCTGCAGCTGCAGCTGCAGACTACGAAGTACTTCGACAGCCTGCAGACTGCAGACTGCAGACTGTTCGTTCAGTATGAGATAGTCAGAGGGCGTGCACGAGAACGCATGCGGGAGCGAGACCTAGAGGTGCATCCGCATCCCACTGCATGTCTTTCCGTAGCTGCCCTCTCGACCCTGTTGACCTCTTCCTCGTTTCCGTGTCCTATCGGGCTTCACCCTGCGCAGGATGGCAGAGAGATAGGCAATCTTGAAGGTGTGTGCTCCAATCAGACGAGTAAAACTCGGCAAAGAGAATACGAATGCGAAGACAGCCGGACCAAAACCAAAGCCGATCCGAGAGAGACACAAAGACGCGACAGGCGCTGGACGGCAGACGACCGACAGCCACGGATGGCTGCAGATGACATCTCCTCCATGAGCCGCAGGCGGCAATTGTGGCTTGTGGGCGTACGGGACTGGCATAGCTGTATCTGAACAAGTATACGATACCACTTTTGCGCCTGTATCGTCAGACGCGGCTGTAGACGCCGAGGACAAGCGAATGTGCTGTGCATGCAGAGCTCAGGACCGCGGCAACAGAACTTAATATAGCCAAGTGGACAAATCTCAACAGCCAAACACGAGGCTGAGTGACTCGACAAACAGAACGCCAGGACCCAAAGGAAACTGTGCCATGATCAAAGTGAGGCTGAACGATGGCAACGACAGCGCCACCATTAAGTATTTACTTGGCAGTGAACAAGCAATTCATAGTGTTGATGTTGCAGAGATCATTGTCATATGGTACGATATAAACTGCCGCCCCTCTGGTGTGCTGCATTGTCATGCCTGGCAAGTTTTTATCACGGCTCTCCTTGACAGCCTCCCAATCTTCGATATTGAGGACATGTGGATCTTTATCTGAAACACATAACGCCACATGGATAGTCCATTTCGTTGATCGAAAAGTATCGATTCGTATCCGTCTTTCGCGGCATGAGCAATTTGTGGCACCGGGTGATCTCTATTCTTTTGTTGACTTTTCTACTTTATGGGTCAACTTGGCCAGATTTTGACAAATATCTCAGGTGCCACAAGTGATAGCAGTACAAGACACTTTGGACTTATGAGCTTCAGGGACAGTTGCACCGTGAGACGGGGCTATCATATATCACCTTTCACAATTCTTTCATTTTTCATTTTCCATTTTCTTGTTATCGTAAAAAAGATCGCCTCGGCATGACCACCGTTGGCTATCTAAATGGTGCTTTAGGAGTTTTTACCGTCTGATATACTCCGAGGCCTCACAATACGATCAGTATGGGAACTTGAGGACAGGGACGGAAGATGCAAATCCCACGAGAGCCTCGTGGGCGAGCCGATACGGGTCAAGCAAAGTCTGAAGAAAGAACAATGCGACAGAGGAGAGACGGGTGTACGAGTATTACGACGGAAGCCATACGTGAAAGTCACATATAGGACAAGAGCTATAGCCCCCGAGTAGAGACCTCCGCGGCGATACCCAAGAGAGTTAGGTGCTCTCTACACAGTCCTGTCTTCTTGTTGTCCTGTGTGCGCTTTCAGCAAGATCTGGTGACAGGTGGAAGAGCCAGTACCCGTTGTCTATTCGTTGCCGCATGGTCGTCGTCGTCTGATCTGATGAGACGTCTTCCCCTCTTCCTGGCTCCAGCATGGGAGTACACCTCGCGTTTTGTTCCTTCTTCTTCTCGGGTCTAGCCGAAACGTTGAGGCATATCTTTTCTGGCCTTCTTCGTCAAGAACCCGTGCTGCCCGAGACCCAGAACGCCGTCACCGATGAGGCCAATGTTTCCCGTGCCCTTCTGTATCCAGCAGTCCGACAAGGCCACCGAGGCGAGCCGCGTGGGCAGTGAGAGCGAGTGGACGACCGGGACTCCTGATCAAGCGATGTTGGGTTTGGAGAAAGATATGAGCAGATGTACACCGTATAGATCCCATGACATTGTGGCTGCACGAGCAACAGCACCATTTGCGTGCGAGATGACAAGGTTTATCTCTGTCAAAGACCAACTCGGACAATGTGAGGATTGACTTGTATAAAAACAAAGTAAAGAGGAGTTACGATGTAATAGAGAATGGCAAGGAAACAGGAAAAAAAAGTAAACTGAAACGCCCAGCCTTGAAGCGAAAAAAGCAAGAGCAGAAAATGCACGACGCTTTGCTAAAACAAAAACCATGCCATGATGTATCTATGCAAACCCGCAGCAACAGAGAATAGGAAAACCTTTGGGCCACGGCACCAGATTCTGGTCGCTTTGATCCGATCAATTGCTAGAGAGAGACGAGGTGGTCAGTCAAACGAACACTCTTATCACCAAACACCGCACTGTACCGCACGATGGAACTCACTAGATTTGCAGCGGCGCAACTTGGTCGACCTGGTACATCCAGTTGCCGTTGCTCTCCTCTACAATCAGCCAGTCGTACGGGAACTGCACCAGGTGGCCCTGCATCATGTTAAGCAGGTCCTCGGCATCTGCCTTGGAGAGCACCTCGTCTGTGCCGCTCTGGAATCCGCGCCGGCTGCTGCGCGTCGTCGCCCGCTTCCGCCGCTTGACCGACCCGGGGTTCGTCCCGCTGGCCGTGCCCGTTGCCGCCGTCGTGGTCGTCGCCGTCAGATTCGGCAGCCCGCTGTTAGTGTTGTTGCCGTTGGCCGCGTTGTTGGTCTCGGCGCCGTTGATGCCGTCCTTCTCCGACAGTCGTGGCGCCTTCTCCTGCTCCGAGAATGTCGTTCGTCGGCCCTTGCCCTTGGCCGGTCCGGTGTTGCGGGCGCGCTTCCTGCTGCGCCGACACCAGCCTTCTCGCCGTTGTTTGCTTCCTTGGCACCGCCGAAAAGATGCGATGCGGAGTCGGGCAGCACCGTGCCGTGTGACGGTCCTGAGACGGACGACGGGCGCCGCTTAAACGCGTTCTCGGCTGCTGCTGCCTTTTCCATCTCCGACTTGTTGGACGACTCGCCGGGGCCCATGTCCGTCTCTGACGGAAAGCTCTCCTTGGTTGCTGGCCGCTCCGTGCTGGCCTGCCCGCCGCTGCTGACGCTCTCTTTTCATTGTCGTGGCCATGCAACATGGCGCTGGCGACCTTTTCGCCAACGCTGGCAATTGCATCGAGAGCACTTGGCGTGGGAACACTGATGCCAGCACCCACCGCCTGCCGCGTGTCGGGCGTGCTGTTGGCTCTTATTGCCCGACTCGGTCCGCTCGCTGTCGTCGCCCTTCTTACGGGCTTTCCATGCTTTCCTGGAACTTGGCACCGTAGGCGATAAATTCTTGGAACTCGTGCCAGTTGGTGACCTCCGAGTCAGGGAGGCATCGAAACACGCGCCGGTAGATCTTGGTGTTGTTTTCGGCGGCGCGGTTCCACACATCGTCGATAAAGGCCGGATCGAGGGGATCCTTCATGCAGTCCCGAGTGATGCGAGCAAGGCGAATATCGGCTGCCAAGGGGTTGACAGGGTAGTTGGGAGGACCGCCAATGTCGGTGTCGTCAGTCACGGGAAGAGGTGGAAGCACGCCGGCTGTTGCAAATCGAGTTTGCTCCTCAGCGGCGGCCTCTTCGGTCGGCACCGGCGGAAGCACATCCTGGTTGCCGCCGCTGGCTGCGTTGGAAGCCGATGTAATCGAGGCGTGCGCGGCCCGGTCACGCTCTTTAGCGGCGCTACTGCGGGATGCCGTGTGCCGCTTCGTGCCTATACCCGGCTTGGACACGGGATTCTCCTCGTCTCTTGCGCCCTCGTCAAAGGAGGTGTTGAGGACTTCGCGGCCGTCCACAATGGTCGAGTCCCGCAGACGGTCTGTGCCCTTATTTTTGGCCGCGGTCCAGTGGTCCTCGCCATGGCCGCCGACGTCCAGTGCTTGCTTCTCGCTGTCAGGTGGGTGCTCAACGTTCCCCGCCTGTTCAGAGTGGGCAGTGTCATGGATGGCCGCCGTGACTTGATGGACGACGCATCGTCTGATGGGAAGCCATCCAAGTCTACGTTGTGGTTGAAGCTGTTGACACGCTGCAGCCTGGAATAAGGCGCGGTGCGGCTGGCACGGGGGTCGTCACCAATGTCCGCCACATCCTCGACAGAGGAGCGTAGTCGGTCAGCCCGCGCCTGTGATGGGGAGGCTGCGCCACCCGGCGACACGTCCGACCGAATGGTGGAGTGGTCATCTTCGTGACCGTCGCCGGTCTCGTCGACGTCGCTGTAGATCTGGTCCATCTCTGCCTCAAACTCGGCCTCACGGCGCATGTCCTCCATAATCTCGTCCGTGTCGAGACCGAGGTGCTCCTGCATCAGGCGGAGACGCAGCGTGTGTGCGAAGCGGCCCACGCGATACGGCCTCCCCGCCATGGTCGACGATATCATGTCGCGATCTCGAACAATCGCGGCCACTTCCGAGTCGCGGTCACCGAGCAGAGACCGTTCGTTGATGTTGGCTGAGCCAATCAGGGCCACACGGTCGTCCACAATGATGGTCTTGGCGTGGATGTAGAGCTGCTCCGTCGTGAGGACGGTCTTGTTGTTGATCTTGCCCCACTGGCGCAGACTGAAGAACTGGATGTAGTCCTCGGGCTCGATGCCCGCTGCACGTAGCCGACCAAAGATTGAATTCTCGCCGCGGCAGATGCTTCGGTACTGGCACTGGAGAATAAGGCGGACGCTCGTGCCCTCCTGATCGGCGACGGAGTTTTGGAAACCAGGCATCAAGGGGATAATAATGACACACTTCCAGTCTTCGTCGTCACGGTTGGCGCGGATGATGCGATCGACCAAGGCATCGCCGATACGGTTGACAATCTTGACATTGAGCGTCTCCGTACTCGTGATGAAGAACTGGTTCTCAATGTACACAAAGTGCTCCGACTCCTCAATCATGCTGATGTAGGCTGTCTGGATACTGCATTCGACGTCCATGATGCCGAGCGACCAGGCCGATGCAGACCGCAGGATCTGAACTTCACAGGTGCCCGACAGACCCAGGCTGTCCAGGTCCTCCTTGCGAAAGTCGGGGGCGGTAGCAGAAACGGTGTTGGGCGCGTAGGCTTCCGGCCACGACGGACATAGTTCCAGCGCTGAACAAAGTGGCGGGTCAGATCGCGCGCAGGCTGGCCCACAATCTGCATGCCCACATCGTGCCAAGGCATCCGGGCACCTTGGTGCGGTCGTACATCTCCTTGTACGGTTCGCGGAGACTAAAGAAGTCCTGGACGCGCGGATTCGAGTAGTCCTTGCCGGGCCACAACTGTGTGTGGTCTGCGTCTCTGGGCTGTTCGTCCATTTCGAAGCCAGTGGGCTTGTCATCCACAAGACTGTGCTGCGGACTATCCAGCGGCCAAAGCATAGATCTATGCCACCAACAAATGCCACGTCGTGGTCTACAATGCAAATCTTCTCGTGGTGGCGAAAAAGAACTGGTTCTTCTTGAACTGATTGGGCGACCGCTGCACAAAGATGTTGGGGTGCAGGTTCAAGAGTGAGAACTTGGTGTACTCGGAGTCAATGGGGATGGCGGCCTCGACGTTGCGGTAGACAATGACAAAGATCTTGACACCCTCGGCTGCTTTGCGTTGCAGCAGGCGATCAAGCCGCCACTTTTGGCTGATGCAGGCGGGTCGGCGCATATACAACTCCGGGCTGAGCCACCAGTCGTGGATGTAGACGACATCTTTCGCCATGGCAATGGCGCGGGACACGTTCCACATGTAGTCGCGGCCGTCGACAAGCCACTGGGCAAACACGCCGGTGCGGACAGGAGCGTAGCTGTCGAAACGGTTGCGGCGGTGCCAGGGGTCTGCTTAAGCATGTCGACAATGGACTCCTCGAACTGACCGATGAGGTGCTGGTTGCGGGCCCAGAGTCTGACTTGCGCTCTGATGTGAGGAGGGTGAGCGTGTGGTGCTTGAGGCGGTTCATGCTGGTGGACATTTCCAGTTCTGCAGCGGCGGCTGTGCTCTTCCCAGCCGCGAGCTGCTGCTGCTTGCGCTTGCTCTTGGAAATGATGAGGAACTTGGGGTCGATGAGGTAGACGTCGTAGATGTTCATGTTCTCTGGTGACTCGACGCAGACAATGTAGCTCTGCCGCACGAGGAACCATTTGCGGCTGTGGCGCTCAATCACCTTACCGGGCGTCAGGACACGGCGGAAGTCGAGGCCTTGGACGATTGAATGTGCAGGAAGCACTCTTTGCCATGATAGCTTCCCTCGGCGGCAAGACGCACGCCCAGTGCAGACAGCTCGAGGAAACGACAGAGGCGGTTGCTGTCGGCACGGAAAATAAGCCAGTGCACCATTTCGTTCAGATACTTCTGAAGCATCCTCTGCTGGCGCTCGACATATCTGCGCTTTGCGGCCGCCTCGTCGAGGAGATCGCCGGCGACTGGCGTGCCGTCGGGATTCACCTGTCCGGACTGGCGTCGAGCAATGCCGCCCAAAACGCCGATTCTGGACTTTTTCCGACGGTAATTGATGCGGCCATTAGCGCCCTCAGCCTCCGTCGCCGTACCTTCACCAGCAGTACCTTCACCAGCAGTACCTTCGCCAGCAGTGCCATTGCCGTCTGGTGCGCCCTCATCGCTGTGGACACTGGCGGCGTCATCTTCGTCGTCAAGCTTGACGCCGCGGAGTCCGCGCACATACGGAAATGCCGTGATAGGAAACTTTGGTTGCTTCGGACGCCGCCGGTCTGAGGGTGTGTAGGTACTTGTCGTTGCGGGTCAGCTTGTATTTCCAGTGCAGCTCAAGAATTTCGCGAATGGTGCGCTTGATTGTCCATTTCATCTGGCTGGGGCCGCTGCCGTATTCGAGGTCAAAGGTAAAGAGCCAGTGGCGTTCGCTGTCGCCGTCCTGAACGGGGTGCTGTCCCGGATGCTCAGCTTGACCTGCTCGAGCAGCACAGGAATTCGCTTGTTTCCGTGTTCATCGCGTTGGATCATGCTGGCCAGCATCAGGGCAGCCGGGGCACCTGCTCGCAGCTCGGCCATCAGCTCAGCCGACTTTAGATAGTCAAAGTTGTCTTCCTTTTTCTGGCGCAACAGCTTCAGCGTGTTCTTCACCTGCCGCCACTTTTGCACACCATAGGTTGCTGCTCGATCTCCGGCAAAGAAAGCCCGGCGAGGTGTCATGGCGTCGCCATCCGAGACCCGCCCCGAAAACGGTCATGCGACGGATGTGGCCCACAGAGCGGCCGGATGACGGGCCGCCGTTTTCAGCCTCTTGCTCGTCACCCCGCCCCATCCACGAGCTGCCACGTCGAAAATGCTGGCGGTTGAGGTGGTCACGGCCCTCGCCCTCAGATAGCCCGCCGCGGTGGTCTGATGGGTCCGGCATTGTTGCACGTCGCTGCAGAAGCATGTTGCGAGGCCGGTTGGTAGGGGCTGGTGAGTTGGGCTCCGTATACACGCCGGTAGACGCAGCTGCTCCAGGCGGGCCGGCCGCATGCGACTCTCGGCGTGAGCGGATGTACATGCGCCTTTTGCGCCTCCTAGGCCGGGTGCCAGTGTTATCAGCTGTGGCTTCGTCGGCGGTCTCCTCGGCATCAGCATCCGCATCGACATCAGCATCGCTGTCGTTTTCGTTGAGGCTGCGTGCGAGTCGGCTACCACGAGGCACGGTCGGTGAGTTGGCTGTTGATAGTGTTGCACCATCCGACGTGCTGGAACCGGGCGTTCGTGGTGGTGGAAGGCCACCTTGCACAGCCAAGGCTTTGAGACGGGACATGAACTGCCTCGACCGAGACGGGTTGGCGGGGTCCCACGAGCCTTGCCGTTGTGGTTGCTGTCCGGTGCTTGCGGTGGGCTAATGAGAATATCGGACTGGGAGAACTGAACGCTGCGGCGACGTCTAGGGCCGGGTGTGATCGGTGGTGACTCGGCGTAGCCCTCGGGACCCTCCCATCCCCTTCGAGTGTGGGCGTGCGCCCAAACTGTTCGCCATGCCGCTCTCGCCCGTCTCAAGACCGTCTACGCCCGTGGTTGCATAGCTGTCGTGAGGTCGGCCGGCATTGAGGTAGTCCTCCGCTTCGTTCTGCAGCACTTGATTTCGACCTGGGAGGGATGTTGCTGGGGACACTTGGTCGGAAGTCAGGCCGCTCGCCGGGGAAGCTAGAGCAGATCCGATGATGTGTGGTTCTGCTGGGGCTGCCGTAGAAGCAGACTCGGGTATTGGGGGCAAGTCCTTTTCGAGCGTGGACGGCCCCGACCCAAGCATGGAAGCCTCGCAGGCGCTATTGCTTATTGCGGTCGAGAGCCATCTTCAATGGATGCTGCCATTCTGACGCGGTTGGCAGGAGGTCTCTGTTGTGGCACTCGATCAGCCGGCCTGTGGAACGAAAAACGCAGTTAGGCAAGCGGAACAGAGACATCAAAAGGCGAGGGGCTTGGTTGACAGTAAAGCAAACGAGGACAATGGGCCGAGAGACAAGTCTGAGGCACTGAGCAAGAGAGGACAGTGGAGGTATGTCCGCCAATGACAAATGTGCGTGCATACCGTAAAGCAGCCTGGGCCACGTCTACACTGGCACCTGCAGGACACTGGCGGCCATGCAAAGCAACCAGAAGACGATGTAGGCCGGAGAGATCGGGAACACGCGGTGGTCAGAGGTAGAGGTACAATAGGGCCCCAATCAAGCTGGAAATGCGCGTGTTGTCTCGTTTCGTGATCGTCAAGGCCCTTGGAGGCTGAAGGTAGACAGCTGTTTGGACGGACGCGGAGACGTGGCAGCTGTTGGCTGTCACAAGTCTACCTTTGTCGTAGGTACTGGCGGAGTACAGTTGAAGGTTGCGCTGTTCCGTTCTAGCGTTGTTCGTGTCCTTTCAAAGACGATCCGTCCAACGTGTTGACGACTAACGTGTTGACTTGAAGAGTGAAAAGGAAAGGCTGCTCCGATAGGGAGGCTTCAATCAGGAGCAATTCGGCGTTGGCTTGCAATGGAACCAGCTGAGACCGAGAAGTAGGGGCGGCTGTACTCGGTTCTCCAGTTGCGGTCGTCAAGATGGAGGTCGATCTTGCTGAAGGCGAAGATGCAGGATTCGTTGTTGCTACTGGCCCGAGGGAAGGGATGCAGGACTGCACAGCAATGGGACCAGGAGGGAGGTCTGAGGTCTGAGCTCGCTGGGGCTGGTGCTGGTGCTGGCGAAGGCTCCAGCTCTGCGTGGGTTTTTCAGTGTCTCCCTTTTTCGTGCTCGTACGAAGTAGCTTGCTGCGACCGGCAGTGCCTAGCGGGCTCTCATTCTGGAGGAAATTAGGTGGGCTCCACTGGTGATGTCAACCCACTGCGGCGATTAGCGCACCCTGATAGGCTGACTGACGTGCTTGAAGACAATAGAAGGCTGGGATGGCCGGTGTCGTGGTTCGCGCTGGTCTGGCGGTGTGTTTCCAGAACAACTACGAGTACGACGTCGCACGAGTACTTCGTAACGAGACATCTTACAAATCTACACTAATACGCGAGCAGCGCCAGGCCTGAACCTTTTATGGAACACCCTTTGCCTTACCAAAGATCTGTAATATGTTTTCGATCCCGTCGATCCGAAATAGTGATTTCGTATGAAGGTGCAGCAGCGCTCAGATGGGAAAGACCAGATTGAAGCATAAGTCGGGTTTGCACTGATGCGCGTGTTTCAACATACTATGTAAACACCCAACGGTGAGCAACGAGGCATCTCGCAGAGCCACGTTCCGCAGCTATGGCCTGACTTGCCTTTCTGGACGTTTCTGGCTAGCCGTCGCGAGAATCGCACCAAGTACGGAGTAAGCTCTGAGTGAAGAGTCAGGAAAATAGCCAGGAACCTGGAGTCAGTACTTTGTCCATTGGGCCCGGCTTGGTATCACATTCAACAGTACTGCAGCAATAAATCACGTAATGACCTGTCAGGAATCGACATCTTCTAATTGCTACAAAAACGTCATTGAAGAAGCACCATCATCACTCACGAGTACTTCGTATGTTGTCGCAACTTCGGCCAGGGTTGGCCGGTAATAGAAATCACGTGACGTGTCCCGTTCGTTCGAGTCAGGGGCAAGGGGAACACGGCTGCAGTAAATAGTGTATAGCGGGGTCGTTAACGCGCTTTCCAAAAGTCAACGCCAGAACGACGCGTCGTATCGGGCTGCTTAACCTTTTTCAGCGAGGGCGGCATAAAAGTTGCAGCCTCACATCTGGACCTGGGTTCGTCAATCACAAACCGCATCTCCACGTGGCTTCCCAATATGCCCAGGTACGGGCTTCAATATACCAATATACCCTTGTGCTTGGCTACCGTCACTGACCTGATTGCACAGAGAAATCATCACCATCCAGGCCGGCCAGTGCGGCAACAGCAGTATGTTCTCATTCTGGTCCCACTGGATCGTCCATCTCTTGTCCCATCTTACAGTCCTCCTAACCCCGTCCAGTCGGCAGCCAGTTCTGGCAACAGCTCTGCCAGGAGCACGGCATCAGCCAAGATGGCAACCTGGAGGAGTTTGCGACCGAGGGCGGCGACCGGAAGGATGTTTTCTACTACCAGAGCGACGACACGCGGTACATCCCGCGAGCCATCCTGATCGACCTCGAGCCCCGCGTCATCAACAGTATCCAGACGGGGCCGTACAAGAACATTTACAACCCGGAGAACTTTTACGTCGGCAAGAACGGCATCGGCGCCGGCAACAACTGGGGCGATGGCTACCAGACGGGCGAGCAGGTGCACGAGGAGATTATGGAGATGATTGACCGGGAAGCAGACGGTAGCGACAGTCTCGAAGGCTTCATGCTCCTACACTCGATTGCAGGTGGCACGGGCTCGGGTCTGGGCTCCTTTTTGCTGGAGCGGCTCAACGACCGGTTTCCGAAAAAGGTCATCCAGACATACTCGGTCTTCCCCGACACAACTGCCGCAGGCGACGTCGTGGTGCACCCTACAACAGCATCCTCGCCATGCGGCGGCTCGTCCAGAATGCCGACTCGGTCGTCGTGCTCGACAATGGCGCGTTGTCCCATATTGCCGCCGACCGGTTGCATGTGCAGGAGCCTTCTTTCCAGCAAACAAACCAACTGGTAAGGCTACAGCCCTACGGCCCACTTGCCATGACCTTGTCTCTATGGCCTCAGCTCGCTAACAATGCCCCCCCTTGCACAGGTGTCGACCGTCATGTCTGCCAGTACTACCACCCTTCGCTACCCCAGCTACATGCACAACGATCTTGTCAGCATCCTCGCCTCTCTCATCCCCACCCGCGCTCCCACTTCCTCATGACCGCCTACACCCCTTCACGGGCGACCAGGTCGAGCAGGCCAAGACAGTGCGCAAGACGACTGTGCTCGATGTCATGCGCCGTCTCCTGCAGCCCAAGAACCGCATGGTGTCAACCGCTCCTGGCCCTGGCGGCAAGGCCGGCCGCAAGAGCTGCTACATATCCATCCTCAACGTCATCCAGGGCGAGGTCGACCCGACCGACGTACACAAGAGCTTGCTCCGTATCCGCGAGCGGCGGCTGGCCACGTTTATCCCCTGGGGTCCGGCGAGTATCCAGGTGGCCTTGACAAAGCGAAGCCCGTATGTGCCCATGAGCCATCGTGTGAGCGGTCTGATGCTGGCCAACCACACAAGCATAGCAACAGTAAGTGCCATGGACGCCCCTTGCATCATGCCTCCTTGTCTGCGCCCCTCTCTGACCCCGTCTCCTCCAGCTTTTCAAGCGCATCGTCCGGCAGTACGACGGCATGCGGAAGCGCAACGCCTTTATCGACGCGTACAAGAAGACGGCGCCTTTCTCGGACAACCTCAGCGAGTTTGACGAGGCACGGGAAGTTGTCACGGACCTCATTGGCGAGTACGAGGCTGCCGAGGAGGGAGACTACCTGAGCGCACCACACGAGAAGGCCGCCGCAGCAGAAGACCCAAGAGACCGGTAGATGTCTCCGTCTGAGCGTTGCATGCTGTTTCCGCCTTCTTCGTTTCTGCTGGCGCCCACCTGCCAGCGGTGTATTATTGATTCCCCTGATTTTGTCGGCGTGCTGTTGTTTCTTTTCTTTTCTTTTCTTTTTTTTTCGTGGTTTGGATCTGGGTTGGCGCAAACTATGCCCATGTTTTATCAAGACTTCTATTTTATGTAGTTCCGTAAAAAAGAAAGACGAACGATGACGCTACATTTTCCCATCTACCACGCCTACGAAGCCCCGTCGCCGACCTATGCAGTGTAGAATGGGAAACGACTGTGATTTTGTTAATTTTTTATGTCGTGCTTCACTGAAATTTTCGACTGTGCTAGCTGTAAGAACGGCAGAGATTGCTACAAGCCTTGGGTGTGCCTTGAATCCCTTCCTCGACTGTCCTCCGCGAGCTTACCCTCTATCTACCTCCTAAACACGTGTGGTGATCATGCATTGCTGCAGAGGTAAACAAAAACAAATGGAGACAAGATGAAAAAGCACGTCAAAAGAACATCGTGGGCACTGGCGAGTAGATTGAATAGGCTGGAGATTGCAGACGTAGTTGGCGATAGGAAGGCCCCAGCTGCAAAAGCCACTGCAGCGACAGCACCATATGACACAGACTGGTTGATGCTGTTGTTTCTGTTGGGGAGCTCGTCTTAACATTTCGATCAGCAACTGTAGACCAAGTACGCAGAATCGATACAAAATGATCGGAGATATATGAAAAAAGCAGGAGCAAAAATGAAGCAAAGAAAAACACTATGGGGAGTAATGATACCTTGAAACGGTTTGCATTCTCAGTGGTCACAGTCTTGCTTGTTGTCGCCCATCTGGAACCTTGCAATCCCTGTGCAGCAGGCTGGGACTGGGTGTCCGGGAGGGTGAGCCGAGACATGCGCGCTGTTAACGTATCGAGGTTGGTCGAGACTGATGAGCTAGAAACATCACTCAATGCCTTTGTTGGCAAGACGGAAGGCTGAGTACCGCGTGATGATCTTGGCTGGAACACGTCCGCTGTCGGCTTCAGTTGGAATCGTGATTTGTTGTCCGGGAGGCTCTTGGACTGCATGTGTTGGGGCTTGGCGGGCCCAGCCCCTATTGTAGGAGCCTGCTTGGACGGCCGTGGCAGGAAGTCAAGCTGGTCAAGGATCTGCGGGCGGGCGCCGCTTGGGTCCGTAGCTCCTTGATCATATCACAGGTATACCGAAGCCGATACGCCGTGTCTGGAGTACTGGCAGCAGTTGGGTTTTCGCTGGACAGCTTGAGCAGTGCCCACAGAAGCTGCTGTGCTGACAAAACACCTGTCTTATTGCTCAGTCTCAGCCGAAGGCCAGAGAGCACCGACTTGGCAGTGGCCTCTCTCTTCGATTCCTCAACGCCATGTAGAATGCGAACCATTGCCTCAAACCTGGGAAGAATCTCAAGGAGGGCAAGTTGGAGACTGCTCTCACTTTGCTTTGCGTCATTGGCTTCAACGGTATCGGATTGAAAAATGGGCTGGCTGACCTCTATGGAAGACATTTCTGTAGGAGCCAAGGAGGGCTCGGTCTGACTTGTTGCAGTGACGACCATGACAGGCTCAGCCATGGGAATGGGAACGCATTCGGACTCGGAACCAAACGACTCGGTGACAGGAACTCAGCAGACTCCATGACAGCATCTTCCATCTCAGTCGTCGCACGCGACGCACGGGAACCTGGTACGCATTCGAGGCGTTCGAATGACATACTAGACTCCAAGGACCGTAGATCCTTGCATAGGAAGATGCCACGGTAGACCGAGTGGGGGGTCTAGAGCCAGTTGCCTCCGCTGGCTGCGACAGGTCAAGGAGGTCGCACTCCGTACCGTAGTCGTTGTCTCCGTTGTCGGAAACCAATTCGGCTGGGCGGTTTTCTGTGACCGGCATGGTGATTGAAGAAGTCTTTGATGTAGCGGGTGTCGGCTTAACTTCGTACGCCTCTTGGACTATGCTTTCAGGACTGTCCTTGGCAGACATACTCGACGGTGGTATACTCTCTCTGCAGACAGCTTTGGGTGGTTTAGGCTTTTCAGGAGGCGTAGCAATGGACAGTGCTTTTTTTGCTGGATTTGTCGGCGTAGTCTCTTCATCAGCTGCAGAAACTGGATTTCGCGCGTTCAGGCTTCGGAGAGACTTCATGAACTTTGCAATTTTGTCTTGGGAGCCAAAGACGAGGCGTGTTGTAGTGATGGGTCCACCACCGTACTCCTGAACTGCGGGCAGAGATCGGTCGAGGTGGTCATATAGTTGTACATTCTCACGATGGGGTAAGAAAGATACTTGGAGCCCTCCAGGTAGACGTGAAAGGTGCCCGGGTCTGAGTCGGTTGGTGCAGTCACGTACACGACACCATTACCCTTTGCCAGTCTGTCTGCAACGCAGATATTCTCCTTGTATGCAAATTGCGTCGGCTCTGGGTCCCGGGGTCGCGAGATTTGGGCTTCGGCAGCCGACGGCTCAGCAGCGGGCTGTCTTATCACCCGCGTCTTGGTGACATGCTGAGGTAGGGGTGAGTCTTCTCTGGGGATATGCGACACATCATTGTCGGCGTTGCCAGAGGCCTTTGCCTTTGACTTGGCCTTGCGTGGCAATTTCGACGATACGGAGGCCCTAATCGTAAACGCGTTAGATTTATAGCATTCAGTGTGAACAGAACGTCCGGGTTAAAGCTTCGTAAGTGCTGTACTGGTTGTATATAAATCGGGGGGCGGGCCAGCCATGGAGTGTGCATCTTGTCCTCCATAGCCAGGGAACGGGGCACTGGGGACTGTTTTTCCCGGTCGGGGCGAGTCCTGGAAAGTGGAAGTGATGTTCCGTCCGAGACCAGGAGGAGGGAGACCGGGAGGAGGCTTTTTGTGCCGTGGAAAGTTCTGCGCGGGCACGGCGGGAGCAGGATTGAGGGCGTGCAGTCTACCGCCGCCGATCCGGTCGAGACCCTTGACGGTTTCTGCGTCGTCGTCATCGAACGCGCCAGACTGGATGGCAACTACTCGAGTCAGTCAATATGAGAAAAGCTACCAAGATCCGACAGACGACACAAAACTCACTTTTCCACTTGCTCGCGACAGGCAGAACCTTTCTGGGAGGCGGGGCCTGTGCCGCGATCTTTGTGCTTGCATTTCCAGAGCGGATTGCTTTGCCGCGTTGACCGTTCTCTAGCTCCAGATCGTCGACTCGGTGCATGCCCAAGTCGGTCTATCCAGGTTAGCTTGTATTGATGTATGGTGAAGAAAAAGCAAGGGGACAGTAACGAAGCTGGGACTGGTACCGACTCTCATCGCCAATATGACAGCTTCCTCTGTAGGCGTAGACATTGTGGCTGTGGAGTGATGTGTCGATGTTGGCTAACTGGACGCTCTCTTCATTATCAGAGCAAAGTGTCAGAACAGGGTGATGGATGGAGGCAGACCGTTGTATTATCAGATGGACGAAGCCTCTGATGCTTGAGACGGCTGAGAGAGACGCTGGCGAGGGACTGGCTACTCACGGCTTGGTGACGATCGGACAAGACTGCCGTACTGGAAGAGCAGCTGCGGGTACTTGTCGTAGACTTCCAGACGAGCGTCAAGAGCGGGGTGATGCGATCATGAACGAGTTCCCAGGTTGTAGGGCGAGGTGTGAGCTTCATATGGCGACTGAGTGAAGATGAGCTGAGCAACGGGGAAGCAGGCGGAAGAAGACACGGAAGCTCTCCGGCCTGAGAGCACGACAATCAGCACAGAAAGGGCAGGCGCGACGCGCTGCTTGAGCCCTTGTGTGGTGATCTGGCTACGAAATACTGCCGTTTCAGGAAGGAAGTCGATCACTGCAGAAGGAAGGTGCGAAGGAGATGGAAAACGCTCCGATCCCACAAAAAGAGCAATCGCCATGATGATGCATATTCTACGAGTATTGAGGGCGGGCGCAGCTGGTAGCCCCTACCCGCCCTCAATATACGGTGAGATCGGGCTGATGTCCTTTGATGACTACTTGAATACTACAAACGGCGAGGTCGATGTCGGCTGGCCTCGTGCACCTGCGATGGACTATAAAATGGAGGTTTATAAGTGTCAAAGAGAAGTAACCGTGGCCACCCACAGACTGCAGAAGAGAGTTGCGTAGTGCACCGCCAGCGAGAATTTGGTAGAGCTCTGCGTGCCAAAGCAGAGGCATGGTAGCACAAGACTGTGGCCGTTTGAGCCGTGCAATATAAACCAGGCGACCAGTCAACAACCGTCTTGAGGCCACCAGCAGATAGTCAAACTCTGCTCCCTTTTTTGACATTTCTGGCTTTAGATAACAGGTCTTCATGCGAAGTCCGCTAGTATCTCGCAAACATGATGAGAAGAGCGCTCCGCGCAGTGTAATGAGCTCAACATCCCATGAAACAGCAGCAGGCTGCTTCGTGGATCACGCCACAGACTGGACTCCCGGAAGGGCATCCTGGCAGATGCAGCCGGCTGTACTTCGCCTATCATACGAAGCAATAAAGCAAGCCGACAATACCTACCATTCGCACAAGAGTGACTGGTAACTACGGCTGTGTACGGAGTACGACGTGATACATAAGACAATCAATCCGCCCAGAACACAGTAACTCAGTGAGTCACCTTGGGTTTTTGCACCCTTGCTCCTCTCTCATCGCAGGCATCTGACGTACGTCACAAAAATGGTCCCCGTAACGTGTCGCGGATGCAAGATGCTACCGTGAGAATGGATTGGTTGGCTCGCCTTGTCCGAGTTCGTGTGTGCTGTCCAGGCCTCACAATAGCGCTTCTTAACAGTGCAATAGCCGTTGCCAGGGAAGCCGTTCCAGGGCGCGAGTTTTCCGGCTCCCCTACTTCGTAGTGCATGAAGATCCAGGATGGACCCAGGCGTCTTGGACTTGGCGTGCCGAATGTCCCACTTTTCTTCAGGCTGCGATGGCATGCAACCACTTTAGGTGCGCTGTGGTCTTGTCCCATGATCTTTGATACAAGGCGTTGCCGTCTTGTCAAAACGGTCGTGACCGCAGACACGGCCAGTTGCCACTCATCAAAACAAAACAAGGAGCGTGGACTGGACGGACAGGGCCGTCGTGAAAATACATTATAAAACTGCATGATCCCACTCTATTTGCACCACCCGGGTACAAAATCGAAGAACATCTACAAACACCACACCACACCACTTTCCAGTCTCACAAAGACCGAAGCGAAACAAATCGAAACAAACAGACAACACAGATTCTTCCCCATCCGTCCCAACGGCTGCCATCTGTCTAGATCTCGGCTCCTGTCTTCGCCTGTCACCCGTTGTCTTCGACAGGACCAAGACACCACTTCACACACCAAAGGTCAGCGCACTACCCGCACGTGACTCAGCGTCGTTGGCAAAAGAAGACACGACTGGCCAAAAGAGGGGCTTGTCAGCGTATTAGCCCCTCTTTTTGCTGCGTCGCTCTCTACTCAGTATCCCACCTTCCAGCTCCCAGCAGACCGGCCAACCCTCCATTGCCGTTTCCCGCTACCTTCTCCGTACTTTTGACTTACATTATCTCTCCCTCGCAGTAGACGACACAGAAAACCAAAGAAACACACCCGCATTCTCTCTGGCTGCATCGCTGTCGTGTCCACACCCTCTTCTAGCATTCCACACTTCTTGACGAACCTCCTCTTTTGCAAATACTGTGCTAAACTGCAAGTACGAGCCGACACGCGCCTAAACGTACAAGTAAAGGCGGCCTCAGACTGGTACCTCGACTTGACGTCTCTGCTTCTACTTCTTCCTCACACTCCACATCGTCCAACTCTCCTCCCTTCTAGCAAGGCCCTGTTGCTTTCGACTCGCATCATCACATCGACAGTCCATCTCCTTCGAATACACATCTCTCTTCCATCACAGTCGTCGCGTCCGGCCATTCTCGATTCACCCTCCATTCGGCCCTCCTTCAATCTCGACACCTCTCCATCCCTACGACTTTCTCCAATAGCGCAAGCGCACATCGACTGCCTGGCGTAGTTTCGTTGCCAACTCAACGCCCCGTCCCTTTGTCAATTTGAAGGCACGAGGCGAAAACCTACAGGCCAAACCGAGCCTAACACACACACAACCGCAACCATGAATCCTCTTCAGAAGAACAAGGTTGATGTCAACGTGAGGCAGACTCTATCCTTTGAGCTACCATTTTCCCTCTCTTTCTCTACCTTTTTTGCTAACATGGCCTCTTCCTCTAGTCCCTGTCTCCCGAGGAGCAGCGCCTCTTCCGCCTCTACGGCAAGCTGCCCACCCGTTCCGACCAATTCTCCAAGCACCTCAAGGAGCGCAAGTACTTTGACAGCGGCGACTATGCCATGTCCAAGGCCGGCAAGGGCGACAGCGTCGACACCGGCACTGTCGGCTCCCAGCACCCCGTCCCCGAGAAGATCCCCACCTCTCGTCCCCACCCTCGTCTTCCACTCCCGGCTCCAACGGTCACAGCAACAACCACAATGTCGTTGGCGGCAACGGCAACGTCGGTGCCGGCGGCATCACCCTCGGCATCCCGGGCTCGGCGGCTTACTTCCAGCAGGCCGGCAGCCCTGTAAAGGAATCCAGCTTCCTGCACCGCGAGACGAGCGCCTCAGACCTGGAGGACTCTTCGGCGGACGGCACGGCTGCCAAGCAGTCCTCGCCCGTTGGTCAGGGCCAGACCGAGTCGATTCCCATCCGACGATAGGGGGCTCACCCTTACCCACGAAGGAGGTATGAAAAATTGAAAAAGACTTAAAATGGCATTTCTTTTATGGGCGAACCTCTGTTCTGCGGCTTGCTTGATTCTTGTTTTACTTTCACTTCCATGACTGTTGTTTTCTTTCTTTGCACATGTTTTGCTTCTAGTCTTATCGACCGGCGATGTTTACGACGTTTACCGGGATCTATGTTATTGTTATGTCCTGTGTTTGGTTTATGTATCCCACCTGTGATTCCGGCCGTTCTGTTTGGGGTGTTTGCTGCGGCGATTTCTCTGCTGAACAAGATTGGGAGATGTTTCAAAATGACGAGATGGAAAGCATGTTCACGTATTGCACGGGCAAGACCAAAAAAACGAGCTTTCGAGGACGCTTGCTTCGGCTTTTGTTTTCCCGGTTCTTTTGAATTTCTTATGTTCTGTCTCTACTCTGTTGCATTGCCCATGATTTTCACAGACGTCTTTTTTTCCGTCGTGTTTTCTCGTCATCTGCCAAACGGCCAAATTGTACCGAGACGATATGAGATGTGCAATCCGAGCTATTCGTAAAGACCGCCTACATATACAAAGTGAGCATCGCTTCGATTCTCCATGTGTGTGGGAATGTATTGCCACTTGATTTTGGATATTCCCATTGCCATGTTTACCTTTCGATTTGCCGCCCGTTTGTCCATAATGTATCCACCCCAGGGATTTCTTTACAGCTCCAGCGCCTTCTTGGCCATCTGCAGCGCGCCCTCAAATGTCCGATGACCGCCAATGAAGCCCGACGCGTGGATGAACACGGCACCAGGCACAACAGAGCCCTCCAGGATCTTGTCGAGCGCGTCGTCACGATGGCCGCGCCACGCCTCCGGCAGCGGCTTGCGGCTGACAAACGAGTCCTTGGCCGCCGGCACGCACTGTACGCGCCACCGCCCCTCCTTGTCCGGATACAGCACATACAGCACCTTGTTGCTGCCGTCGCCGGCCTCGCCCTCCAGCGTATACAGGTGGTCCTTCCACGGGCACGACTGGTCGCGGAACACCAGCAGGCGGCCGTCGCTGTCAAACTCGGCGCGTGCATCAAAGGCGGCCTTGACGATGCTGCGCGCCGGCAGCCAGCCGTTCACCAGGTAGTTGAGCTCGCGGTCAAACTCCTCGCCGATGCGGGCGCTGGCCTTTTCGAAGCGCGCGTCCTCGGACGCCTGGTCTTGGTCGGCGTCGTTCCACTGCGCATTGTAGCGGCCCACCATGGCGCCCAGCGTGAAACCGCCGTCCGTGTAGCGCTTGGCGATGCCGGCGCCGCCGTTGGCCGCCGCCAGCTCGGCCGGGTCATAGGCGTCGATGCCGTTGTCGTGGGCGTCGAGGGCCTCGATGAAGCCGACGTACAGCTTGTTGTACAGCAGGTCCACATCGCTGGCCGCCACCTTCGGGTCCGCCACAGTCCGCTCAATGATGCCGCGGCCAAAGTGCATGTACACCAGTCCTGCCGACGACAGCTTGGTGGGCCGGCCCGGAAACGTAGTCGTGAAGCCACGTTGGTGGTGGTCGAAGCGCAGCGCCTCGGCGTCGTACTCGCCGCCAACATCGACGACCGTGTGGCTCTCTGCGAGCTTGGCCGGGTCGCGCGTGCGTACTAGGCTGGCACCAGCATAGTCAGGTACATGGCGACGGAGCATGTGCACGGCCAGGGCCTCGTCGGCGTGGAAGTGGCCATTGTGCGTGGCAATGGAGATGCCGTCCGTCTTGAGGCGCTTGGCTGCCTGTTCTGCCATTGTCGAAAAGAGTCGTCGCAGGGCCAAAAAAGACATAAACTAGAGATCGATGAGCGTTGTAGACGGCGAGAGTCCTCGAATATGTAGAGAATGAGTGACAAGGCAACAAAACGCTCGCCGCAGGGTATGGGATGTCTGGACGATGGTCAGGTTTTCGCCGTTTTACACGGCAGAAAAGCTGCACAAAAGCCCCAAAGCCAATCAGTCAGCGTAGATTTGCAGCGGGCGGTATGGACAGACGACAGGAGGAAAGAGCACTGGGTGAGAGAGGTGGACCTGCCATGTAAGGGGACGTGACACCATGCAGCCAATCACAGGACTCGATCTTGGCTGGGGCAGGTGCGGTGCCATCCCAGAGGAAGGAGCATTCTGGGCTCCAGGCTGCTCGTGATGGGACACTCCTAGCGCGGCGAGCATCTCTCCTGCTGGCTTTTTCCCGCGTGTTTTGGCCTCTTCTCGTGCGGCCTCCCTTTTCTTCTGTTCCCAGCGCGCCATTGCACATCCACTCCTCCATTCCGCGGCCTGTGTTGTGTACCCAATACGACAAAGCAACGCGCTGCCCATGCTCCCCGTCGTCTCCGTTTCCGTCGGGCTTCCAACACTGGCATCATTTCGCGCTCAATTATCAATTCTCGCGACTGTTGCCGACGGTTCGATGCTCATCACGATCTGAGCTTCCATTGCACATCCGCGCTCAACGCCGCGCGCAGCCCCTGTCAGCTTCTTTCTGGGGCCACTTTCATCAACGTCAACAATCTACGCCATCGTCGATTGTTCCGCCTCCTTGTCGCCATCCCTGTCCGCTCCCGCTCTACACACAATGGACGCCGAAAGCGCGCCTTCAATACGAGACGTCAAGATGGAGGACGCAGCACCGTCCAAGTCGAACGCCGGTGGTGATGGTCCATCCGCTGGAGCATCGAAAAACGCCGCCGCCGAGACTTCCAAGGGCAAGCCGTACCGCTCGTGGAAGAAGAAGTTTCAGAAGTTGCGCGTCGAGTTTGACGTCAAAATCGACACCAACGAGAAGCTGCACACGGAGGAGACCAGCGCCCTTCAAACAACAAAGCGGCTAGCCGTCGAGATCGAGTACGTCTTTGCGCGTTGAAACACGCACGCTACCATGTACAATTTACCAAAACGGCCTACTAACATGCTTTGCAGCCGCATCCTCGACCTCCTTCTCGACATCAACGACACGCCCCAGATCCCCGGCTCGAAGCGCATTGACCTCAGCCTGCCACGATCAAAGAACACCAAGGCGCTCGACATCGACATCGAGGGCGGCTGGGAGCGGCGATACACGGATAAGAACGACCCCGACGCGCCCCTGCCGGAGCCGCCAGCACGCTCGCTCAGGTCTCTTCTGGCCGAAGTGCCGCACCTGGACCTGGCCGAGACGGCCAAGAAAAACCCCGCGTCGCTCGCCGACTTGGTTCCCAGCGAAGAGAATCGGCGGGCGTTTGTGGTCCCGGACATGAAGCTGATCAACCGGGACCACCGCCAATCGTCCAAGGTGGACCTGTCGAGCGTGTTCCCAGAGAGCTTCCTTACGGCCGACGACATTGACAACTACCTGTGGGACAACGATCGCAACATTGCCGGTCGCGCCCTTCTCGCCGGCGAGAACCCGCCGCCCATGATCCCCACCATGGCGCCCTTTGCCCACACCCCGGACACGCACATTGCCCATGTGGGCAAGGGCGACACTGCCTGGGACGAGCTGTTCAACCGCAGCATCGTCGAGAGCGACCTGCCCAAGATGGTCAACACCACGCCATTCTGGTATCTGTCCACCACCATTGCTCGCAACCCCACGAGCGTCTACAACTGGCTCAAGGACCATGCCCCCAAGTCGATCTTCCTCCAGGAGGGCGAAGCGACGGCCCAGGCAGCGGCCGAGAAGGAGCGCGAAAAGGACAAGGACAAGGACGACTACGGCAGCCAAAAGGGGCCGGCGCCGCCGGCAAGGCCAAGCGCCAGCCCGCCCGCAAGTTGGCAGGTACAAGCTTTGTCAACGAACGGCCTGGCGAAGCTGCTCGTGGTGCCAAACGCGCGCCGGCTGCGGCTGCGGCTGCGGCTGCGGCTGCGGCTGCCGATGCGGATCTTAGTGACGACCCCGCTTTGGCTGCCGGTGCCGGCCGCGGCGGCAAGCGGAAGCGGACACTGGACGATGACACGGGCTACCGGCCCAAGGGTGCCGGCGGCGGCGGCAGTGCCTCGACTCGCGCCAACAAGCGGAAGCGCAAGAGCGAGGGCGGCGCGGCTGGGGACGACGACGACGACGTGACCCTTGCCGATGTATCTGTGGCGTCTGTGGCCAAGAAGCGGCCGCGGAAGAATGCGGCACGGGAGGCAGCTGCGGCCGACGGCGATACGGAGGTCGAAGCCGGGTCCACTGCCGGTGATGCCGCGGACGACGATGGGGATGCCGGCGCTGCCGATGCGGCATCGGCAGCCGCCGACCGTGAAATCAGCCCCGTTGACGCATAAGGCTGTGGGTGCATGAGCAGTCACAAGGGAGGGCTTCAGATGTACAGTTTGGCTACGAGGCCTCTCAACTTGTGGACAGGCGGAGGGGGGCATTGTATTACTACTCGTACATTTACTCGGAAGGTTTTGTGCTTCTTCATTGTGCATCTACAAAAGCAGTTGAGGTGCTGGGTGGGTGAGAATCATGGTCTGGTCGTTTTGGCGTCTGCCTTGCTTTTGCTGCTTTTTCTTTACTTTCTTAACAATATCATGATTGATCACTTTATAAGCACACACATCCAGTCAGGGACCTTTTGTGTTTTGTACTTATTCTTCACAGCAATGATCAACAAGAAGATGACGCACGTGCAGGGCCCAAGATGGTGTACATACAAAACCCCAAAAGTGAGTATGCGCACTGAAAGAAACCATTTGCGGTTAAATGTGTATCATTCCAGAAGCCCTTTCGCAAGACCCCTGCTCTTGATGCCTCCACGAAACAACATTGGTCCACCATTTCCAAAGATTGACTGCCCTATGGTCTCTATCTAGCTTTAACATATCCCGTCGTGTTCTGCCAGGTTGCGACGGGGACCGTGTCTTTTGTTGTAGGTATGCGAGGAGTCCGACGGCACGAAGCAGACAGGTTGCAATCAGGCACGGCAGAAGAGAGAGGCACTCAGGAGCCGTCGTTTCCTCACCAAGTTCTCTACTTTGTCATAGCAAGTCATTCTCGGCCTTCATTCTCTCCCTCTAGCAGCTAGTTTTAAAGCGACAGAAGACGCATGCACCAAGAATAACAACGGTAAGTTTCAACTGCAAGAAAAGTGGATCGCAAAAGGTGGAGCATTTTCTCTTTTGAGTATATGATCGTTTCTTATTTTTTAGATATAATTTTATATATACGAGGCGGCAGCTCGGCTGGCCGACCTATCCCAAAAAAGGGGGGAATCGTTTCTGAGATGGCGTAGATTGTGTGTGGAGGGCGTTTATAATATGTGTCTATAGTCGGGTGCTGCAAACAATTTTCGAGGGACTGAACAAAGGTGTGGGCTGGCATTAAAACGTCTTTAAGCGGTGGATACGCGTCGCAAGCGAGGCAGCGGAGAGAGATGTGAGGGAAACGAGAAAGAGACAAGGATCGGCCAGATGGCCGGGGCCTGTCGTGAGAGCGCGCGATGACAGAGATCATGATCGGCTTGGTCGTCTACTCGTCTGCGGCTCTCGGAAGACGAGGGCCCTCTGGTGCTCTGATGTCCTTGGAATCAATGGTAACCCGCTTACAGCTTCTCCTGCAGGCTGGTGCGGATGCGGCGCTCGACGGCGTTCATGTACTCGGTCGTCGTGACGTAGTCCTCGCGGGCAGTCTTGCCGCAGGCCAGGGCCAGATCCTTGGTCATGATGGCGTCGACATCGACGGTGTCAATGCAGGCGCGCTCCAGGGCGTCGGCGAAGGCAATCAGCTCGGGGTTGTTGTCGAGCTTGCCGCGCTGGGCCAGACCACGGGTCCAGGCGAAGATGGAGGCAATGGGGTTGGTGGAGGTCTCGCGGCCCTTCTGGTGCTCGCGGTAGTGGCGAGTGACGGTGCCGTGAGCGGCCTCGGACTCAAAGGTCTTGCCGTCGGGGTGATCAGGACCGAGGTCATCAGACCCAGAGAGCCGAAGCCCTGGGCAACGATATCGGACTGGACGTCACCGTCATAGTCTGCCTTGTTAGCCGGGTGCGTCTTTCGTTTGGGCAACTACTGCGGGAGGAAAACTCACTCTTCAGGGCCATGATGTAGCCGCCCTTGCTCTTGATCATCTGAGCGACCATGTCGTCGATCAGGCGGTGCTCGTACCAGATGTTCTTGGCCTCAAAGTCCTTCTTGTACTGGGTGTCGTACAGCTCCTGGAAGATGTCCTTGAAGCGACCGTCGTACTTCTTCAGGATGGTGTTCTTGGTGCTCATGTACAGAGGCAGGGACTTGTCCAGAGCCATCTTGAAGGAGGCGTGGGCGAAGCCCTCAATGCTCTCGTCGGTGTTGTACTGGGTCTGGGCGACACCGCCGCCGCTCTTGAAGTCGTAGACGGCAACCTCCTCGGCGGCACCGCCGTCGGCCGGGGTGTAGACCATGGACAGCTTGCCAGGGCCGGGGATGACGCGGTCCTTGGCGCGGTACTGGTCGCCAAAGGCGTGGCGGCCAATGATGATGGGCTTCTCCCAGCCGGGCACGAGGCGGGGGATGCGGGGAATGACAATGGGCTCACGGAAGACGGTGCCGCCAAGCGCGTTGCGGATGGTACCGTTGGGGGACAGCCACACTGGTTGTCTTGTTAGTGAAGGGTCTCTTTGGCAACTAGGCGACGCAGACATGGAAACAACAAAGACGGCGTGGGGACACATACTCTGCTTCAGCTTGAACTCCTCCACACGGGCCTCATCGGGGTGATGGTGGCGCACTTGACACCGACCTGGTACTTGATGATGGCCTCGGCCGAGTCGATGGTGACCTGGTCGTTGGTGGCGTCACGGTGCTCGAGGCCGAGATCGTAGTACTTGAGGTCGATGTCGAGGAAGGGCAGGATCAGCTTGTCCTTGATGTCCTGCCAGATGATGCGGGTCATCTCGTCACCGTCGAGCTCGACGACGGGGTTGGCGACCTTGATCTTCTTGATGGGGGCGGCCGAAGAGGCCTGAGCCTGCTGGGAAGCCATGATAGCAGCGGGAGTGAGGGTGGGACGACGGGAAGCAAAGTTGGTCAGGCTGGCGGCGGCTCTGCGAGGAGTGGTAAAGATGTTGTTGGAGGAGAGAAGGTAGAAGTGGAAGAGGAAAAGTTGGAAGAAAAAGATTTGGAGGAAAGGCTTAAAACCGGGCCGGCAGCAAGAGCCCGTCGGCTGGCAACAGACGAACGGAGGAGAAGCGCGTTCATATTGGGCGAACAAGGAGGGGGAGGGGAGCTTGTGAGGGCGAGACAAAAGGGAATGAGAGGCGGCCAGGGTCTGGTTCGACAGTCTTGGGAGTTGCTAGGTTGGGGGAAGATTGAGAGGTGGCCGAAAAAGGCAGCTTCCGTGCGTATGTTCCGGAGGGTGGTCCGCAAAGTGTGCAACGTGAGGAGTTGCGAAATTGACCCGACGCTATTGGATCCGGGACAGGATGATACAAACAGGATGGCACAGCCTGGCGAAGCGTTTCCGTACGTTCGATAACCTTAGCCGAGGATCAACACGGCTAGATATACCGTGCTGGGGTCTAGCTCGAGGAGGAGACGGATTTGTGTGGGAGAGATGGCTGGTGAAGAGAAATACTAATAGACAGCGAGGGGTGCGTCGAGGGGAGGTGCGGGAGAACGTTTTTTTGTCCTGCTTGCACGATAAAAAATGGGGAACCATTTGAAAATTGGGAAAATAGGATCAGACAAGAGCCAACCAGGCGACCGCGCAAACTGGTTTCGGTGATGATACAATGGCCGTCGGAATGGCTACCGGCGGTTTAGCGGGGCCACGGAGGCGTATCGGCAAAACTAGCGCGACTGGGCGAGCGAGGTGTCTGACAGGACGGTTGTGAGGACGTGCAGCGACGACAGATGCAGGTGGACGTAGATGAAGCGACGAACGACGGAGCGACAAGCGAACAAGGACGACGACCGACAACGACGACAACGACGACAACGACGACAACAGTGACAGGACGAGATCGTTCCAGCAATACAGCAGCGAGGATAATCAAACGAACGTTCGGTGACAAAGCCGACGACAATGAAAGCCGGCTGTGGAGCGCTGAAGTGGCCGGGCATTCTTACTCAGCAAACGACGGACGACGGATGCGACATCGGCCAGTTTTGTGGTTTGCGGGTTTTTTGTGCAAGGCTCTTTTTTGTGCGCGGCCTGGCGTGTGAGCTTGGGTATTGCAGGCCTGGGCGCGTCTTTTTGGTGACTTGCTTGCGTAGCTTCTTCCACTCTGCTCCGCTCTCCGTCTCGTTTCACCGTGTTTCTTTCTATCCATCTTCTCTGCTTCTGCGGTCCGACAGCTCTCTCCACAAGGACGATGGGCCCAGGTACCGATAGGGACAGCCGATAAGAGGTACGAGTACTTTTGTCAGGAGTATGTGTACGACATTGAATGCACGAGGCGCAAGACAAGGGCGGTGGTTGGTCTGAAGGCGGTCTGTCTCGCGATGGCTTTGTTTTGTTCGTGGATGGCCTGTTGTCAACACGCGGAGATGCTGCCAGAGAAATTCGTCTCCTTTTTCTTTCTCCACACAAGCCAAAGCTGGTCGCATGTGGAAAGAACGGCGCAGAGCTTGCCCTTTCCCCGTCCACCCAACCTTCCTCATGAGTATGTACGTACAGCGGCACGTGACTGCTTCTCCGGGCGAGACCTGACTTGGTCCGTGTCAATGAGAAGGACCCGGGAGCTTAAAAGGGCAACACATGGGCGCTCAGCATGCGGGGAGAGGGCGGTCCGTCCACTGAACGGTGTACTGAGTAGAGGCAGAGACTGTACAAAGTACGAAGTACTTCGTACTCAGTAGAGACTGCTCGTTGTCTTGTCTTCCGCGTCAATGTCGCACGCGGCTCCCTGATTTGTATTCCCCGCAGTTTGTCGGCGCTCCTTCCCCATTTCTGCGAGCATTGCACCTTTACCCCGTATTGCCATCATGTACAAAGTATCCTACTCCGTACACTCCGCCAGAGAGTACTGTACATTGTCTACGCGAAACGCACGAGAATGCCAGCTGGCCCTCTGGGTCAAGAGACCCCGAATGCAGGGGCATATGGGACAAGTATGTCCGTCGGCGTGGGTGCCAGCACCGGAGTGCCTCTTCCTGGAATCGGCCCTCCATGGATCTCTTGGGAGGCATTACCCTTGCTTCTTCTGTCCTGGTGCATCGTCGGGTGGGCCGATTCTTGTGGTTGCACACCACCACGACTGCCGCGCCGCATCCTCGTTCTCCGCGCATTATCAGCGGGGAAAAGCGTATGTACGACGGACGTCGGAGAAGCAGCTGCCCCGTCCCCCACAACAGCCCGCAACAGCCCACAACTGCCCCAATCCCCACACCCAAAAACACCATCGCTGAAAGACGCGAGGCGCTGCTGTCCGGCGCAGCCAATGCCCATGACATCGGAAGTGGGCGATCCTTTTCCACCATATTACACTTTCTCCGTACTCGTACTCACTACGACGTTCCCCCTTCACTCGCCCCACGGCGCAAGATACTTGCTCGAGTCAAAACGGGCTTCGATTACGATACTTGTACTTTGCGACCTGCCATCCCTGGCTACCTAGCACTCGTATGGTCGATTTACATGTACAAAGTTCAGAAGCCCTTTGTAGCCGATGGACCCGGATGGACCGGCCTTTCCGTGCTTCCGGCCCAACGTCATGTTTGGTCAGCGTTCCGCTTATGTTTTGTTCCGGATTGGCTCTGCTCTCTGTCCGATCCCTCGTCGGGACTTGGCTCTCCACTCGAGGAGACTGTCTTCGCTGTCTTCCGTCCAACGTCCGCCCTGGCCTTTGACCTGGTGATGTACAAAGTACAGGATGCTGTACAGAGTATCAGTGGGCTGTGGCCTTGATGGCCCTTGTTCTTGGACGGAGGATGACCAGCGTCAGACAGCTGCCAAACCGAGCTGCAAAGGACCAAAACCTCGCTTGGCCCAGATACATGCCGGTTGACACAACAGCGGGCGCCAGAGGTCGTGCCATGTCCATCTGCGTCTGCCGTATGGCCAAGTCGGCGCTTTGCGGCTAGACGACATAGCCAAGAGTTACACAACCGCACCAAACGCACCAAACAACAGCAAGGCAGCTGCCCTCGATACTTCGTAGACACCAGCTAGCGTTGTTTGCCGCACCAATACGCGCGGAATAACGGCGTCCAGACTGCCAGGCAGTGAGTGGCGTTGCTTTGTATCAGTTGCTCGTTTTCGTTGCTTTTCGTCTTGGTTTTTGCTCTGTTGCACCCGGTCGGCAGTTGGCCCGCCTTTCGTGGCCAGTGATCTGACGCACTACTGAGTACACATGACCCAAAGGAAAACGTAAGATGAGATGCACATCATCATGCAAAATGCACCCAGATAACACATGAGTCGTGGTCGCCTCACAGTATACAACACAAGAGACGGTACGAAGTCTTCTTCTTTGCACGTGCTCCTGTGCCGTCCCTGCTACAAACTGCTTCGCGTACTTCGTATCGAAATAAAAACGATCACGTGATCGTGCCTAGGGTCAAGACGAGACCACGAAGAACGACCCTATGCCTATGAAGGAAGATAAAAAGAAGGTTGTCTATTACTCGTATTGTTTTGGTTGGTGATATAGGATGTAGTCGAAGTGAAAGCTGATTTTACTCAAGTGCGTTTGCTGTCGCTGGCGTTGCGCCGGGTATGCCGTGGCGTAGGTAGTAGATGGTGCCTTGATGCTATTAAGCACTCGTTCGTTTGTTGGTTGCTTATTCTGATTCAAGAACAAGCTGGCCGCACACTGATAAAGATGACTGGGTGCTGGGCGGGACTGGGAATGTGGCAATGGCAAGAGATGAACAGGTCGTCAGGGCCTATTGCCGGTTTCGCAGATGAGAAAGCCAAACGATCTCGGATGGACTGCGTCCAGAAACCATGTGCAGCAGTATCTGTCATCAAAGCGCAGTCAGTCAGTCAGAACGTCCACGGCCGAGCCTCCGTCCAAACCTCGTCTGGCCCCGGGTATCCGCTTCCCCAGATCTTGGCATTCTTTGCTAGCGTTCGATGTCAGTCGTCTGTTCGTCTGTTCGTCTGTACTCGCAAGTTTCGTTTCGTTTCTTTTTCCTTGCCTATCACGTCGTATTCCCGGCGTACCCGCTCCTCCCAGACCGAAGATGCAGGCTGTAGGAACTACTTCGTAAGGGTGCACATATTGCGGAAACTGGAGACGCGCGATTTTGGTCTGCTTGGGTCTTGGATGGTGGGACCGGGAGGCGCGGATATACCGACCCGTGCCGCTGGGTGCGGGCCCCGCAACGCCCTGGTGGTGGTCCTTGCCCTGCCGGTTATCCTTCACACGCCGACTGACACCAGGATGGACGCGGGGCTCTGTGTCCCAGCTGCAAGTCCAGTTCGTGGGGAAGGCTAGCTAGAACAGCGTTGGAATCTGCGAGATGATGAAGCTCGACTGGTTAGTCGGCCGGAACTCCCACTCAAACGATACACGCCTCTGAATCATCATGCACTGCTTTTTAATAAAGACGGTTTGGTATTTTATGGATTACTGTCTCTTGTTATCATGTGTATGGTACTGCTCACACTATCTCATATGCTTTGTTTACGTTTACGTTTCTATCGTACTATATGCACTCGGATACTTGGTGATAGACATGTTTGAGAAAAAGAATCGAACGCCGAGTCCCAGGCCCTCCGTCAAGCAAATCAATCCCCATGAGGGCCGTACAATCGGCCCAATTCCAAGTGCGGGACCGTGCCGAACTCAAATTTACGGCAGCACTCCGCTCCACATCCCGCAGCCTCGAGAACACTCGGCTGCCCCTGCCAGCTTCCAACATGGCTTAACTGCCAACAGTAACAACACCACCTTCTCGCGACCGTACACGCACAGTGAACCCCCGACACCTAAGCAGATCGAGAGCCTGGCCAAGATGTGCACCGCCGATCCCATGCCTCACAGCGGCAAAATTTACGACGTCCTGGACAGCAAACACCTGATCCTCCGAGATTGCGCCGCGAGAATAGGAATCCCCGACGCTTTTAGTTCTCGCTATTGCCAGTTATGCTCACGGGGCCAGCCCTGAATTTATATTTCCAGTACCTATGCCACGAGGGTATGGACCGTACACTCGGCAGGCTGGTTACAAAGATTCGAGCCCATTTTGAGACAGAGGGACACACAAACTACACCTCTCCGCCTGGGACAACGCGAGCTTCAAAGGCACCCTCAGCGACCCGGCAATGCGACAAAGACGAAGCTGGAATGCTGGGCCTCTTGGTGTAAGAGGGTTACGCCGGTTGGCAGGGTGAGAGAAACGGTACTGTTTGACCCTGTTGATCTATGGGAGTCGAACACGGATCAGTGCTGGTTCTACTGGCAAACATTTGCACTTGGTAGGCTCGAAAGGGTTGACTCGAGCAATACACGGCGATTACTGGGCAAAAGGCCTCTTCTCTGTGAGGCTCTTGCGGGTGCAATCTGTGTGTGTATTCCCGGACGGTCTATGCACATTGGGAGAAGGAGAAGGGAGTCCATGAAGTTTATCCAAGGAGAGGCCGCTAACCTTCAAGACTGCCAAAGGCCCCTGTATGTTGGATGATCCTCCGACATGTCTTGTCAAATCGATGCAACCGTGCCTTGGTACAGAGTGGTATGCTAGTATCACAAGGCTCGGCGTGCCGCTTTACGAAGTACGCTCAACAGCCGACGTGGAGGTGGCCAAACGAGACAAATGTTACGTTGGCGAGCTGATGAAGCAAATTCAACAAACCGGCCGCATGGCATCTGGATCACTTGTTTTGTCCTCTAGGAGGGGGGGGGACTCTGCAAGTAGTGCTTATAACTCTCGCGACTTTACGTTTATGAGGACATATTCGCGGTGGTGCAATCTGAATATAGGAAATGCCAGACGCCATGGGATACTATTCGACTTGCACCGTTGATCAGGCGCCAGTTCCATAGGTGACAGAACATAAAGGGTGTCCCGGCCGTATTCATGTGTGGATGCTCTTATTTATGGAAATCTCGAGGCGAAATATGACGTGAAAGAACAATCGGAACAGGAAGAGAGGCAGACGGTAAAGATTGCAGTTTGGGACGCGCCCGGCCAAGATATGGGAAAGAAAAGGCGAGCGTCACTATTCAGACGGCAGACGAAGGAAACCAGATCCCTCGCAAGGAACCAATTAACAAAAGCAACCCCCAGAACCGCACCCATCAACTTTGTGCTGCCAAACGGAATACAAAACACGATGCCTCCCATGCTGTATCTCTTTATCGATACGGGTTCAGAAACATCTCATTGTATGTCCCCCAATCTGCCGGTACGCCCAGGGACTGGGCCAGATGGCCGGCGTTGGTTGTTGCCACGGCCGCTGCCAATCTTGACATCCGAATGGTCTTGCGCGGCTCCTCGATGCTGCCCTTGCAGCTCGGGCATGTCCAGCCGCGCCCGGCAACGTCGACACGCTGCAGACACCGCGCACAGCGCCACCACTCGGCCTCTGTCTTGCAGTGTTGCAGCTGCGTCTCCTGGAGTAGCTTCTTGTTTCGCTTGAGATCGGCGGGAGACGATGTCGGTGCAGACGCAGACGCAGACACAGACGACGCCGACTGCTTGTCCAATGCGCCAGCTCCGGCACACGACGTTGCGGCCGCTGTATGGTAATTGGCGTTGCTGCCACGCTTCAGCAAATCCTCGAGGTGGTACTCGCGCAGGTGTTCGCGGTAGTGGTCCTTGCGGTGAAACGGCGTGGCGCTGCGCGAGCACGACGAATAATCGCACAAAAAGCGCTCTTTCTTGTCGGCATCGGTGTGAATGTGGCGCATATGCCGCTCAAGGTCGGCCATGCGCGTGAATACGGGCCCGTTGCAATCTGTGCGGGTGCAAACAAATTTGCTGCGGCCCCACCATCCTGTCCGCCCTTGGAGCCGCTGCCGCTGCCGCTGCCGCTGCCGCTTCCAAGCCCGTGCTTTGTTGATCTGTGTGACGTCTTCGCGTTGGGAGATGTGGCGGCCGTGTCGTATGGACTGGTGCTTCTGTTGTTGCCGCGGATGCTGGCATTGCTGTCCCGCCTGCTCCCGAGGCTTCGCGGTTGTGGTCGCTGGTGGCGCTGTCCTTCATGCTGCTTTGGTGATTGCTCATCGTGTTGCTGCTGGCGTTGCCATCAAACTCGATGATGGAGCTGCTGCCGGCGTCGTTGTAGCTCGTGGTGACCACTTGCGGCAGCTCAAATCCCGCGACTGTGTTGAAAAACCGGGCCGCCTTGGATGTCGCGTCTCCATCGCTTGAGATACGGTTGAAGACGTGGAGTCCAAGGTTGGCATGGATAGCCACGATGTTGCAGACTCGAACACGCTCGGAGTGCCAAACGTATCTGCCGTTGAACCTTGCGTCAAGTCCAACAGATGGTCATCGCAGAGCGTCCTTAATTGGGGTAGCACAACCGTTAGTACTTGTATCCTCCCGTATGCCGTCTTCAAGCAACAACAGCTTTCACCATGGTCACAAAGTCCGGCTCCTCCTCCGTCTAATTTCTTTCCTATCTTACCTTGCGTTGTGGCTGTCGTCCTCGGCATTGCCGAGGCTTCCTAGGAGAAGCAAGCTCTGGGGTGACGCTTGACAGCGGCCTCTATGCGGCGACATATCACCAAAAGTCTCCATGCAACTGCCGCTGCGGTAGCTGCCGTAGATATCGTCATAGGTGAGGCTGCCTTCAGGGTGTGGCCGTGACAGACTGTTGAAATTATGATAATCATGTCCGCTCGGGCTTGTGCTTGGGCTCGGTTGTGCGGACCTCGCAACGGTCGCCACGTTGCCGACACACAGGTAGTCGTCAAAGTTACTTCCACTGAGGCTGCTGCTGCTAAATGCCGTCCCTGTGTGCGTAATGCCTCCATAGGCAGCGGGGGAAGGCATCGCCAGCGCTACGCAAAGAGAGATGCGTTGAACCGTTGGACGCTCGATTGCTCGTGTCCAGCATGCTCGCCAAGCAGGACGGGTCGCCGGATATTCGGCTCGTGGTAAACTGGAATTGTGCCGGGACGCCCAGTGCTTGACTCATTGACATGAATGCGTCTGTTTCTGTGTTGGTTTCAGTCTGCGAGTAGCTGTACATCTGGCTGTTGATTCCAGGGGCCATGTTGTCTTGGTTCTGTTGGCTCATCGTTGTTTACAAACAATAGAGCTCAGAGCAGCCGGAGGGTTCAAGAGATGAGCAGGAAGAGCTTATCGAGGGGCCAAAATGGAGAGATGTCGACAATAGAGATGGGCGTATGTGACCGTCCAGCTCTTGATGATTTGCTGCCAGCTTTCCCTTCTTGTTATTGACGTAAAATCCCGAAGATGGGAAACGTTGCCATTGACACTGGAGAAGTAGACAGGTGTATCAAGGCGATCTGCATCTGCATATATGCCGGGTGACTTTTGTATCGTGATTGTGGCCAGCAGGTCCCATAAAGATGCTCTCCAGGTTTGCAAGTTGAGCACAAAAGGTGACAGAACTACTCCAAAGCGCCTCCACGTAGATAGCGCCCTGTTTCTCTGAATGTAGTGTGGCGGTTGGTGAAGTCAAAAACGAGGCTGAAAGTGCCATAAATCCCCCAGGGCTGAAAGGGGCAACCAAATACTAAGCTGTGGAAATGGAGTCGGAAGAGATTTAGGGACGAAGCCAATATTGGTGAAGCAGCCAAGGTCGTTGTCAAATGACGAACAAGGAGATAGTCTGGTCAGGTGAAGCTGACAAAGACGAAGTTGGCAAATGGCCGAAAAGGAAGAGGCGTTGTGACTCAATAATATATAACAGATGAGTGAAGAGCTGGACGAGAAAGAATGAAAGCTGGCCAAAGCCCTTGGGGGTAGCTAGGAAGCAAAGAGAGTGAGACTTTTCCAGAGATGAGGACAATATGCTGAGGGTAAATCGCCTTGGTCAGCCTTGGGTAGGGCTGCACAAAGTCGATGGCAGAGGCTGGCGGTATGTGAAATTGATATGCTTGAAGCGGTTACCGCAGCGAAGACGAGGAGGGGGGTTAATTTGTATTGAGGAGTAGGTGAAGGCCAGTGCTGGGTCATCAAAGGAGGCTGTGAAAAATAGGCGAAAGGGAGAGAGACGAGAGACAAAGGGCTTAGATATGGCCCAGGGTGGGCAAGCGAACAAACGGCAGCAAAAATATAATAAGAAGATGGGTAAAGTGTAGAGAACGTATGTTGACGTTTTGTACGTGGCCACAGTGAAGAAGTAAACAATCTAAGATAGGTCGAAAAGTGAAGCGCCTTACAGCGAGGCTTACAACACGGCGGTCGTTGAAAGGCCGCGCGAATTGGCGAAGCCGCTTAAAGTTGGAGAGGGCAGCACAAACTAAAGTCCAGGTCCAGGACGAGACCGGTTGGGCAGGTGATGGTGGTGGAGGATATTTTAAAGCACTTGGATGCAAACGGGCCGGAAGAATAGAAAGAGATAATCTGAGCAACAAAAAGGAGTGCGAGAGACGGGGCAACATCAAAGATGCGGCGGCGAAAGAGATCAAGATGGAGAATGCCGTGAATGCCGGAAAGACGAGAAGGAGAGGTGAGCAGAATGTTAGAAAGCACCGATCGGCAAATGCTGGCTCTCCTTCTAATCGCTGTCTTTGTTGTCTTTGCTTTTCTTCCGCAACGACCTGCAGGCACCAGAGGGAAAGCCTCAGCCACCGACCCTAACCTTTGAAAAGGGTTTTCAAAACGGGCTTGTACTGTTCTTGGTCGGCCAAGAACGTCGTGCTCGTATTCTGTGGAGGCAAGTAAGATGTAAAACGGCTTATGGACCACAGTCTTAGCTTCTAGTTCTGCAATGGAGAAGAAATGGACAAAGGGGGTGAGTATAAACATGTACGAAAAAAACTCTAAAAGAAACGGCAACAGAGATCAACAGGAAATAGGCGCTGCAATGCCTTCGTCGTTGTGCCAAAGAACTTGAACAAGTCGCCCCCAGTGCGGCTGGTAAAAGCAAAAGGTGTCAGATCGTCGACGAAGAGGAACGAGAGGCGGAAAAAAGAGAGCGGAAAAAGAAAGGCAGAGATGCTGCGCATGTCATCAGACAATGAAGACAATGGTCTGTTGATGACACCAGGAGGGCAAATACCAATGAGGCTGCTCATCTTTCTGCCGCCATATCCCGTGTCCGTCGACCGTGTGTCGGCCTATCGATCTGTCCTGGCGTTGACAGGACACCGAAAGAAGCTGTCAAGGAGGCCATTTTTCGTAAACGAAAGAAAATGAACAGCGCCTCCATTTGACGACGGCGCCATTCTTGGTCATCTTGGCAGTATTGGGGGCCACAGGGCTCCATTGGAAAAGACAACATCTAGGCCGGCGAGTCACGACCGGAGGGGTGCAAGGGCGAGCAGGAAAAAAGCACGGGGAAAAGGCTGGGAGAAGACAAGCGACTTACATTGTGGATATGACGTCCAGCACAGCGGCCCAGGTAAAAGACCACACGGATGGGTAGAGCAAGCCCTAGCAAGTCCTCCCATGGCACATGTATGCACCGATATTATGAGTCTGCGGAGCAGGACAGGCGTGCATGTGAGGATGCCAAAGAGGGGAGAATGGAGGCAGGGCAACACCGACGACAAAACTTGCCTGGGGGCAGGGCCTGAGCGCTAAAGATGAAATCATGTACGAACTGCGACCGTGGGAAAGGTGAGCAAGCAAAGAAACAATAGCGCAACAGCCAAGAACACGGTAGCAATGGAAGGGATACGGGAGTACGTCGTAGAACCCAGTGGTGACTGGCGAGACAAAGACCCAAACGAGGCTGCTGTGGTCAGAGAGTGGAGAGAGAGTTGAGGGGAAGGCGTGAGGGAGTGTATTCAAGAGGGGGGTGTAAGACAGAACGGGGTGCAAGACAGAACGGGGTGCAAGAAAAGTGACAATATCAAGACCAACCTTGGCAGTAGAGACGGACAAGGACTGGGGCAAGAAAGTCATTGCTGCCAATTATATCTCAAGTCGAGACGCAACCCGATGAAGACGGATGACAAGATTCGATAGTGAGCAAGCTCATGTCGCGTGGCCTTGTCTATTACTTTTCTCTTCATTGGCTGTCAAGCTATCCTTCAGTCTTGGTCAGAGGCTTGCCGTCGTGACCACTTTTCGAAGACATCAAGGGCGACCGGGAGGCCGAGGACTGGCTGAGAAAGTCCGAATGAGCAGCTGAAACCGAGCATCGGTGCTGCTTCATGTGTTCGGAGCAGCCTCGAGATTTCGCATCGTGCCGGGCATCTGTCGTGAAACACGCGTAGGCACTTTAGGAGGGCCGTGCTATCTGGGGAACGAGATTGGTCGTACCGGCGTTCGACATGCATTGGCCACGAGTAGCTTGTGAGCCACTCGCAGACGTGAAGTCTGGAGGATGCCACTGTAGTTGGAGCACCGACAGTTCCCCTTTGTGCACGGCCGATGTTCATCTCGGGGAAGTAGGGATCCTTGGATCTCTTGGACCTTTCACCCTCAGCCTCTTAGAATCGAGGACGGGGCAAGATACTGAGCATGTCATGGTACCGAAGACCAGTGGAAACGGCGGCAGGGTGGGATCGGCGTGGTAGAAACAAAGTGGGCACGAACAGCAGTATGGTGATACGAGTCAGAATGAGAGTCGAGTGCTGGAGATGGTGGGTGAAGGGGCAGAAGGCAAAAGGGCGGCCATCCGAAAAGACGATGACGCAGGGCTGAGCCACGCTCACAGCCCCTTACGAAGACGGCTCGTTGGCCACACCTTCCCTTTTCTGCTTCGTGCCTTCCGGATCTGCGGGAACAGCCTGTAGCATGGGCAAGGTTCCTTCCAAAATGACAGGGATTTTGTGCGTCGGGGGAAGGCGCGACGGCTCATTTGTTCGTGTATGTATTCGATCGGTGTCGGTGTGTTTGAGAATAGGCATGACCGACGCCACGACGACTCGATTCAGTGAACAGTTAGAAGAGCCATGGTCTCTCTGCTCGCGGCTCAAATTCCTCGGATCTGGTTGCTCCTCATTGCACCTGTTGAAGCGGCGTGAAGCGGCGTGCGTTGACAACGATGGGCCGGTGCCGGCGTGTGTTAGCGAACCTTCCGCATTGGGCGATGTGCGGCCTTACGTCTAGATCCAAACATGGTGCGATGGAATAGCCAAACCGGAAGGTACGGGGCGCTTTACGAAGTGACATGGCACGTCTCTGGGGCAAGAGCGACCGAACACCGTCGACGAGGCATCCACAACACCCCAGAGATGATATGATACTTCAACGCGAAAGAAGAGTCTCCAGAGTCAACCGTCGGTGCTCACGGGGAACAAGTGCACGTCGAGGCGCGTGGCCTTGTGCGGCTTGCAGTGCGAACTCCCCCCAATGAGCGGTCCCTTGTGTGCCTTGTTTGGACGCCTAGCTGTCTGCCTATTGAGCCGGCCCAAGACAGACTCGGCCAAGGGCTGCGTTGTATTACGACGATGCGGCGGCAAACACGACACGGCATTGGACCAACGATCTGGTAGGGGAAGCGTCGCCGAGATGAAGACGTGAAGGATTACAAGGTGATTCCGCTCTCGGGCCCGACCACAGCAAAAGATTGCTAAAGTCGACTAACAAGGCCCCAAGACAATACTCGTACTTTGTAGAAACCCACCTGAAAAAGACAGTGATCAAGACGACAAACTCTTGGCTGGCGCGTTCAGCGGCCGAAACAACGGCCCCACGAGACAAAAATAACCCAGAAAATCAGCTCGTGCTGAAATGACGCAGACGGTGACATTCACAGCCAACGTCGACAAGTCTTGCCGCCGTCAAGATGGCCGGCCCCAGACTCCATCCCCGAGTACTGTAAGATGGGCACCGTAAGATACACGTACGAGTATTACTAGCCAGAGCAGCCGCTGTCAGGCAGCCGCTGAAGGAGCAGTCTCATGTCTCCCTCCCCAGTGAGCCTCAACTGGAATCTGGCGCCTCGAGGTACAACACTCATCGTAGCAGTCGGACAGTTTGAGGAGAGCAAGCAGCGATCCTCATTCTCAAATCCTTTTCTTTTACCGTGCAGGGGTGGCCGGACGGGACAAGGCTGAGCAAGACCAAAGTACTTGTAAAACCCCCAAGTCCACAAAGCGGGGCTGGTTTCGAATTATGGGTCCCCATCGACAAAACACGAGCGAAATCGGGCAGTTGGGGCTCGTCTGTGCGGTTCTATTCATCAAACGACGGCGGAGTGAGGCTGAGCATTCCGACAGACAAAGTCACACAAGTCTCCTCCCCTTTTTCCTCTCTTCTGTCATTTTGCGCCCGTTTTCACACTTATTCCCTTTCTCGTCTCCTTCACGGTGGGCTAGCCCTGTGGCCCATCTGCAGGTTGGTACGCCAGTCCACAAATTCTAGGCAGCCGTGGAGAAAGAAGATGTGGATGGTGCATCGTGCCAGGCGAGGTCCCTGAGGTCCCTGGCCGTCTTGGTTGGACCACTCCTCCACTCCTTTTCTTCCTGCCACCTCCTCTCTTGTCCCTCTGTTGTCGCCTTTTGCCATTTGTCGTCTGTTTTCGGACAAGTCCAACCTGCGCCATCCTCTGCAGACGGCGCTGTACTATGTACTCGTATCTCACCAGCCCGTCTCCCCTCGTGTCCCTGTACTTGTACTTCTTGTCGTCCTTGGCTCTCTTGGCTCATATGTCTCCTTTCGATGCGCGGCAGGCCCCCCGGCAACTTGTCCTGCAGGTGCCGAACATCTTCATCACCTCGTCCCAGACGTCGTCCAACTACGACGCTCAAGGGTACTGCCACTAGGCATATCGCTGTTGCAACGGCCCGACACTAGAAGGCTTAAAACAGAACCAAACACGGCGCCGGCGCCGGCACCGGCGCTTCATGAAGCCAAAGGGGACACGAGAAAAGGAGGAGACAAGATCATGGTAAGAGCATGACGACGCAACAAAGCCACGACAGAAACGTGGCAAGGTAAGAAACGCGGGTACACTGCCGGGCGTGGGAGACTCAAGACAGGACTGTTTTCTGATGGAAAAAGAACCTGGTCTCTCGAAATGACGTGGATTCCATTATCGTTGGTGAAAGAAAAGCATCGCCGTGGATGGAAGAAAGAAAACAGAACAGCAGGCAAAAAGGCCACCTGAAGAGGTACAGTTCCGCCTCTCATCTTCTCTGTCGTTACGCCTTGCGATACATCGGTGAGGTAGGGCTCATTTCAACAGAATCATGAGGTGAATAAAACATAGATTAAAGAAAAGGACTTCTGTACCTGCCAACCCGGTGTCTCTTGTACCGCAATGGTAAAGCTCACAGGTACAGCCTGCTGTGACAAATTGTCGGCATTTGTACCGCCGCGGCATTCACCTGCTCACACTCTCGGGCTCAAGCTTGAATGCGGCACATGAGCATAATGTGTGTGTAACTGGTATGTCCACACCTGAACATCCGACTGTATTGTTTTGTGTTGGATTCTCATCTGTTTCCAAGTTGGCGATAGGATAGATTGTTGTCACTTTGTTGATATTCACAAGATACATATTCACGTTGAGGTTTGCTATGTTTTCATTTTTTGTCGTTTCTTGTACCTCTTCACGTGTTGAAGAAGTGGACTCTATGAGGGCGCCGTGCATGCGGAGCGTACTCTTTGCTGACCCGTATATTGCTCGACGTTGTAGAATCATGTGGGTTCGGCGACATTATGCGGGTGTTTTTGCAGCGACTGCAACGAGGGTGTGCACGGCGCCAAAGGTTAAGAGGGACTGGAGTCCTCATGAAAGTGCAAAACAGGGAAGCGGCACTGTCGCCTCACTTCGAGTGAAGGAGGACACGGAGCACGAGTGGTCCGCATTGTCTGCTGACACGGCATCCCACACTTTCGAGCACGGCCGTAGCGAGCTGTTCGAACCCCAGGAACGAGCGCACACGCTGCGCCGCATCTTTTCTTGTGGGTACTCTGCAACCCAAAGTCCGCCTTGTTTTTATTAGGAAGCTTACCATGGACGGTTGTGCAACCGAATGGATTGACAAGGCCACGCGGGGGGAAGAACAAAGCCAGCCCTGTAGGGACGGGTGAAACAGTAGGTCATTGAACCCGCGACTTGACTGGCACATCTCACGAGGTCAGATGGGAAAGGGCAACGGTAAAGAGAAGACCCCGACAAGCTAGGCGACAATCACATGGATGGGTAGTCACAAATCGAGAGTAATCAATATCAGCCCTTTGCCATGCCGCAGAGCAGGCAAGGAGGCAGCATTGCGCCATAGGAACATCATCTAACAAGGCAGGCTGTTTATACGGCACTACGCCAGCTTGGCCTCTTGTGTTGAACCAGACTTTCTGTCTGCCTGGTCACTGGCGGAGAAAGCGAGTAGAGGTACAGTAGAGAGCTCATAGCGGCTGCCATAGGAGAAGGAAGCAGTATAGATACCAAGTCACAGCAAAAAAGTGGGAAGAAGAACGCCGGTTCCCCATTGCCCCCTTGATTACCCTCTCCCGCAACAGCGAGAGATTAAACGATACAATACATACGATCTAGCGATGATCAACCCCTGACAAAGGTGAGAAAGAAGAGAACCGGAAGTGGAAGCAGAGCCTATGTTGCGAGAAAAGCAACAAGCGTTACAAGATCCAAAGGAAGGCAGAGTGCCAGGAAAGACAAGGTTAGATGGGATAAATAACGATAGCGATGACCACTTCATCACTGCTGTCCTCGTCCGGAGCCGATGCAACCAGGTGGTAGGTTGAAAGGCGCCGAAGCAGAAGGTCTGTCTTGCCCCTACACATCGTCCTCGAGGAACTTGTAGACAAACTTAAAGTCGGCCTTGCGTCGGTTCATCCTAAACGGGGAAAAGGTGTGTTAGCAAGAGGACGGACGAAGCTGGGGATGGCCAAGGGGAAGCATACCATGTGCTCTCGTAGTCGAAGAAGCGGTAGGTACCTGCTCAAACTCCTCGGTGATGCTCTTGGGCTCTTCGTGGCGTTGGAACCAAGTCTGGTACTGCTTGTGGAAGCGCCAGCTCATATCCTTCAGAGCCTTGGCCGCCAGGTACTGTTGGTAGGTGCCTTGCTTGTAGTAGAACACGTAGAAAAGCGTGTCAGGATCGATACGGCCGTACAGGCGGGGGTCGTCTAGCAGCGGCAGCGGCTCCTGCGGGTAGTTGGACGTTGAGGTATAGCGAATGTCCGGAACATAGCGCCGTGACGGCTCCGAGTCCATGGCATTTGGCAGCCGTTTTTGGGATGTCGTCAACTGGTGGAGCATGGCTGCCTGGCTGGTCAGGGCGGGATGGTTCTTGGTCACCTCAAACGAGTCGACAAGATCCGCGCAGCGACGCAGGCAGGTGGTAAATCGACTCTTCGTTCCGGCGCTCCTGCTCTTCCGCAGTGGCGGCTTCCGTCGCGTGCTTGGCACCATTGGCGAGCCCGTTTGTTTGCGAGGGAGCTGAGAGGGTGTTAGTAGATAGGCTGCTAGATGACACGTCAAAAGAAGACAACGCACCTTGCTTGTCGCCTCTGCCGGCTCGGCAGGTGTTGGTGCTGCCGAAGATGCTGCTGCCGCGATGCTGCTGCCGCTGATGCTGCTGCCGCCGCCGCGTTCTTTCCACGCCGTGTGTTCTCTGCTTTGGCCGGTGTTGCAGGGGGTGCTGCCGAGGTGGATGCCGGTGTCGCCACGGACACAGCAGGTGAATGAGCCTTGTCGGACGACGCAGACAGCTGTGCGGGCGTCGGCTTGGGTGAGTTGGCTGCGCTGGCAATCTTGGAGGCCTGGACGCCGGGATGGCTGCGGCCGCTGGTGACTGCGACGAGGACGCGCCGACCGGCGGTGGTAACGGTGCAATACCAAGTTCAACTTGTCGCTCGCAGCAGCTGCTGCAGCGGCTGACGCGTATTTCAGCTCACCAGCCGGTCTCGTAGGTATGGATGCGGGCTTCATGGTCGACGCCAGAGGACCGTTGCTCAGCGTCGGCAGCGGTGTGTGCAGTGTCGCGAGAGCTGGTAATGGCGATTTCAGCTGTGCCGAGGGCCTCCGTCCAGATGCTGCCGCGTCCGCTGCTACTTGTCGCAACCTTGCCGTAGTCGCCGGTGCTACTGTGGCCGGCACAGACTTGGGCTCGATCTCGGCGTCGCCTTGTACGGACTGGTTGTCTTGCGAGGAGACCTTGTCGTTGTCCAGGTTCATGCCAAAGCATCTTCGTTCTCTTCAAGGTTTAGGTCGTCGTACATGGTGTCGTCTTCCATGAAGTCGCTCTGCATGTTGTCGGTGACGTAGTAACGTATGCTCTCTTCGAGGTCGGCAACCTGGTCGACGTCAACGCCGCCGTTCTCCAGTGAGCGGCGGATGAGCTCCAGCTTGCCTTGTGCCACTTATGTCGCTCAATGGTGCGTTCGATTTGGGCCATGCGGTCGGCCTTGGCGCCGTGCATCTTGCCGCGCTTCATCGTCGCTTGGATGGCTTCGCCCTCGGCCTCCAGTGTTTCGATCTGTTGCTCCAGCTCGTCGACCTGGTTGCCGATAAACTCGCCCTTGGCAACCTTGGCCTGCTCTTTTGGGTCCAGTTTCGTCGCGGCTGACAGGCCTTCTTTCGAGTATGCTTTTGTCTTCATGGCCTTCTCGACAGCCTTGAACCGCTCCATTTGCTAGAGAACGGGCAATCGCCCAGAAGATTAGCCATGTCCGTCCGGTATCCGCATTGCAAACCATCTCGCGATGTCCCCCGGCGCAAGTGCTCAGCGTGCGTGCTCGGCGCATCGGCTCGCATCGGTTCATCCCGTGCCTGGAGTGGTGGGGAGGGGGAGTGTGGAAACAAGCTTACCGTCTCGATCAGCCTGCGATACTCCATGAGCGGACCCTTGTCCTTGATCTCGTTACCTGCCGCCCATGTCTTGATCTGGTCGCGCAACGCTGCAGTTTCTTGATTTCACGCTTCAGGTTGTCTTCGAGCTTCTCTTTCTGGGCAGGGTTATTGGACTGTTCAATCTTTTCGTAGATGGCGTCAAAATCGGCGACGCCCTCGGTCACTTTCTTGAAGCACTTGTCGACCTCTTGTTGGAGTTTTCGTGCTGCCATGGTCTCGGTTGTTGGCGGCTGTCGTGCCAGGGAGGATAGGAGGGGGCGGGTGGAAGGGACGGTGAGGTGAGGTTGAGTTTGAAGGTCAAACAACCGTGTTGGATAGGCCCAGCTCCGGTGTCGTCGTCGTTGGTGTCGGGAAGAAAGGGCTACGGCTCGTCGGTCGCGGTCGTTGGCCGTGTGGTCCGAGCCGAAACTGGAGTCAATGATGCCACAACCCAGGCGCGGCGTCGTGAGTCTGGGCTTGAGGGTCAGGTGTACGTCGTACGGTGTGTGCAACAGCCTCGTGGGTGTGACGGGGTGGGTGAGGCTGATGATTGCCGAAACGGAGTAATGGATGCAAGACGGAGCGATAATTGATGTGTATACTTCGTATGTGGTGTCAGAAGGTAATTTGTGAATTATTCACCCGCGCTTGTTAAAGTCGGCGGCCGGTGATTCGTGGTCTTCCAGAATTTTTGGGGCAAAGGTCAGCTCTAGTCTCGTTTTTGTGCTTTTGGGAAGGTTTTGCTTTGTCTGTTTGTTGGCTAGTGATCAATGGTCATAGGCCACCATGAAAGGACGCACCAACCGACAGGCACTAGAAATTGGGTTAGGGACGAATCGAGAGGCGCGAGCGGTCGATTGCACGTGCTGCTGTCGTGGATCAATGCCACGGCCTGTGTGCAAAGCGAAGCCGACAATGCTCGAGTTGAGGCCAGCGTTGAAAAGTGAGGCCGTTGACAGGATGTGGAGATGTTGTCACGGGGAGGGAAGGGGAGAGAGAAAGGGAAGAGTGCTCTCTACGAAGTACATGTGTGTTCTCACTGGGCAGGCGCGATGGAGCCTGCGCGAAACACAACGAAGCATTGGTGGAGCTGGGCTAAAAGTGGGACATCTGCTCCTAACTTGCAGTGGCTGCCCACTTCTGGACATCTTTCTGCAATTTTATCTTGATTTTATTTTATTTGTCACGCAACTGAGACGCAAAACGGAGACGGTCACGTGAAGCTTCAAGGCCGTGGGTTGCGATTCCCGACTCAATTCAGACCGCTATCCATTTGACAGACGTTGTCATGTCGCCGGACGTTTACGAGACATGGGAGCTATCACGGTACTGGCGGGCAACTAACTCCTATCGAGAAGTTGGCTTAGCATTGCACAGAGTGGAGCTGGAGTCACATGACTAGCCTGCCACCTATCGCGTGTGTTGCCGAAAGCTCCACTGAACATGAGCTGTAGGGCTGCTGGAGTTCCGTACAAAGTACAATAGCAACATCAACATTCACCTGTGCGCCCACATCAAGCATAGCAACGGCACAATGAAAGGGTTCGTATGGTATATCTGACTTCTTGGGTCCTATGCAGTCATACTAACGGTGCCAGCAATCATGCAACGCGTGCTCTCGGCCTCGGTCACGGTCGAAAAGGAGCTGATCTCATCAATCGGCAAAGGCATTCTCGTCTTTGCGGCCGTGGCCCCGGGGGATACAGAGAAAGATATCGACTCCCTGGCAGCCAAGGTTGTCAGTATGCGGCTCTGGACGACGACGAGGGCGGAAAGGTGCGTCATGAGTGTGGACAGTATCGGTATCGACATTGCTCATCTTGCAATGTGCTGAATGTGCTGACATCATCGACAGTGGAAGAAAAATGTTCAGGACATCAATGGCGAGATCCTATGCGGTGAGTGGCCTTTCGGGGGACGAAGACACGTCTGCACTCTACTGACAGTCTAGTCTCACAATTTACGCTTCTGGCGTCCACAAAGAAGGGAAACAAGCCGTCGTTCCACGGCGCACTAAATGGCGACGAAGCCCAGCGGCTGTACAGCTACTTTGTGGAAAAGGTCAAGGAGAAATTTGCAGCAGAGCGCGTCAAGGACGGCGTGTTCCGGGCCATGATGGAGGTCGCCCTGGTCAACGACGGCCCGGTGACACTGGAAGTATCAACGCCAGCAAAACTGGCCACTCATACCGGTTTTGACGTTTTGAAGACGATCTAAGTGTCTAGAGGATGGAGATCAAAATAGCGGATACCAAGGCCTCAGACCATGATTTGGATGATGAGTCGCACAAACAAGTCGCTATATGCTCCAAAACAACACAAAAGTGACAGAAGAAAAGGGTGGAAGCAAACACGCCCGTGATGTCGGATATGCTCAGCGAGCTGCAATGTCGCATGCAGAGGACGGGTGTGAGGCAGAGCGGCCCGTCAGCGGCAAGAGCCAATGCTAATGCCGCCTGCCTTTTTGGGTGGTGGTGCCTGCCCGCGCAAGACAGATTCAAAGGGAAGGAGCTCATCCCAGCCCCACTTCCGCGGCTTCCTCTGTTTTCGAGCTATGGTGTTGTCTAGAAGCTTCCACTCCAACGCTGAACGACGAGCCTTTTTGTGTCGAGCAAAAAGCAGGAATCCAACACAAGCTCAATCAAGACCAGACACGGACCAGTTCTACAGAAGAGCACTCGTAGAGCGCAGACAGAGCACTTTGTGTAGAAGACCAAGCAGCATTCGACATTTTTGAGCCAAGGCAGCCAGCACGGAAGCGGAGCTCCTCATCTTTTCCCCGACTCAATTCGACCTCACCTCCTCTCCTCTCTGTTCACCTTCTTTTCCCTCTCTTCCCTCAGACACAGCACTTTTCCACCTCACTACTCATCTACAGCCCTCCACACACACTCACGATGGCCGACTCGACCGCCAAGACTGAGCGTCCCCGCGTATTCTTCGACATCCGCATCGGCAACAAGGCGGCCGGCCGCATCGTCTTTGAGCTCTACAGCGATGTTGTGCCCAAGACCGCCGAGAACTTCCGCGCCCTCTGCACGGGCGAGAAGGGCACGACTTCGGACGGCAAGCCGCTGCACTTCAAGGGCTCCATCTTCCACCGGGTCATCAAGCAGTTTATGATTCAGGGTGGTGACTTTACGGCCGCCAACGGTACCGGCGGCGCCTCCATCTACGGCGAGAAGTTCCCCGACGAGAACTTTACGCTCAAGCACGACCGCCCCTTTTTGCTGAGCATGGCCAATGCCGGCCCGGACACCAACGGCTCTCAGTTCTTCATCACGACCGTGCCCACGCCCCACCTCGACAACAAGCACGTCGTCTTTGGTGCCGTGCTGGCCGCAAGTCGGTCGTGCGCCAAGTCGAGAACATTACGACCGAGCCGGGCGACAAGCCCACCCGGGACGTGGTCATTGCGGACTGTGGCGAGCTCACGGGGACGACGCCACCCTGTCCGCAGATGCGCCCAAGCAGCCCGATGCGCTGGGCGACCCGTACGAGGACTTCCCCGAGGACGAGGCCGAGATGGGCGTTAGTGCGGCCGAGGCGGCCAAGAGCGGCGCAGCAGCACCGGCAGCACCGGCAGACCAATGGCCAGCCTGACGGCGGCAGTACCGCGGCGCTGTCGGCCGAGCAAATCCTCAAGATCAGCACGGATTGCAAGGGCTACGGCAACACGGCGTTCAAGAACGGCGACTGGAACACGGCGCTCGAAAAGTACCACAAGGCCCTGCGCTACCTCAACGAGGAGCCCGAGCTGGAGGGTGCCCCGAGGGCACCAAGGCAGCCCTCGACCAGGTGCGCATCAGCGTCAACAGCAACGCCGCGCTGATGCAGCTGAAGCTGGGCGCTTGGCAGGAGGCCCGCAATGCCGCGAGCAGCGCCCTCGGCGTGCCGGGCATCTCGGACGCTGACAAGGCCAAGGCGCTCTTCCGCCGCGGCCAGGCGCTGGTCAGCAGAAGGACGAGGAGGAGGCGCAGAAGGACCTGGCCGAGGCCCACAGGCTGGCTCCCAGCGACGCTGCCGTGCTCCGCGAGCTGAACGCAATCAAGGCGGCGCTCAAGGCCCGTCGCGAGAAGGAGAAGAAGACCTACCAGAAGTTCTTCTCATAGACGGGCTGCTAGAAGGGAAAGAGGCGGGGCGCGTGGTTTACATGGAGAGGTAACAACAAAAAACAGACGGAAATATCCTACTACACAGCGAATCTTGCATGGCGTTATGACCAACTAGGCTGAGGAAGACGGCAGGAAGAAGACTTGAGGCGTGTCTTTTAGATGGTTAAGCTCAGTTACAATAGTCACTTACATTCAAATTAAAATCAAAAATAGATACAAGACGTACTCGGGCTCCTGTGGCACTAGGGCAAGGCAAGCAGCGATCTAAAGCTCGCATCTACTTGGACCCGTGATGGCAGATGAGTCCTGTACACGTACCTTGCAATGTGCCGTCTGTCTTCTCAACTCGAGGCCATATGAAGAATGGGTGCGCAAGCGGCTGTGTTATGGACGACTATCTGGGCAGCAAAGTTGGCAATACTGAAGTGAATGGACCGGGCCGGTGGTCGATGTGCCGCTTTGCGTGTCTTGGGCCCAACAGGCTTGATATTTGCGCGCACAGAATCTTAATATGAAGATGTACCATTGTATCGATGTACTTGCCATTCACTCATCATCTCTTAGCCGGCAGATGTCCCTATTAATACGCACCCAGTCCCGGATTGTTTTGTGCATCTCCCACCCTCCCTCTCCATTTTCTGTCTGTTCCTCTTCGCTCCTCGCCCTCTTCCCTTTCATATCATCCTCGCTCTCATACTTGGCATCATATTCTCCAGCCTCGTCTGTTTGAAAAGCACTCGAGATCTCTGTTCTTATTTTCCCCCATCCACTCTTCTTCTTTTGGCTTTTGTATCGCCTATATCTCTCGTTTCAGACTCCCACTTTGGCACCCATACACCTTGAGCCCGTCCAACGGCGCTTTCAGTCCACTTACAAAATGTCCAGCCAAAGCGGTACGGAACGGTGCCCGTGGCAGGCCGCTACATCCGAGAGCGGCAAAGTCACGAGCCTCAGTCGTCCGTTTCGACGAGCCCCTTCAATCCGCTTTGCCGCCCTTGGGAGCAGGTTGGCCAGGAGAGCCAGCTGGCTCACGGGGGCTGTCCTGCCACGAGCAACAAGTCGTATCTCATAACCCTGCTCGAAAGAAAGCAGCATGAGGACGAGTTGAGTGCCGCACAGGGCATGCAGGCCATCCGGTGTGCAGCCCGTGAACAACGACCCGTTCAGAAACGAGCACCCCCATCCGGCATCTGCGAAGTGCACGCGCACTGGCCCAAGATGGTGGGAAACAGTTCGACGGCATGCTTCTCGTACGAAGACGGTACCAACGGCCCGCAGATTCGTCTCCTGCTGACGCCGAGAAACGCCAACCTCACACCCGCAACCAACCCTTGGCCGGCCAACAGTCGTCCCCTTCCACAAGCCATGGCAGCCCTCAATCCCGCCACGCCCTGCGCCAGCCCTTGTGTTTTCGATCCCACCTCTGGGTGTGCCACCGATAACAGTGCCAGCTCAAACAACGGCAACGCAATCTCCAACTCTAATGCATCGCCTGCACCACCCGCAGCGCCCGCAGCGCCCGCCGCCATGCCTCGGGTCCAGAACGACACCTCTGCGGGGCCACCTCGCCCGGCTCTTCAGCCGTGGTCGGACAGCAGAGTGGCCCACAGCACTGCGCACCTCCAAAGCACGCACAATGGCAACACTGGTACTAGCACCGGCGCCAACGGGCTCGGCAGCGCGGCCTGCCGGACGCCCCCTTCCACCGTGTACGGCGACGATGCCGCGACCCCCAGAGCCTCAAGCGCCTTTCAGCCGAAGCCCCTCAGTGGTATCCGTCGGGCCGTCTCGAGCATGCCAGCGGCAACACCAACGGCAACGGCAGCAGCAGCCATGTCAACCATGGGAGCGCCGCGCATGGCAGAGAGTCGGCGCTGAGCAAAAACGAACAGGAGCCCTCGCATCTGCCCCTGCGAACACTGGTTTCCGGCAGTGTGCCGGAAGGCCGCCGATTTGCGGAGCCTGCACGCAACCATGGCCACGACAGCAGCATCTACAACATCAGCCATTTCAACGTCAACAAGGCCAATGCGATCGGCAACGGCAACGGCAACAGAAACAGAAACCACGCATATGTCTATGACGATGGAATCTCCGACAGTTACAACATCCTGCGCGGCGCTGGCATCGTCTACGACGACAGCAACGTCGACCCGGAGGAGACGCATGGTGAGGCGGGTTGGTGCGCAGACTAGGGGTCTGGCCGTCGCTTCACTGCACCGCCCACCGTTCAGCGGACCACGCTCTCGACGGTTTCGACGGTCTCGCCGGTTTCGACGGTCTCGCGTGCACACTCGCCGCGCACTGCCGTGCCGCGCCGGAAGGAACAAGGCAGACTCTATTTCCACCTCAGCCGTCTCGAGCACCTCGTCCACCATCCCGGTCTCTCTCGGTCTTTCGGCTCGGGCTTTGTGCCGCCCCTGACGGGTACGAGTTTGAGCTCTACCACGACCGAAACCGACTCGAGCTCCGTCGGCAGAAGCAGTGGGCAAAGGCGCAGCTGTTTTCGTGCAACGAGAACAGCCGCTTCAAGCACACGCAGACGACGGCGTGCATTGTCGCCGTCAATGGACGCATCATTGGGCCGTACCGGACGGACAGCCTTTGGTGCTATGGCACAAACCCCGACATTGAAGGCCTGCGGGTGACCATGACCGTGCACGAGGGCGATACGAGCAAGGTCAAGTACGAAAACAACAGCAGCGATGTGGCCTCGGTGCCCGTCTTTCGCAACGCCACACTGGTGCTGAAACACCAGATCATCATGACGCATTCGCCAAAGCAGCCATCGCGCCAGGGGTTATCGCCGTACATCCCACCACCCTCGCCGGCCACAATGTCCATGGCGTCGCTGCTATCGTCCTTGTCCCGTCACGCAAGAGCGACGGTGCCGAGGTGATGTCGATGAGCACTCGCACCCGGACGAACACGGACCCAAGTCTGGACAACAGCGTCGCCGGCATGTCGCTCAGCACGGCTCCCTCGCACTACCGCTGTGGCAGCACATTGTCGGCCTTATCGGTTGCTCCACCTCCACCTCCGCCTCCGCCGAATGCCATGCCGCTGCCGCTGCCGCACCAGCAGGGCCGCCGGTACCTCTTTGCGACAACGACCATTCCGCTTTATGGTGGTGTCGCAGCCCGGCCTGGCTACCGGCCGGTCGAAGCCAAGGCTGCTGCTCAGCGGATTCGCGAATGGGGCGGCCGGCCGGATATGGGCGTCTTTGGCAACGCGTGGCTCGTGCACTTGGCGATTGAGCCAGGTCACATTAAGCACGAGATCGACACCAGTGTCGTGGAGCAGGTCCAGCGGCTGACAGTGCACCGCAGTGCTGCGGGCGGAAGCGACTACGGTGGCGGTCCAGATGCATGCAAGGGAGGTGCGACAGCGGTGCAGATGATGCGCATGGTCAACGAGAACCTGGCGAAGCTTGTGGACCGGGAGGGCACGCTGTCGGTGATGCTCTCGAACCACATCACACAGAAGAGAATTGCACGACAGTGCCCTGATCTTGTGGCCATGTGGGTCATGGCCCAGGAGAATCTGTGAGTTTTGGATACATGTCCGTCTGGTCGTTTGGGTCTCTTTGGTTTTCGATTTTCGAGGATATGGGGAGGATGTGTGTGCGCAAATCTTGTATGAGACGAAAGGACCCGTGGGTGGGTTCACGGCAACTCGACGGGGAGATGAGAACGTAGTGTGGTATTTGCGTGGTACGGCAGACGGTGGGTGCAAAACGTCGATACAAACGTCGATACAACTCAAAAGAAACTGAAACACGCCTGCATGTGTTGGACATTCGGCTCTCTGGATATCATGACTGCACTTTTCGTATCAACTTTCAAGGTGCGTCGTTCTTATGCTGTCGCCGTTTCTGATTTAGCTGCGACTGCGCCGGCTGCAGGAGACGGTGTGGCCACGTCTGCCTCTGGCTCCCGTTCGTCTGCTGTCGCTTCCAGTCCGAGCACCGCCTGAATCTCGTCTGTCTCGGCATGGTCCCGCGTGTTCTTCATGCGGTGGCACCACGTCACCGACACGGCAGCGTCCGAGGCTGGATTCTGGAACAGAAACTCGCCGCCCACCTGGCGCTGGTTGCCCGACTTGTGAGCCAGGCCCCGCGGCAGCTGGCGCAAGCCCTGGGCAATCGACCGCAACGACGACGCCCACATGCTGGTGTGCTTCATGTATTTCGGCGGCGCGCCCATGGCCAGCGACATGACCATGCCAAACTCGTCGTAGAGGCGGCGCGTCGGGTCTGCATAGACCGGGTAGACGCACTCGGCGGCCTCGACGTACATGTCAATCAGCGAGGGGTCGCCGCAACCACGACGACGATTTGTGAGGGCGTGGCCGCACGAGCCAGTGCGGAGAGCGGGATCGCTTCCGACAGGATGCGAAGATACTCCTGGCAGTTCTAGGTGGGCATGTCAGTCAGAGAAGCCAGAATGCCGCACTCAAACTCAAGCATCAGGCCAGGAGGCCGGGAAGCCTCACGCCGCAGAAAAAGTGCCGGACAAAGACGATGAGTGTCTGGCCCTTAAAGTCCCCGTACAGGCTCTTGAACGTGTGCGACTTGCCCTCGCGGTCGAGCACAGGTAGGGTTGCCGTCGCCTTTAGCGTATCGCGCGATGGCAGCTTGTTGTCGGTACGGACCGTGCCGAGAAGCTCACGGGGTTGACCTCGTCGGTGTCGTCAGGAAGAGCACAGGCGGCCGCCGGCGCATCAGTTGTTGCGGCCATCTCTTGAGCAGACGTGAGAAGAAGCGTGTGCGGTGGTTCTGATATCCAGGATGGGACAGAGATGGGGACAGTCGGAGAACACACAGCTCACGTCGATGGAAAGAGAGGGGGCTGAATCAAAAAGGCAAACAAGATATGTCGTCGAGGGCAGCTTGCGATGCACACAAAGAGGAGAGGTTGATCGAAGAGAGCCAAGGGGCGAAACGGCGGATTGCCCTCTGTATATTATCTTAACAAGCGGGACGGGCCAACTTACAGCACGTTCGGCGCAACTGGCCCCACATCCAGCGCTGATCCAGGCTCGAGTTTCATCCGTGTTAGAGCGCTAGCTAAATCAGAGTGAATACATACGAGGACGACTCGTTTTGGTTGTGACAGCCGTGACTTGAAATGACAGTTGTGCACACTTTTAAACAAAGATGTTTGGAGCAGGACGAAAGAAGCACAATAGCAGTAGTAAATGCTGCTTATAGTTGCGATCAATCTTGTGAAGCAGAAAGCCCCCGTGAAATACCGCGGTACGAAGTACGAAACAGGCTCACGAACCAAAGAAAAAGACGGCCAAAATGAGAGAGGAGAGACATAGATCTAGGCCAAGTGACAATACAGATCACTCCATGGTCAACAATTGTCCGACAGAACGACGTAGGAGAGTCTATTTCCGATGCTGTACAACTGTCTGGGCACTTCAAGGCATCTCAGTCGGTGGCTTTTCCTTTCAGCTTACACCAATAGCCATAACACCCGATATTGTTCACGGCAGTAGGTTCGTCCGACAGTTTTAAACAGACTACTTTTCTCAGAGTGCGCGTCCCCTGTTCGCCCTTCGCACTCTTCCAACTCATACCCATATCTATATTCGGCCTCGTTTTCCATTCTCTCTGCCTCTTCCCCTCGCCGTTTCAAATACAGACTCCAGTCATGCTACCTGCGTCGCAACCAATGAGACCACACCCGCCTCATTTCGAATCGAGAAATCAAACAACAGCAATCACAGCACCGCAGGATGGCCGAGTCCACGCGTGGACTCGAAACCAGAGATTGCGGCGCTGCCATTGCCAGAGCCCGTGTGTTGTTTCTCGATGGGAGATCCAAAAAGGGCAACCCTGCACATCCCCAGCTACATCGGATAGTAGCGACCCCTCGTTTGGTTTTGAGATGTTCAGAGGCTGTGGCCACAGTGCCTGAGAGAAGATAAAGGCATGCCTTTGTCATAGCCGGACGTCGGCCGCGAAAGTATCGCCGTTCCATGAAGAGCGTCTCTGTTGATTGACAGGATGAAGAGAGGTGGCCGTGCGTGTCGCAGGATGGTCCTTGCATCGGCAGTCGAGCCGTGCAGATGCTACCGGGTCGACAAGTAGAACCGGCGGCGTAGACGCATCTCGAGAACGCATCGCGGGACATCTCGTGGGTCGGTCGTGACGTTCGTTTCTCCATGAAAGGAAACGATACCAGAAAGTGACTTTTGCCCAGCTGGCAAACATCAAAACACTCAGTCGTAGCCCGAGCCGCCAATCTGGCTGGCAAAGCCCGCCGTGCTGATGCTCTGCTGGTCGTCGTCGTAGCGGCGGTAGCCGTTGCCGCCTGCGAGGCGTCCGCTGTTCTCGACATAGTCCTTGAGCCGGTCGCTCTGGCTGTACGACGCCATGCGGCCGTTCGTCACCGTCTCGTGCAGGCCAGCACCGAGGCTGACACCGCCTGGCCCACGCCCTTGCCGCCGATCACGCTCGAGCCAGCCGTCATGTCCGTATACTCGGAGTTGGCGACGCTCTCGCCGGCAACACTCTCGGCGCCGCCACCACGGTTGCGACCTTTGCCCCCCGAGCGACCCATGGCACTGGCGCCAGGCAGGCCGGGCCACTGATCCGTGTTGAAGCCCGAGAACATGGCCGGGTACGCGGAGCCAAGGTTGGCGCCACCGCCGCCGCCGCCACCACCGCCAATGGCCGAGCTGTGGATGGACGACACATCGTCGGAATGTATGACATGATGGAGCCCGCGTCAAAGTCGCGCACGCCGAGGTGAACGTGGTGGCCGTGGTGGCCGTAGCGGCCACCAGCAGCACCGACCGGCCCACCGGGGCCGCCGTGACCGCCACTGTTGCCCATGCCGCCTCCCATGCCCAGGCTGGCGTTGCTGGTCTCGTTGCCGATGCCGTTGCCAAACGAACGCGGCGGGCGGAAGCTGTGCTTGGGACGGCTGAACTGGTGCAGAGACGGCTGCAGGTTGCTGAGGGGGCCTCGACCAGGCACTTGCGCTCCTTGAAGTGGACCAGCAGGTGGTACCAGAGGTCGTGCTTGCCAGGACCTTGGGGTTGCCGATGATGACGAGGCCGTACTTGGCACGGGTCAGCGCAACGTTGAGACGGCGCGGGTCGACAGGAAACCGATGCCGTGGTTCTCGTTGGAGCGAACGCAGGACAACACAATGTAGTCCTTCTCACGGCCCTGGAAGGCGTCGACGGACGCGACCTCGACCTCCTTGTAGCTCTCCTTCTTGAAGGTGCCCGTGTTCTGCATGGTGGTGACAATGTAGCTGCGCTGGCCCTCGTACGGCGTGATGACGCCAATATCGGCGGGCTTGACGCCGGCTTTGAAGAAACGAGTGACGATCCTCTCCACGTTGGACGCCTCGGTACGGTTCAAGTACGACGTGCCGGACGCCGAGATCTCCTCGTTGCCCAGGTTGGACCAGAACATCATGGGCGTGTCGACGACGGGCCAGGGAATCGACATCATGGCGCAGGCGCTCGGGAATGGACACACCGTTCTGCAGGGAACCCTCGTAAAACATGTTGGACGGGAAGGCGGCAAGGTGCGGGTGCATGCGGTACTGCACGTTGAGGCGGATGGGCGAGAAGCCCAGCTTCACGAGACGCTCAAAGAGCGACTGGTTGAGACCGGCCTTGGCGGCCTTCTTGTTCATAATGACGGGCCCAGCTGCTTGTGGTCGCCGACCAGGACGACCTGCTTGCAGCCCAACACCAGCGGGATGATGCACTCGGGCTCGGCCGACTGCGTGGACTCGTCGATGAGGACGTTGCGGAACTTCATCTTGGACAGGCGCGGATCACCGGCGCCGACACAGGTGCAGCAAACGACGTCGGCGTTGCTCAAGATCTCGCGCTCGGCGGCCTTGGTCAGCTGCTTGAACTTCTTCTCGTCGCCGCTGGACAGCTCGCCGACTTCGTTCTTGAGCAGCTGCAGGCGGGTCAGCTCGACGTTGGTGTCGTTCATGCGCACCTGCTCGTGCAGGGCCAAAAAGTTGACCGACGACTCGACATCCTCGCGCGACTTCGCCGTCAGGCGCACCACCTTGAGGCCGGTGCGGTGCACGCGCTCGCACAGTTGGTCGACGGCGACATTGGAGGCGCGCACACGAGGACCTGGCTGTTGTTGAGCTTGGCCAGGTGGTAGATGATGGTGGCGGAGGTGACGGTCTTGCCGGTGCCGGGCGGGCCCTGGATCAGACTGAGCGGGGTCGACAGCACGGCCTTGATGGCGCTGATCTGGCTGCCGTTGAGTTCGGGCAGGGCGGGTGCGGTAAACTTCTTGGGCATGGGCGTCTTCATGGGCGCGACAGCCACCTCGTGGCCGAGCAGCTTGTGGAAGATGTAGCCCGAGACACTGAGCTCGTCGACGGCAAACGTCTTCATGGCAACTTGCATGCGGTCGTACGAGGTGGCCTTCCAGACGTAGTCGGCGGAGAAGTTGTGGGTGCAGTCGGCAGGGACGGACTTATCGTTGCCCGTCTTGCGCAGCTCCAGAGTGACCTCGTCGGACTGGTTGTTGGGGATCTTGACGACGTAGCCGACGCCGTCCCAGGCCTGGCGCAGCTCGCCCTTGTAGCGGAGGCGCATCTCGTCACCGACGGCCAGCTTGACGTCGCCGGACTCGATCTTGGGCAGGATGAAGCTGGCCATGTGCTTGTTGTTGAGGCCAAAGTCCCAGCGGATGACGAGGTTGTCCTCGGACTGGGCCTCCTTGAGCTTCTTGTCGTAGTCGGACTCCATCTTGACGAGGGGGCCAAAGATGTTCTGGTAGTGGTAGGGGTCGTCGTACTTGAGCAGACGGGTTGCGGGTCGTCGTCGACACTCGCGGCGTTGTCGAGGTCCTGGATGGTGGCGTTGGCGTTGTCCTTCCACATCTCCTCGAGGCGGGCAATCATAGCAGCCGGCAAGTGGCGGGCGCGCAGCTGCTCGGCGTCGCTGGGCTGGGCGACGAGCCACGACAGAAACTGGCGGTTCTCGACCAGCGGCTGCCAGCGGTTGACGTCCCAGCTCATGTCCTTGGCCGAGGTGCTGGAGACACACGATTGGCGGCACAAGAGGACAACGACGGTGTCTGATTTGGCAGGGATGAAGCCGAGGATAAAGACGTTGCGGACGCCGCAGTTGTAGCACTCGAGGACGGTCTCGCCGAGCGAGGAGTCGGGGTGCAGCTGGACCTCCTTGTGGCGGGCGCGGACGAGGTGGTTGACAATGTGCGAAGAGCCCGAGTTGCCGCGGGCGCTGCAGAACCACTTGTTGCAAATCATGCACTTGACGACGGACGCGGGAGAGTGGATGCCGCAGTATCTGGGGAAGAGTTAGCGGGGCACAGCAGAGGCAAACTTGAGAGCTTCTCATGACCGGGGACGGAATAACTCACGCGCAAGCATGGGCTGGCAGCTCCTGCTCCATTTCCTCCTCCTCCTGCTCCAGTTTGACATATTGCACATTGTCGGCCAGGGCGCTCACGACGCTGTCGTTGTCGGCATCGTCGAGAGCAGCCTCGGTCTCGTTGTCGTCGTCGTCGTGGCGGCGGCGCGTGGCACTGCTCAGGCCGTCGCGGCCGCCGTACTTGGTGTAGAGCAGGTTCTCGTCGGGTCGATCGAAGACAGGTCGTCGTTGTCACTGGCCTTGATGGCGGCAGCCGAGTCGGAGATCAGGTGGTTGCCCACATGATTGAAGGCGCCCTCCATGGTATGGGGATCCCGGGGGAAGTGTGTTGGGCGTTAGCGAGCGTCGGGGGAGCTCGCTATGGGGGAGGTGGAGGTTCGATGAAGCTCGTGATACTTTGGTTGGGTCTCGGAGATGTGCGTTCGACGCGGTTGAATCAGGTCAAGAAAGTCGACGTTCGTATGCCACCCGCCTGCGGTGTTGCGACATGCGTGCCTGGTGGTGAGAGGCAGCGGGAGCGGGTTGCAAAGTCAAGGAAAGGCAAACGCGAGGGGCGTTGTCGACGTGGTTGAGAATTTCAAATGATTGGTGTAGTGAAATCGAGGCGCCGTCGATTCTTCTCTGCAGCCTTGACTGTTGTGGCGGGGCGATATTTCTGGGTGGTGCTGCTGTGATTTGCTGGGTTTGCTAGCAATTTTTGCCTGTACGTACTCCGTAGCAGTGTTTAGGGTCGTCACGTGTCGCCACGCCATGACAATTTTCGATATGATGTCTTATCGATAGGGCCTATCGCCAACTTTTTTTTCTGTACTTCACTGAGCAATTGCGACCGATATTTGGGGCACTTCTCTCTGGACGCTTCTTCACGACACACACATCACAGCGTCGCCACAACCGCCACCATGCTTGTATGTTGCTGCCTGCAGCGCTGCCAAGTGAACATTTCGTCCGTTTTCATCTGCTAACAAATCCAGCGCAAAACAGTCCGCCAGCGGAGAGACTACCTCTACCGCAAGGCGATGATCCTCAAGGAGGCCGAGATCAACGAGAAGCGCGCCAAACTCCGCAATGCCATTGCCCAGGGCCGGCCACTCGAAAAGGCCGTGGCTGGCGACAAGAAGCTGCGCAAGGACTTTGCCTACGACGAGTCGCGGGACGACCTCGACGCCAACGCCCAGCTCGACATTGACGACGAGTACGCGCAGATGAGCGGCCTGGTCGACCCGCGCATTCTGGTGACGACGTCGCGGTCCTCGTCGACACGCCTCACTGCCTTTAGCAAAGAGATCCGCCTGCTGATCCCGACGTCCATCCGCCTGAACCGTGGTAACCTTGTGCTCGACGACTGCGTGCGCTCTGCCAACTCGGCCGGCCTGACCGACATTGTGCTCCTGTCCGAACACCGCGGCACGCCCACCGGCCTTGTCATCTCCCATCTGCCCCACGGCCCGACCGTTTCCTTCTCTCTCCACAACGTACTCATGCGCGGCGACATCCCCGGCAGCATCCGCGGCAGCGTGTCCGAGGCGTACCCGCACCTCATGTTTGAGGGCTTCACGAGCCGGCTGGGCGAGCGTGTGTGCAAGGTGCTCAAGCACCTGTTCCCGCCGCGGGACCCGATCACGAGCAAAACCAAGCTGTCGAACCGCGTGGTGGTGTTCAAGAACATTGAGGACGTCATCGAGGTGCGGCACTATGTGTACGTGCAGACGGCACACGACGCCGTAGAGCTGTCCGAGGTCGGCCCGCGCATGTCGATGAAGCTGTTTGAGATTCGCAGCGGCACGCTCGAGAACAAGGACGGCCACGTCGAGTGGCACCTGAACCAGTTTACGCGGACGAGCCGCAAGAAGGACTACCTGTGAGGAGTGGCTGCAGACGACGACAGAGCCGAGGCGGGCACGACTCGGACGGCGAGAGACAAGCGGCAATTCGCGGAACTTACAGAGTCTTTACGGTCATGGAAATCCACATCCTGGCCCGTCATGCCCTTCAGGCACGTACTCTCTAACTCTACAGGTCAAGTTCTCTCGAACGATGGCATTGGGCACCGGACAGGAGGCTTCCAGGTGGTCAAACCGAGAAGCGAGCTGGGCCTTGTTGATTTCGTGCGACAGTTTCGGAGCCGCACACACATGGGACGCCGGCTACATGGTACGAAAAGGACATTAGTAGTGGCTGCTCAAATTAGGCAGACAGATACCCTGCAGCACACTACAGCACACAAGGTGCACAGCATTACGAGCACCGCTCATTGTTATCACAGTATATCACAGTAAATCCAGACAGCGCTGCATGATACAAAGAAGACGGTTTTTGTGAATGTGCTGAGAAGGGATGCCATACGTGGCCGGGCAGCATGTGTTCAGCACCAGTTCAGGCAACAGAGCTCATGTTTTTTTCCATTTCTATTTTCTGTCTACGAAGTACGAAGTACGTGAGGAACAGACAACTGCCGACGATACGACGCTACGGTGCCCATCGAGACCCCATAGCCTTACCTGCAGGCAACAGACAAGTGGCCAAGAAGGCTGGAATTCAGATAGCATTGTCCGTTATTCACCTATTACCCACAAATGTTAGGCCAAACCCCAGCCTCACGAGGCCCAACAGGCGCGGGCACGGGTCCGGGCAAGCTGAACGACACAGCCGCTGGATCGCATTTGCAGTGATGGGATTGGCGAGACGGAGGACGACCCTTTTGTACTTTGTACTTTCTCAGTATTGATGCATTCTGGCCATGCGGCTGTCCAGACCTGTCCCTTGTTTTGGCCTAGAATTCAGACTGGAGCTAGTCCGAAAGAGGAACAGTATTGGATGGTGCGCGGTCATGATTCAGGCTCAGTGTGCATCATCATCTACGGAGTACTGGGAATCCAGAAGAGGTAGATTACCATCTCTTTCGGTCCGTCCTGCGATTGCCATGTTTTCCTTGTCCTTGCTTCGCTACAGGTTTCGGCTCTCTCGCCAATACGGATTAGCCGTCATGGACAGGCCGGCCATTCCACGCCGTTCATTCCGCCCAGCGCGCGGCGAAATGTAAGATATCCAACGTCGTACTTGCAGAGTAGCTCTGTCGACTCTGTCTTTGTTGTGGAATTGTCGTCCTTCCGACGCAACCACAGCCACCGATGGCGCTATCAGCCCGCCTAAGCTCGCTCCAGCGCATTCAGGACGTCGGATTGTGCACTGACAAAGGCGACAAGTACAAGTAAGTCGTATCCGCAGAAGCCGGCGATTAACACTGGCTATTTTACTGCGTACGAGTACTTCATACAAGCCGTTCGTCCCTATTCGCCTCTCGGCGCCTCAGCCACTTTGTCCGCCTACCTGTAAGTGGGGCACCTGCCCTGCATGCGATAGTGTGTCCGTAACTGCCCAAATTGATCCGCAGCAGCAGTTCCTTCTTTCAGGTGAGAGTGGCGCGAACCCACCTTCCACACGAACGCGACAAGGCAGCCTACAACGAGGCTTTACAAAGAACACACCTTCCGTAGGCTGCACATCACGCGCCGTGAAGAGATTCATAAGGCAAGCGCTACCGAGCGCTACCGAGCGGTGAAGACGAGCCCGTGGAGTTCAGCCGAAAGGAAAGAACAGCGGAAAGCGCATCCAATTGCACAGGAAACGGCGAATGGAAAGGAAGGCCCGCTCAACACGGTCCAAAGAAGCAAGAACGCCAGACTGGGGCGTGTTTTTAGCCCCAAACGGCCTGCAGCACCGTAAAGACCACCTGCTGCTGGGGATTACTGCACTTTCCCCCTGTCTCGCCTGGGCCGATTTTCCCGCGCTTGCTTGATTTTTTCTATTATTTCCACGCCTAGCTCTGGTGTTAATCTCCCTCTCCTCTCGTTTCCTCACTTCCTCCTCCTCTTCGCTCCTCTCCTCCCTCCACCCAAGTTCGCTCCTTTTTCCGGCCCTCTTCCTTTTCCCATTGCTTCTCTGCCGTACGCCGCTGGACACGGAAAGCGAACGAGCGACCACTCAATTTCCCTGTGCTTTCGTCTCTCTCCTTTCTTCTTGTGTCCCTTTGCGCAATTTCAGGGCTTGCATCGCGGTCTCGACTTTGCACGAAATCGCCGAAATCATCGACACGTCGACCTCCCGACAGCTTCTGTGTCCTTGGTTCGCGACCATTCTCGTGCGCCCTTTTTCGATCGTCCATTGCTTCTGCGCCAAACGAAAGGGCTTGCAACGAAACGACACGGAACGAGATTTCATCGTCCCAAACCAAACAACCCGCTCGCGCGTAGCGATCCGCATCCGCATCCGAGACGTCGACCAACTGAGCCCGTCCGCATCTCAAGCACACCTCCCGCCATGGCCTACAACCAGTACCAGGGCCAACAGGCCCAGAATCCATACGAGCAGTACCAGGGCAACCCTTACCAGGATACCGGCGCCGCCGAGAACGCCTACGGTGCACCGGTATGTCAACGTTTCTCTGCGAAGCGGGCGCGGACGCAGACGGCAAGCTTCAAAAAGAAGCTTTTGCATTGCGATTCGTGACCCGCTGAATTCAGCTTTGCGCACATTGGTGACTAACCGCTTCTCCCCTTGCCTATAGGAGCAGCACGCGATGCAGCCGTACGGCCAGGCCGAGCCCGCAGCCGGCGCACCCGTCATGACGCAGCAGGAGTACCTGACCCAGGTCTCCAACGTCCGCGGCGAAATTCGCGCCTGACGACCAGCGTCCAGTCCATTGCCGGGCTGCACCAGCGCGCCCTCGGCGGCAACGACCCATCTGCCGCCCAGCAGCTCGAGCAGATTGTCGCCCAGACCCAGCTCAAGAACACCCAGATCCGCAACCAGCTTCGCCTGCTGCAGCGCGACTGCGAGCGCACCTCTGACAGCACCCACGCCCTCAAGAAGCGCCAGTTTTGAGACGCTTAACAACGACTTCAAGCGCGAGCTGCAGGGCTACATGACCGAGGAAAAGCAGTACCGCGAGCGCTATCCGCGAGCAGATCTCCCGCCAGTACGTATTGTCAACCCCGACGCGACCGAGGACGAGGTCAACCAGGCCGCCGACGCCGACTGGGGCAGCGAGGGCATTTTCCAGACCGCCGTAAGTCACGCCTTGCAATCTACATCTGCCTGCTCGCCTTGTCCATCTGCTAACCGACATGTAGCTCCGGACAAACCGCTCTGGCCAGGCTTCTGCCGTCCTGGGCGCCGTTCGCGCCCGTCATAATGAGCTGCAGCGCATCGAGCAGTCGATTGTGGAGCTGAACGGCCTGTTCAACGACCTCGATACGCTCGTCATCCAGCAGGACCCCATCTTTGACCAGATTGGTGACCAGACTCAACAGACTGTTCAGAACCTGGAGGGTGCCAACAAGCAGGTGGCCAGTGCTACTGAGCACGCGCGTAGGCGCCGCAAGCTCAAGTGGTGGTGCTTCCTCGTCGTCGTGCTCATCATCCTTGCCATTGCGCTGGGTGTTGGCCTCGGTATTGGTGTGTCCAAGAGCAACAAATAAGCGAGACGACAGCGACGACGACAGCGACGACAACGACAGCAATCTCCGACTCGGCGCTTCTTTTCGCCTTCCTCTCGCTTTTCGCTAATCTCGCCCCATCATCGTTCTCTCTCTGTTTATGCCGCCTCTTCATTCGTCATCTTCTCCACCCGGCCGCTCCCTGTCGCCAACAGCTGGCCAATGCCCGTCGTCATGCGATGACATCTTGTGTCTCGACCCTCGACATTTTCCTCTCTTCCTCCACATTTTGTTGGCTGCCGTTTGGATCCTTGGTTTTCGCCGTCTTTGACATATCATCTTGGGCAAAAAAGAAAAGCAACAGGATCTTTTGGGATTGCCCCCTTCTTATTAACTCTTAAATCTGCGGGGGGGCGGTGTATAACAGCCCCCTTCGCTCTCTTTCACAGCCCCAGATGGGAGAGACGGCCTCTGATTCCCCGCCACCCCTTGTGTTTATAAAGTGTGCCGGCGCTCTCGGGTTTGGTTCCCAGGGCCGGCAATCACGTTGTTTTGATGGTGTGCTATTACGCTCTTTTTTGCAAAAAAGATGGTACATCTTTCTTTTCCTATCGTCTCTGTTTCCTTGCTTTTTATACTACTACCACTTCTGTTGATGTGAATAGCAATTTTTGGTTTTCTTTTTTATACAATTATCGGACAAACACCTGATACTTTGAAATATCCAGGCACACCGTGAGAATGAATGTAGAGCTTTTTCATAAACTTGTTATATACAGTGTGGAGAGTGTTCGACCACAGGAACCGACCCAGACAGCCCAAAAGATACCGAGACGGCCTTTTGCCTGCCTCTTGTGCTGCCCTCCCAATGTTGCCTCCTCTGAGCCATTATCTGGACGCACATAGTTTCCCCTACACCAATTTCCCCTCCTTACTGTCCCAGGACTTTACATTGTCATTTGCCTTGGCGTTTCGTGGTCGCCGTGTCTCTTTTGCTGTAGCGAGGCCAGCGAGGGCGAGGGAGAAGACAGGATGCGAACATACAGGCGAAAGTGATCATCAGGTAACAAGACCAAAAAACACAAGAGCATGGGACAAGGGAAAGAACCAAAAGAACCGAATAAACAACCTGACAATAGGAGAGAGATGGAAAGAGTCGAATGAGAGAGGGACACGAGAGACGAGAAAAAGAGGTAGATTCTAAAGTAGTGCCGAACGAGAACAGAGAAGAAAGAAACCCCCAGAGTGAGCCAAAAGGGAGAAGAGAGTGCTTTTTGGTGTTCGCCTGATTCAGTTCGTCTTCATTCTCGGCGGTTTACGTCGCATGGCCATTTTGATTTGTTCATGTGCTTGGTCGTCCTGTTTGTGAGTTACCGCATGACCGTGCCCATGCCCTGCAGCTTGGCCGCGAGAGCCGGGTACTTTTCCTGGACGTGGATCTGTGTGCGGGTGGCCTCGGCGTACGACAGGGCATTAACGAGCTCGCCCTCGGTGCGGGCGAGGTCGGCGGCGCGCTCAAAGTAGGTGAGCGCGTCGGTGACCTTGCCCTGCTGCAGCAGCAGCTGGGCCATGGTGGCAACGGCAATATCGCTTTCGGGTCGACTGGGGAAAAAAGTCAAGTTAGTGGGTGTACGTTGCGTTTGTAAGGGGGGCCATGGGCGACGTGGGACATACGGATCAGTGCCTTGTGGCACAGCTTCTCGCTCGGCAAAGTCCTGCTTCCACTGGAACAGGGCCAGCGACTTGTTGATGAGGGGCAGGACGTTCATGTTCATGGGCTTGGTCTCCCTCTCCATCTCAATGGCCTTGTCAAACTTCTCAATGGCGTCCTGGTACCGGCCCTGGTCCAGGAGCAGCTCGCCGTGATAGTTATACACGTCTGGCGCCTTGCTAAAGTTCTTCTCGCAGCGCCGGAAGGTGGCCATCGACGAGGCGATGGAGCCCAGCTTGTACTGGGTGACGCCGAGCTGGATGTGCGAAAAGATAAAGTCGCGGTCGAGGTCAATCGACTTTTGGTAGTCCTTGGCCGCCTCACCAAACTCGGTCTTGATAAAGTGCAGCTGCGCACGGTGGTAGTAGATGTCCGGGTCGTCCTTGTTCTGCGCCAGGGCCTTGGCAAAGTCCTCCTCGGCCATGGACGGCGCGCCGAGCTCCAGGTTCATGCTGGCGCGCTTGATGTAGCTCTGGGTCATGGACGGGTCCAGCTCGATGCTCTTGGTCAGCGCGGCCAGGGCCTCCTCGTGCTTGCCCAGCAGGCAGGCGAACGTGCCGACCAGGTTGTAGGCCAGCGCCTCGAACTCGCCGAGGTCGCCGAGCGCAACAGCCTTGGAGAAGGCGGCGGACGCCTCCTCGTAGCCCTCGGACGTCTTCTTGTCGAGCGACTGCAGACCCAGGCGCAGCTGGCCCTTGCCCGAGTCCTCGTCAAGGTCGGCGGCGTCGTCGAGGCCGGCGGGGCGGGGCTTGGCGCGGAAGCTCTGCAGGTAGTTGCCGACAAAGGATGGGCCGGGCAGCTTGGCGGAGCGGGTCTCCATGATCTCCTTGGCCTTGTTCTCGGCAAACTTCTTCAGCAGGCGCTCGACGGCCTGGGCGCTGGCCTCGTTCTTGAAGCCGTCAATGATGCAGCTGGCGGTGTAGTCGAGCAGCGACTCGCTGTACTTGCCGAGACGGTCGTAGGCGTTGGCGCGGCGGTTGAGGGCCTTGATGTACTCGGCGTCAATGTTGATGGCCGCGGTGGTGTCCTCCACGACCTTCTCCCAGTCGTTGAGCGCGCTGTAGCAGGCGGCGCGGTTGGAGTAGTAGACGGGTCCTGCTTGCACAGGATGGCCTTGGAGTACAGGTCGATGGCGCGGTCCAGGTCCTTGGCGCCGTACGCCTTGTTGCCGGCCTCCTTGAGCTTGAGCGCCATCTTCTTGCGCTCGTCGAGGCCCATGGCCGCCACCGACGCCTCGGTAATCTCGGGCAGCTCCTCGTCGGCAGCAGGGGCCACAGAGCGGCCGTGGCCTTCTTGGACGACGAGTCGTCGCTCTCTGTTGCCGACGCAGACTTGCCCTCAGCAGCGGCCTTGCGCTCAGCCTCTTTCCGTTTCCGCCGCTCCTTCTTACTGAGCTTGGGCGCACCATGGTTAGCTGACTGCTTGGAGTAGTACACCACGCCCGCGCCGGTCACGACCACGGCGATACCGGCCATTGTGTAGACGGCGGCCTTGTTCTCGGTGGCCCATGACGTAAGACGGTCCCAGACGGACGAGTTCTCGGGACGGGGACATTGATCGCGACGCCGGTAGGAAAAGGTGGTACCACAGCCACCGGCGATGCGATGGGCGGTCGTGCGGCCATGGCTGTGTCGTCTGTGTTCCGGTGAGGGAAGGTCGGTCGTGAAGGCTCGGGTATCTCGGCCGGGCTGTTGGTTTTGGCCCTTCTCGATTCCTCGATTTCCTCGTTTCTCTATAAGATAAACCCTCGTGCTGGCGGTGTGACGAGATGTTGCGTGGATTGATAGAAATGCACAAACCAATGCCTGTCGTCTGTCGTTGTGTCAATGTGCGGTTCCAAGTCTGCTAGGTTGTTCGGCTCGTGGAGAAAAGGCAAGACTCGAGAAAGACGGTGAAAGGTGGTGAGTGGCGAGAGGGTCCCTCATGGCCGATTTTTTGGCCTTTTTCCTGGTCTGCCAGCTTCTTTTCTTTTCTGCCTCCCGCACCGGATTTTACCCACCGATGATGTCGGTCTCCATCCACTACAGCAACTACGCAGTACGAAGTACAGTATCTTCACAGCCTGGGCGGGAAGAAGCTACACAGAAAAAATTTACACCGCTGACCCCAGCCACTGTTCGGAACAATGCGCAGTGTGCACTGGCCAACCGTGGGCCCAGTGGGGGGAGGGGTGGGTTATGGTGGTGGCGGCGGGCGGAGCAACAGGGTGTCGAGAGAGGGCAGGACAGTATGAGGGTTGCCTCAGGCCGGAAGAGTGCTCTGATTCGTCAGCAAAATCGAGCTGGCTGTTAGTGGCTCTTGCGGGCGCATGCCGCTTTGTGTGGGCACGATACATGGTAAACGACGACCCAACGTGACGCTAACAGCCCCCTGTACTCAGTAAATACGAATCCTGGGCAAGACCGAGAAGACCGAAGAGGCGCCAGGGCTTGGCAGTCAACAGAGCCCGACTCCAAGCCGATATCGATGCCGATGATGGCTTCTACTCGTAGACACCCGACCCGTTACCATTGTTGGTTTCGTTGGATTGTCGATTCTGTGCTATTTCTCCAGGCCCGTTCGGCCATGCAACATGGCTACACCCAAAGGCAGCGCATTCCAGCTGTTTAGTTCCGTGCGCTACGATGCCACTCTCCAAAGCGTCGCCAACAACCCAGGGCTGAAGCATGCCGGGTGGAACTACAGCCAGTCGTCGCCTTTTTATATGCTGGATTTCCACCGCGACCGCTTGCTCCGTGCCGCTACGCACTGGGGCTGGCAGGCGGCTGCGGCGGCCGTATCTGGTGAAGAGGGCTTGCAACGGCTCGCCGAGGTCCTGGAAACGGCCGTTGTGGACGGGGATGGAGGACCCCACCGGTGTCGCGTCACCCTGAGCCAAGACGGCCACATCGCGTGTGATGTCTCGGGCGCAACAGCAGCACCCCTCGCCGGCCTGTTCCCTCTTCGTTTTCCCGCGCCCGGCTTCATGACGTCAGAATCAGACAGCGCAGAAGACGGTTCACCACTCCTGCAGCAGCTGCGTTCGACCGTGGGCCAGGCACCCTACGAGGTGACTGTAGATGTGGACAAGACCTCGTCGTCGCCTTACACGCACTACAAGACCACGCGGAGACAAACGTACGACGCGGCCCGCAAGCGCGCTGGCATAACAGGCCCAGAGCTCAAGGAAGTGCTGCTCGTCAACTCCGACAGCGGCGTCATCATGGACGGCAGCATCAGTACCGTCTACTTTTGGCGCAACGGCCGCTGGGTGACGCCGCCTGTGCCGCCAAAGTACGGCCAGGAGAGCGGCAGCGGTGGTGTGGATGGAACGACAAGACGCTGGGCTCTGGAAAGGTGCGCTTGTTTTCTCTGTTTTCTCACATCATTCTTCTCCCTCAACACTCAATCATTACAGCCGACTAACCTTTACCTCAGGGGAATTGCTGTACAAGAAGAGGTCAAGGCCGACTCACTACAGCACGGCGAAGAGTGCTGGTTGAGCAATGGCGTGCGTGGCTACCTCTATGGCAAAATAAAGCTTCAATAGCTACGGCTGCGAGGGCTCGTTTCACGAGACCATATCTAGCAATCAACATGTTGCCCTGCTCAAGCGACCAGCAATTGTGAAAAGCGATCTCCTTGATCTGTAAAACTGTGGAAAGAGGTGCGAGTTAAGAACTAAACAGGATACTAGGAGACGGTTGGGCAGCAAAGGGCGGCCTCGTTGCCATTGCTTAGAGAATACACACGCAGCCAGTCGTTTGGAAAACAGCTCTTCGTCAAGCGAAACACAACAAGAAAACACGGAGCAATCACAATGCGCACACTATTTCTCCCATCTGCAGACTGGCACGACAACAACAGGAGCACAGAAGCAAGACGTCGATTGCCATACTCTCAACCTTCAATTGTGCCGACGACATTTGGCCTAGGCGGAGCTGTCGTCGCCCAAGTTCTGGCTGGCCTCAATCTTGGGCACCGCACCGAAACGGACATTGCCGACATCCCAGATCTACACAAGTGTTAGAGCTGAGCATTCTAACAAATATCATGAGCTGGAAAAGGTGTGTGTAAACTTACGGCGTAGATCGACTTCAGGAAAACATCGCCGAGAATATCAAAGCCCAGGTTACCGCGCGACTGGAAGCCGCCGTAGTACATGTCGTTTTCGGGATCACCAACGACAAAGTCCTCTGGCTGGATGAAAAACTGCGTATTACCAACGGCAACTGAAAATGCAGGCAGCTGGTCGGCTTTAATGGTGGCCGGGACCATCCAACCCTGCAGAGACGAGACGTACTTTGCGCCGGGATGGCAGCGTAAAGTGCCTCGACAACATCGTCAGACAACAAGCAGAGCGTGGTACCAGTGTCAACAATGGCCGTGTTGTTGGAGCGGGTGATGGCCTTGCCGCCGATGGAGGCCGATGCGGAGGCAACACTCCAGAATCCCTGACTGTTGTCAACCTTGGCCCACGCGATGCTCTTGCTAGAGGCAGCAACAAGGTCCTGGTCGATGAATCCAAAGGTGTAGAAGGACTCCTTGTTGTTGTCGCGCGTGCTGTAAAAGCAGGACGTGAAAAGCTGAGCCTCCTTGGGAAGCGCATTGTTGGCCACCAGGTTTTCCACAGGGGTCTTCTGAGGGCTCGAGAGGTGGTGCTTCTTGACCGTGTTTATCGATGACCAAGCGAGTCCAAGAAGTCCGTCGCCCGAGCTTTTGGCAAATTCGTCAGAGACATTCTTGGCCAGCTCAATGGACTGCTTGGGGATTTCCAGTCCGCCAACAGACAGGACATCCGAGCCCACGTCGCCAGAAGCAGAGCTGGCATCGCCGTACGTGATTTTCCACGTGTACCCTTTCATCTGAGAAAATGATGTCGACTTTGATGGGTCAAACGCAGCGTGGTTTTGTTGGGCGCTGGTGGGAAGCTCCGTGGACATGACCCAGAGGTCGGCCGAGCCCGTGTCGAAATCGAGCCGCAGCTTCTGGGCGGTGTGCCGATGCTCACCTCACAAATATACATCACATCACTGTCCTGGTCCTCCGCAATGACAGTTCCCGTGCCGTTGTCGTCGGCCTGGCCAGTGACGAGCTTGGCGGCAGCAGCAGCAGCCCGCTCACGCCTGTACTCGCGAAGACCCTTTTCATAGGGACCAGGCGTGGTGGGCTTGAAGTCAAACTTTCGCATAGCCGCAACGTAGGACTTGAGGCCGTTGCGCGCGTGGTTCTTGTTGACCGTGGCCACGACTCTCTCCAGGCCGCGGCTAGCTTTCAGCTCTTGCTGGACTTTAAAGGCAGCCTGCATGGTGGGCAACGTTGTCTTGTAATGGATCAATTTGAAGTAGTGTAAAAAGGGGGTTGGAAGAAGGGAACAGGGGGCGACGTGGCAAGTATTGAGCAGGGACGGAGAGCTGTAGGTTTGCGCGATGGTCAGGCAGAAGAGAGAGAGAGAGAGAGAGTTGTCTGGGCATAGGCTGAAGAGCAGAAAGAGGGCTTTTAGTAGAAACAAGTGAGAGATCAAAGCGGTGTCTCGACTGCAAACTTGTTTTCTTTTGTGACATCGGACAGCCCTGTTGAGGAAGGCACGCAAGGCAGCCACCGGCCTCTCAGTACGAAGCACACCGCTCTCACGAGACGATGAGAAGCCTGTTCCTTCCTAACCGAGGAAATGTTTCTCTCTTGTGGAAGGCGATGGCGTCATGACTCGTCACGCTGCACCTTTGCACCTCCTCTGTGCATACGAAGTATCTGAAGCACATGTTTCGGTTATCGGGCATCCCCTAATTGTTGCAACAGCAATCAGGGTACTTCACTCGCAGTTGCACCGGAGTAGCATCGCGTCCTCCCAGGTTTGCGTTCCTACCATCCAGTGCCCTGTATCAGTTGCATGCCTTTCTTTATTCCATTCCTCGGCAGATTCAAGTTTGATGTTCTTGCAAGTGCCGGGTGTTAGACGTTACGACGCAGTTGGCCCGCCTTGGCTGCGGCCGCATATTCCTCTTGCCAGAGCGTCGGTGCGACCACAGATCGCCGGCTGCTTATTCCCGCACAGAACGAGGAGTACAGGGAAGCTGCAGCTAGCAGGAGAGATTGTGTGATGTCGGGCACGTAGTGCTCAGCATGCCGGTGCCGGTGCCTTTGGGTGTAGCCACACTTGAGCTGGCCCCTGCAAATCGCTCGTGCATATGAGGTTGCTCGCCGCGCGATAGAGAGTGCATAAAAGGAAAAAGTACAGATACGGAGGGGCACATGCCAGCAAGGACCAGCACTTCCCAGCAGCGTCGGGCCATAGGACGGAGAATGAGTAAAGCTGAAGAGGGGATGAAGGAACAGCCGGAAAGAGGGCACGAGGCTGCATCAATAGGAGATGGGTCCGCATTGCTCCGTACATACATTGTACGCTGTGTTGGCTGGTATCAGTGCCCGCCGTCTCTACGAAGTACGAGTACTCGTATGCATGGTGATGAGCAGACAACCTGGCTTTCGGAGCCAACAGACGAATCTTGGTTGCCCCTTCTATTCCCGCGGTCCGGCCTCGCAGCCACGTTGGTGAAGTTGCACGAAAGGAAGAAGAACAGACAGCGTTCCGAGGGGAGGAAACGAGGAACGAGCACTCGCCCAATCGCCCGACAGGTCCCTTTGCTCAGCGAGCCGTCGGCGCCAGTCGATCTTCATCTTGCAACAGCATTGGTTTCCCATCACACGACAGTGAGGAACAGACATGTGTTGCGGCCTTACCAAAGACGTCGCGTCGCGTCTGGCAAACAGCTACAGGAGCTCCATGCGTACAGCCCTGGCCTTGTTAGCACCTTATCCGCTCCATTATTCTTGTCAGCTTTCCGCCAGCTGTTTTCTGCTGTCGCGATACCTTGGGTCGCTCATGCCATCGTGTGCTGTCTGTATCTCACAAACCGTGGCCGAAGTCCGGGGCCATTGCAAGCTTGGCAGGTTGTCTTCTCACTTCGCCGTTGTAGGGTGTCTCGGGAAGCAGTTGACGCTAAATCTGCTCTCCGCCTTGATGAGAGCTAGTAGCTGAGCTTACTTTGCAGAAGGCAAGGCGTCGTGCCCTGTAAATTCATGCCATGAGTACCTATTTCGTAGAGAGGCTCCGCTTCTGGTTCTGGTGTCTCGTGCAGCTTTTGACGGTAGCTCCCCTCTGCCAAACCCCTGCCAACGGATCCATCAGGCCTAGCCAGGATCAGGCCCAGCTGCTTGTGTCCCTACCGCATTCCTTCCCTAGATTTCCAATGCAACACTCGTCTCTTGTTTGTCTCTCTTCTCTTAGCCGTGCCTGCCTTTGCCCTTCTGTAACCTGCCTCTCTCTGTGGTTTTAGATTTCGCATTGTTGTTTTCTTGTCCCTATCATTTTGCATCACTTTCTGAGTTCTGCCGCATCTTTGACGCCCTCCGCACCATCTAGCTCCCAGAGCCAGCTTGTCTCGACCCAACAGCACAACCGTCGATTGCGTCTAATCGCTTTCGCCCCCTCTAGTGCCGCTTCTCCTCTTTTTGTTGTTGTTGTACCGCCTGCCGGCTTCTGCTTCGACCCGTCCCCGGATACCTGGACAGGAAGAACGAACGACAGCTTAGCCGAGACAGTCAGCCACGGACATCATTTCCGGCTACCGTTCAATCTCTCCCTCCTCGCCTGCCGCCTGCTTCTCCGGAGTTCCGCCTTTCGTTGCAGCTCGCCCCGACGCTATTGACTGCCTCTTCTCCGCGCACCTTGTCTTCAGTCGTCATCGTCACTACCGTCCTCTAGCCGGACATCGCTCCGCCGTTCCTACGACCATTCCCTCGCGTCACGTCGCCCGTTGCCTTAGACCAGTCGTCCTCCGAACCCAACCTACTCTACTGCCCTCGACAACATCAGCTCCTGCCTGCCAAGTCCAGCATCAGGAGATCACGACATCCCCTTCTCTCCCACCGACGTACGCTGCTCGACACTCTCCACTCTGCTTCTCGGGCGCTGCGAAGTCAACACGCGCCACACGCGCCACAAGCTCACCCCTTCACTCGACTCCGTGCCGTCCGCCCTCCACAATCTCATACCATACGCCAGCATCGCCATCGTCCCCACGCAGTGTCTTTCGCCGCGCATAAACCAGCGAGACCATCGTTACCGTACTCAGACCTCTCGAGGCACAGAATGGCTGCTGCTACCGTGACGCCCTCTCCCAACCCCACACAAAAACACAATGTTCTTCGCCGGAGAAGGGCTCTGGGCCGCCGTCGGCGTATTGGAGAGGACAATGCCAGCGAAGACGGCCGCAACAGCGCCGTAGAGCTGATTGACGACGACTCGCTGACAGAAGGGTCTATCGCCAGCGACGAGCGAGATGTGGCGGTCGACAGTGATACGAGTAACGTGGGCGACGCATCGCCGACCGCTCCGACACGCAGCAAGGGGCCAACTGCTAGTGTAGGCGAAGGACAGGGAAACGGGCGTGGCAGTAGTGCAGCCGGGGGCTCTGCACCGCGGACGCCTCCTGGTGCTGCAGACACGCCCTCGGACGCAGCTGCAAAGCCATCCACGACATCCGCATCTTCAAGTCAGCCGCAGCCCTCAGCTCCTGTTAAACACGCTCAACCTCCTGTTGTTTCGTCCTCGCCAGTCCAGCAACCTCGGCGGGAAACGGCTTACGACAGACAGCGCCGAGAACACGATCTCTACAAGCAACGGAGAGACGAGGACCCGTCTTTTGTGCCCAACCGGGGTGCCTTCTTCATGCACGATCACCGCGGGGCCGGCCCAGCCGCTAATGGCTTCAGACCTTTCGGTAGGCCCGGACGTGGGGGCCGTGGTCGTGGCGGCTTCGGTGGCCCGTTTTCCCCAATGCAGTAAGTTTGTTTACTTTGTCTGTTTTCCCCAGTTAGCCAAACGAGCCACTAATGCGCCCAGTAATCCATACCAGAACCAAGCCGACCCCATCGCCAGTCAGCCGTGGGCTCATGACATGCACGAAGCCGTGACTCAGCCGAACGCGTCGCGCCTATCGATTCCCCGCCGCCAAAATTATGAAGGTGTCAACCAGTATGGGACCAGCCGATACGCCGGGAGCCAATATGCTGGAAGTCAGTACGCCGGAAGTCAATATGCCGGAAGCCAGTATGCCGGAAGCCAGTATGCCGGAAGCCAATACGGCGGTAGCCAGTTCGGTGGAACCCGTGCGCCTCCTCTTGTGGCGGTCATCCCGACGTGCCCACCGAGCTCTACGCCCATCAATAGGTCGATGTCCGTAGAAAAGCCACTGGGCATCGTCACAGTCCGTGTCTTCTTCCCGCCGATGAAGGAACCTGCCTACTTTGAAAGGTTCAGGCCATGCAATACACCAAGCTCCCGGACCACCGACCCCGCTGCGGCGAGACAAGGCCGTCGTGATTGATTTGCCTGGCCACCCAAAGCGGCAGATCTTTCCGGCATTGGACCGGTCATTCATCTTCATTCCTCGCGCTTTGCGGCCAAACCAGCAGCGCACCCGCGGTGGCCGCACCAAGTCTGTCATGGGCTCCGTTTCGGGGGTCTCTCGCCGTACAAGTGTTTTGGCGGAAGCCACTTTAATGGCAGTGTGTACACCCCCAGTGTCGCTCTTAGTCGCAGGTCGTCCATCGCACAAGATGCCGGGAGGACTTTATCATATCGCCAGGCGGCTCCGCCATTTCCCGTCCACCCATTGCCATGGAAAACACAGCCCGCCCGGTCGTGCGTCTGCCGCCAAGTGTCGGGCCCCCTGTTCAACCAGCTGGCATGGCACTAGGCGTGCCTGTCGCAGCCATGCCTATGCCCGTGGCCCCTTATCACCAACAACAACCCCCATATGGCCCTGTACTGGTGGCGCCAGCTTACAACCCGCAGACGAACCCGCAGCCGAACCCGCAGACGAACCAGCAGCCATCGCAGGGGCCGTTGCCTTCGCAGCCCAACTCTCAGCAGCCTGAGCAGCCGCAAGCTCTCCAGCCGGACCAGCCGTCTAGGGAGTCTCAAGCGCCACAGCCTCCTCAGCCACCTCAATCATCACAGCCATCTCATGCATCGCAGCCATCCAGCCATCTCAATCCCACCAGCCTTCGGAGACGTCCTCACTTAGTAGTGTCCACCTCCCCAACACCACCCTTTACCCCAAAAGCCGACATTCCAGGAATCCCGGCCTAGCCATAGCTTGCCTATGCACCAACCCCGACCCCAGAAGGCTGTGTCTGTCGAAAATATTGAGGCACCAGCAGCGATCGGCGCCATGCAACCCCCAGCACAACAGTCGTACTCTTCGGCTTTTCACCATCAGGTGCCCATTCCAATGGCATCAGGCTATCCGTCCGCCGAACCGCACTCGCGGCATCCGTCCTACCAATCACACACCACCGGCACGCCCTTGTCACAGATTCCAGAACGGCTATATATGCTGCTCCATTTCAACCAAACGTGCCGGCCAACAACAGATGTCATATCCCCAGCACTTCAACATGGGTGCACCTGGCGGATCAGCGTACTACAATGGCGCTTCAGGCGGATATGTGATGCAACCCGGGCCACAGCAAGGGTACTACTATCCCAATCCATCAACATACCCGCCGACTATGACCGCTGCAGCCAGCGTTCCAGCCTTTGTCCCAGGGGGCGCGCCACAAGTCCGGTTTCCGCTTATGGCCAGCCAGGCCAAGTCGATGCATCCGCTGCTGCAAATATCGGACCTCGCAACATGGTCGCGCAGGAGGTGAATGGGATGGTGTACTATGTGGACGCATCGCAAATGCCTTCGGTGCCGACCTACCCAGATTATGCCCAAGCTCTGGCGGCACAAGGCGGGTACATGGCCGGTATGGGCGGCATGGTCACGCCGGTACCCGCTGACGGCGGATACTATTATGGCGGTCAGCCCGGTATGATGTGATGTACGACCCGCAGTAGATTCTGTTGACGTGGTACATTTTTTCTCCTTTCCCCTCTACCCATCACCTTCCATCTCTTGGTCTCGTCTTCCTCCCGCCTCGACTCTATACAGACATTCGGTTCATCTAGCAGCAACATCATTCCCAACAAACAACTACCACTACTAAGCAGGCTTCGATATTGGCTAGGCCACATACCTCATACTTGTGCAGCATTGTCATCGCGGTGGTTTGCTGTTTTAGGATATCTTTCATTATCTAGCGTGTCAATCTTATCAAGTTATTTCGTCGACAGGCATGATGTTCCTAGCTGACCAGAGAGGGCACAAGAAAAGAGAAAAGGCATCATATTCCCGGTGTGTGCTGGCGTGACATGTGTATGTGTCTTTGGTAGCTACCTCTGGTAATCAAGGGGCATATACAGAGTCTACAATGTGATGTTTACGATTGTAGTTGAGATGCACATCAAGTTTGTATGTATTTTGCTTGATATTTTACAGGAAAGTTTTATTCCATCTTTTATAGGTTATTTCCAAAAATAGGGAAACATTGGCAAAAAACTCAGAGTTGTCAGTTCTTGTTCGACTTGACCTGGCATGATTTCATATACTCAAAAGAACAGCAGCTATCCTTTAGAAGACAGCAGTCCACAGACAAACCTGAAATACGGTCCCAGTCCATTTTTGACGGGTGTTTCCAACGCTCGCGTGACTCTGGCGCTAAAGACTTGGTGTAGATGCCAACAGCCAAGAAACGATGACTTTGTACTCGGAGACCAATAGCTGTAACGAACTATAACCAGAGCCTTACTTTGAACACAACAGCAAAATCATCGTCGACCTTGCTCATCGGGTCCGATGTGCGAGCCATAAGGGACGAGGGAAGCCATCGTACGGAGGAGAAGCTAGCGAACAACCTGCATCTGCTGGGTTTGAGCTTAACTTGTGCTTCAGGTGGGGAGCTGACGGTAGCTCATTTTAGCCTCACTAGAGGACGCTATCTTCCACCAGAGCCTCGCGCTCTGCGCGAAGGAGCTCCTTCTGGTAGCGTGTGCCATTCCGCATCAACCTCCTTCCATGTGAAGTTGACAAGGCGATTGATCAAGGGAGGCTGTCGATCTTGACGTGTTTATCGCTTGAAGACTGGATACTGGAGAGGTGACGACATTGGGTCTCCTGACTCTGTACTCGGTTCGATCCGTTCCGGCATCCTTCCACCTCCTGCACAGGAATGGACGACGGCACAGGGACCCCCTTCGGCCCGCTGCAATCCTTGCGACACCGACTGGCCTGACCGCATCCCCAGGCTCGTCGTCGCCCATGCTGGCCTCAGCTCCATCGGCGGCGTTTCCCCAGAATGGAGATGCCGCCGCCACCGACTCTGTGATGAACGGTGTCTGTGTCTTCTCTGGGGGCACTGCAGCGAACTCTCTCGTGGACGCTTTCCAAGCCGTCGCAAAGAGCCTCTCGACGGCCACCAAGGCGGGCGAAACACAGCAGGGAGGGAGACAAGCGCCGTGCTCACTTACATACATTATCCCTATTTCAGACAACGGCGGCAGCTCCTCTGAGCTGATTCGCTTCTTCGGTGGCCCGAGTACGTGTCTGCAGCCCTGCCCACCTTCCACTACAAAGTATACACCCATGTCAACCACCGACGATCTGCTAACCGTTCACAACAGGTGTTGGTGATGTACGAAGTATGTTGTTGCTCTGGCGGGAATACTCCGCCCCCCCTCACGCATGAATGGACCGTGTATTGACGTGTTTCTGTAGGTCGTCTTGTCCGTCTCATCCCGTCGAGCGATGACAAGGAGAGCGCGCAGCTCTGCGAGCGCTCTTTGAGCACCGACTCTGCGCATCGGATCCTAAGCAGGCGCGCATGGAGTGGCTTGAACTCGTCGAGGCCCGCCACCTGCTCTGGACTTTTGTGCCCAGTGCGACACGGGAGCTGATCCGCGCGGTGCTCAACACGCTCAACCTCGAGATCGTGAAGCGGGCACGGCCGTCGACGTCCGTATTCAACTTTGCCGGTGCCAGCGTCGGCAATCTGTTCTTGACTGGCGCGCGTCTATTCTCTGGCTCCTTTGAAGCCGGCATCTACCTGCTGTCTCTGCTTTGTGGCATCCCAGACCATGTTGCCGTCCTGCCGTCGATCAACTCCAACTTTACCCATCACATATCGGCCGGCCTTGTTGATGGAACGACCATTGCAGGGCAGTGAACATTAGCCACCCGTCGTTGCCGACAGCGCTACCGGACGGCGGGCCGCTGGCCGTGGACGCCGCAGGTACTGGTGACGGGTGGATGGCGCAGGGCAAGTCGAGGTTGCCCGGAGGGCAGCAGCAGCGATCCTTCGGGGCCGGGCCCGGTGTTTCGCCCGGCTCTCAAGTCTCGAAAGCGTGCGAGCACGGCCGTCGACTTTGAGGATGCGACGTTACCGGGATCCTTGCCGGCGCTGCGGCAGCCGCAGATTGCCGTCAGCAAAGAGGACGAAGAGGACCTGCCGTCACGCATTGCCCGCATCTGGTACATCAACCCCTACGGCCACGAGATCCGACCGCCAGCCAATCCCAAGGCGCTTGCCGCACTGCAGCAGGCCGAGGCCATCGTGTACAGCATCGGCAGTCTCTACACCAGCATCGTCCCGAATCTCGTGCTCCGCGGTGTCGGAGCGGCGATTTCGCACAAGGGAAGCAAAGAAAGCAGCGGTGCGGCGCCGCCGCGAAAGAAGGTGCTTATCCTCAACAGCCGGCTGGATCGGGAGACCGGCCCAAGCAACCAGGCCATGACGGCCGTCGATTTTGTGCGTGCCATTGTCGGGGCATGCAAGCAGAGCCAGTCCGACTTTGGTCCTGTCGAGGACGGCGAGTGCCATCACTACGTAACGCATCTGGTGCACTTGGACACGTCTCCTCACGATGGCCCTTCAAGCAACAGTGCCGCGCCAAAGGTTGACCAGGAGGCGCTTGCGCAGCTCGGGATCCGGTGTCTCGCTGTTCCGACGCAGGCAAGCCAGGAGGCGCATGCTGCCGGGGCGGGCGCCGCTGCTGCTACCAAGAGAGCCATGGAGCGCTACGATCAGGCAACCTTGACAGAGACCCTCAAGAACCTCCTTGACGGCTCTTGGGACGAAGAGAAGACTGTTTAAAGTTTAGGTTGGCGCTCTAGACGGGCCCGACTGTTATGTGTTCGACCTGTGTACATAGGACCCATGTCAGGCGTGTCGTATTCTGGTCGGGGCCAGTGGTCTTTTTACATTTCCGTTTGCGGTTGACCTTTTGTATTCACGATACATCGTTCTTCCTTGCATCAATGTATGCGCGCATGGCTGGGCGTGGCCCTCTTCAGTGCCCTGACCCTAAGCATGTCGTTTGGCAAGCGAAAACGAACGAATAGCAGTCTGCAAGTCGCCGTGCATGGTTTGTTTGTGCTTCTAGAAGCACAAACAACAGTTTCAGTTTGATTGTTGCCGCAAATTGCATGAGGCCACGACGACAATCTACATTCTTCCGGTCCTTGTCCACGGCCGATCTAGGTGTTCTTCGGAGATTTTGTTTCCAACACCGGCCTCGTTGCTGTAAGAACGCAACATCATTACGTGGTGGGTATTGGACGAGACGCTCCTACAAAGTTGTGAGTTTGAGGCTCAAGTCTTGGCAAGGCGACGCGCGGCGGCAATGCGCTCGAGACATGGCTACGGGTCGCCTCAAGTTTCGATCAACACGACGTGACGTTGGCTCTCCTTTGAGCCTCTTTGGCGCCCTTGCATCTTAGCGATTGAGCGAAAGCGACGGGCGGACAGGAACGAGCGAGCAGGAGCCTCATCGCCGGGCAATGTGGCCGTGCTCCCTGCACCCCTGCCTGTATTGCCTGTATTGCCTGTATCCTTTAAACATCGGCCTGTCGCGTCGGCCTTGTTTGAACTTACCATCTTCGTACCGAGGAACAACGACACTCGGAGCAGGATCTCCAGAGCCATGTCCAAGGCCTGCTTCGGTGGTCTCTCGCTCTTTTTGCGTCTTTGCCATTTTCTTTGCCCAGCCGCCCTGCTTCCCGAGGGATTGAGACATGCTGAGACACGCAGGGGGCACACACACGGGTGCCGCCCTCGTCCTCACTCACCAGCCTGTCCAGCCCTCCCCTGTTCTCTCTCTCATTCTCGCCATCGTTTCGGGGCGCAGTGTACTCGTATGTCAGGGGACTCGACCAGCCGCTTCATCCGTACAACCTTTCTCTTGTTTGTTATTGGGTTACCTCCAGGCCGTCTCTTCACCCCCGTAGCCGCCCGCTTGCCGCAACTGGCCTGACAGGTCCAGACCCAGCCGGCCGAGACAGGGCGGCCTCACGCAAAGCTGTCCAGGCTATTGGACCCCAAATCCCGAGTATCAATATGAAGCGAACGTCGGTATGATCGCCTTGTCTTGTGCCGACATGTCTACTCCGTACTTTGTACATTGCAGAAAGGCCCACTCGTCCTGCATGTCGGGCTTCCACTCAATACGTCGTACGGCGTTGTGAGCCCTTTGGTGTTCTGGCTGCTCGTCCTGCATGTAGGGCTTCCACTCGATACGTCGTACGGAGTTGTGAACCCTTTGATGTTCTGGCTGAGCAGCTGTTTCCGTCGTGCATTTGTTTTCTCTCTCGTCCTGTGAGCATTTCATCGCTCAAATGCTCGTCAGCTTTGCCCCACGCCTTCCGCTTGATGTTGGTAGCTATTCTCGTTTGTCAAGCGAAGGCAGAGCTGAGTTATGTGACCGCAAAAAGAGCAATAAGAGCCCGAATCACATCACAACGCCGTGCAACAAGATAAAAGTAATCAAGTGCACTTCGACCTTGACCAGTGGGCCGCTGGCCACTTACATGACCTCGAATGCCCCCGTACTGGTTTGCCTACGCTAGTGCTGCACAAGAGAGGGCCGATGAGGCGACAACACAAGAGCCAACGACGCCGGTAGGGCGGATTAGGCCGGCCTTACCTCAAATCGAGCTCGAGCTTCATACTCGAGGTGGCATTTGCCAATGCTTGATCTGCTTGGATGGTGCTTTTCCTCGTGAAGTCGGGACGTCGATATGGGATGGAGCTGCGGGGTGCTTCTGTTGTGTGTTGGCATCGCCCGTCAGTCGATCTCTGGCGTCTGCTTCTGTTCTCGTTCGGCATCGGGGATAGGATTTGTGAGCGAGTCCTATGAACATTCCGCCTCTCTGTCAGACAAATCTGGACAAAGACGGATGCAAAACCGGTCGGCTCTGGTGCCACGCACGTTCATGTCCCATGTGTGGCGTCGTCAGCTTGCAGTAGCCTCGCTATCGCCAGAGAGAGAGCCGCAGCTTGCCTCTTTTGTTGTGCCCATTGGCGTTCGCTGATCTCATGGTGCCGCATCCTAGTCTGCCCGTTATGTCCGCACTCGCCGTTTGCCCCTGACGACGCTGCCACTCTCGGTGTCTGGGAGGCCTGAGCACGGAGCTCCCGGGCGAGCTTGCCGATGGGCTCGAGATAATGCCTTGTCTGGTATGTCGGAAGATCCTCGTCAAGGCCCGGGAGTCTGTCAGCTGCAAGAGGCTGGGCATGGAAAGGGAGAACAAGGCGTGGTGATGGCGTCGGATAAGGATGAACTAGACGATTTAGAGAGTCCTAGTACGTTGGGCGTCATCCAACTAACCCGAGAGACTGAACTGTCGCCGCTGAACTGGTCTGTGGCTTGATCTCTTTGTGAAAGGATCGACGATAGAATAAAACGAATAGGAGGTTGCTGGAGCAGCCCCGTGTCCCTCGGCTGGCCCTGCATCGTTCGTTGCTTGAGCTTCTCTATTGTGCTGGCTCTTGCGGCCGCTCTTCCCTGTTTTCGCTCGCGTGGCACAGCATGCCTGTCTCTGCAGGCAATACGCAACATGTCGCTAGGCCTCGCGGCCACTGCTCTTGGCGGTCAATATCCCTGAACAAATGCATCCCACAGTGTTGCTTGAACGAGTGCTGCACATCGGCTGCGTGGCTCACGGCTCTGTGAGGGTAGACTAGCGATCGGGAGCACGAGCCTTTGACGATAGCTTTGGCCCCGCCCGAGCCCACTTCCCTTCTGGACCAAGCGCCGCGTCCTACGAGTACTCACACTTTCTACCCACTAAATACGCCATCGCCCGCCTAATGATTGCTATCGCTCCAGAGCCTTCTCCGCCGAGCACGAGCACTGACGTACGAGTACGGAGTACGGGAGTGCGAGTACATGTACGTCGTACTCAGTGCAAGCTTCCGCGGCGCATCTGACCAAGCTGGACCCACCTGCATGTGTGCAGATCCCCTTTTGATGCCGTTATCGCAGCCGGACCGGCTGGGTCGTTTGTACCCGTAGTGAGTTCCGGAGCGAGAGCCTCACAGTGGCAGATTGGAACGAGACGGCCTGCTGAGTGATTGCGGTACCAAAGGACCTCGGCAGAGCAAAGCGATACTCGCCCATCGACGCACAAAGAAGCAAGGGAAGATGACACTGGACGGCAGTGTTGCACTTCTTCCCTTTGCGCCCCTTTTGCACCTGTGACCACCCTTCTACCCTGCTCCCGCCTGTGTTCACCGGGCGGTGTATCTTCCCCCGCCCACCGCCATTCACTCACTCTGTCTCCCAGCACCTGATTTGACAGACGGGACAAGTGGGGCCTCACGCGTACGAGCGTACAAAGTACATCGCTCTCGACCTCACAAGTGTCGAGCTCTCATATTGCCGTGTTCTCTTCACTCGCCTTGCCTCACTGGTCACCATCATGCAGTACTCGTCATTGCAAGCCTACCCGCCTATTGCGTAGACACCACCTGCGATTCGTATTATCTGACTGCCTGGGGCGCGGACCTTGGCCGGCTCCTCTTGGCCCACTTTTGGCCTTTCGCTGACCAATGCCTTCACGCCTTCCTGTATCTGGTCTAAAACGGCCGGGAACCACGCTCTTTGCCTCCCTCCTTCCTCACTCGCCTGGTGCCTCTCGTCCGTCCTCCGCCCCTTCCCTTTGGCGGGAAATACTGAGTAGCCTTTCGGTTCAGGCCACCGCCCTATCTTCACAAAACCAGGCTGGTCGCACCTTCCCTGCACTCACTCCTCCTTTCCCTTCTTCCTCTCTTTCCCTCTTCCATATCCCAGCAGGACCCCATCCTCTGAACTCTGCATCCATCCTTCATTCAACGTTTGGCACTTCATTTGTTGTCTCCATCTCGCATTTGAACCCGGGCTTCCCTTATCGTCGACACTCTACTGCATCTAGTGACCATTACAAAGCATATCGCATTAGCACGAGGGTGCCAGTTACCTTGCATGTGTAAGTACTATGTCCTGTGACTCCATGACAGCACTACCAATGTATCAGCTACGGTGGTCGCTTGTCGACGCTCGCTATCTCTGTCTTTGCCTCACCTCTACCTTGAAAGAAACGTGTCAACCTTTTCAGCACATGTTTGCAGCTGCGTTGACAACGGACACGTCGGTGGTCGGGCTCTTTGCCTCCAACGAGTTGATGCCGTTCTGGGATGTGGCAGCGGATGGCTTTTCAAAGTGTTTGGTCGTGGCTCATCCTCCATCGCACGTCTCGTCACGTCCTCAATTGATCTCCCATTTTCTCGTATCTGTTTCATTGCCAGATCTCTTATTATACTCCAGCCTTCTCTGCCCGCCCTGCTTTATCGACAGTCAAGTTTCTTAAGGCTCTATGGAATATGGAAACTGACCGATGCCAGAACCGGCTTGCTACCTCTACAAACTGCCATCGCTGGCACCTTACCCCATCTAATCTCACCACCAATTCGGCCTTTGGTGATCATTACACTACTAAAAAGCATCATCGACAATGGCACCCACCGTGCCAACGTATCCGACACGCCATCGTTGTCAAATCTGTGTCGGAAGGCGAAGCCATAGGCCCACAAGAAGATCAAGATTCCTTTTGGCGCTCTGAGCGATGGCCTGCCGGCCTTGGAGTACAGGTAGGTTTTGCCGACCGTGCAAAGCAATTTTGAGCATTCAGACCTCTGACTCGTTGTCACCTCTAGCTTCGTGACTTCCTCGCCATTCCCGACTTTGAGCACTTCTATTTTGAGCGATTCTCCGATTCAGCCGAAACGAACATTCCTCTCACACGCACGAACCCCGCCGCATACCGGGCGCTCCTCCGCGCTGCCAAGGCTAAGCAGAAGTCAAGCTGCGTGCTGTCCGCGGGTTCGCCCCAGTCACATTCCCCGGCAAACCACAAGAGCGTGCCACATCTACTGGCCCTCGTCCCGTCACTATGGAGGAAATCCCCGAGCACGCTTTAAAGGCGGCATCTACGCCTGATGCCACCACCATCCCTACCGCAGCTTCGACTCCGGTTGCGCCGTCCGCAGCGCACGACTACACTGGGTGCAGCACCGGCCACACCACGGCCTCTGCTGTTCCGACGGCGGGCTCTTCCACGGCTCCACAAAGACTGCTTTGCCGCTCTGGCCGAGTCCAGGGCAAGCCTTTCGAGCTGACCCCCGACATTGTCCAGCGCTGCATTGACGCGTTCCCCAACATTCCCGGCCACTTCCTCAGGGCCAGACGAGAGTGAGTGGGAGAAGGAAGTGGATGAGCGGTACAGGCGACCCTGCACGCCATGACTCGGAACCTTTCGAGGATCTCGATGCGGGCAACCGCAGCCACGAAACGGCGGATGAGGCCCTCGTCGGATGGGCTTCAACACGAACGTCAGCCCCCAGCAGCCGGCCCCGATCCCGCCCCAGACTGGCTACTACCAGGGCGCAGGCGCGTACGCTCGTCTACGCCATTTGCTTACCCTGGCCGAACATCCACTAATGCGGTCGCGCGACCTCAAGTGCCTTCTGCCCCGAAGCTGGCCACAAACCCTCTCCCGGCAGCCAGGGACGACCTTTCTGCCTGGGCTACAGCCACTTGAACTCGAGCGTTGCGCCTTCTGCGAAGGCTCAGCCCCCTGTTGCAGCATACGCCGCCGCGACGGCTCCGCGTGCCGCTTTCACTGTGTGTTGCAACTCTTGCGAGCTCAAGATCCCGGATGCCCATTACCACTGCTCGACATGTGAGGGTGGCGATTACGACCTTTGCGAGACCTGCATCGCCGCTGGCACTACCTGCTACAATCCGGAGCACTGGATGATTCGACGCAACATTCAGAACGGTCTGCTCGTGAACAGCACTACCGAGCGCATCCCGCGCAAGGTGAAGCCTGCCCCGGCCTGCCACCACCTCGGAAAAGGCTGCCGGCAAGGCGCCCGCGAAGCTGCCGAGATTGTGCAGGCGCCCGCGAAGCCCGCCGAGAAAGTGCAGGCGCCCGTTGTGGCCAGTGCTGCCGAGAAAGTGCAGGCGCCCGTCGTGGCCAGTGTCGTCAAGGACGCTAAGCCCGCCAAGGCACCTGTGAACAGCACTGCGCGCCCGGAGGCATTCCGCAACTACCAGATTCGCACTTGTAACAACTGCATTCGCGAGCTGCGCGAGTTCGAGCTCCTTCACTGTGACGAGTGCTACGACTTTGATCTGTGCAAGGCCTGCTTCGCGAAGAACGACCACGGCCATCACCCCAAACATGCCTTCCAGCCCGCTGTTAAGGCACCAAGTTCGGGTGGAACGTGACCCGCGTCTGTCTGCCGGCCGTGGCTACCGCTACAAGTGTGCTGTGTGTGATGGCTGCGAGGCGTTCATTCACTGGCGTGCGCCACAAGTGTAGCGACTGCCCGACTGGGACTACTGCTCCAACTGTTTCCTGAACGCTAGCGCTGTCCACCCCGGCCATCGCTTCATCCCCATGTTTGAGCCGCCTGGCTGAGACGGCTACGACGATGCGTGATACTCAGGTTGTCCACAACGGTATCTACTGTGATGGCCGCACTGCTCTTCCAACGGCCTCTGCAAGAAGCCCATCCGTGGCGACCGCTACAAGTGTGCTGTGTGTGACAACAAGGACTTCTGCGCCACTTGCGAGGCCAGCCCCAGCAATAGCCACAACCATACGCACCCTCTGATCAAGTTCCGGACACCCGTCCGCCACGTTTCAGTGACGACCAGTTGCGAGCACGAGGAAGGTGGCCAGGTGCGCGCCATGGGCGACCGCCGCCTCCGAATGCATACCGTTCCCACTCGGGCGAGCACCCAGAGCAATGTCAAGCGACACTGCTGCGCCTGCTGTGAGAAGCACCGTCTGAGCGCCAACAAGGTGCAGACGTCCTGGACATCAAGCCGACTGTGATGTCGGCCAACACCCCCGCCACCCCCTCGGCCCCCGTGGCCAAGGAGGAGGTCGAGTTGCAGAAGGACATGGCGGAAACTGCCGAAATGGATGGAAACATGGCCGTGCTGAAACAAGCTGAGCGCCGCATTCAAGAGCGAGACTGTTCCTGATGGTACGGAGTTTGCCCCGAGCCAGACCTTTGAGCAGACCTGGACCCTGCGCAACACGGGCACCATTGCCTGCCCTCTGGCTGCCGCGCCACGTTTGTTGGTGGCGATTACATGGGCCACGCCGACCCCAAGAGCATTGCTAAGATCCAGGATCTGGTGTCGTCGCATGAGTCGACCGTTTGCTACAAGGCCCTGGCCCTGGCCCTGAAGTGCTACGATCCGCCTTCCACCCACATGGGCAGACATGGCTCTACTGCGTGACGCGCAACTCCGTCGATTCGGCGACCGCCTTGTGCACATTACTGTCGCGCCAAGGCAGTCGCTGCAAAGGTACCACCGCCGAGTGAAGGTTGGAGAAGGCAGAGTCAAAGCTGAGGTCAAGTTGAGAAGGCCGAGAGAAGGCCGAGGCACAGTGGTTAGCCAGATGATCTTCCCCAAGCTGGAAACGGAATCTCCGTCGAGAGCATGCACGAGGCCACTGAGCTGGGCCATGGGGTGCAGACGAGGAGCTCGACTTTGAAGGACGAGGAGGACTGGGCTGTGGAGAACTCGGACGACGGTTTCCTGACGGACGAGGAGTACGATATTCTCGATGCGTCCGACGAGGAGTCTATTGTGGGCGATGACACAAAGGCCCGGAAGTAGGTCGCATGCCTGCATGGCTTGATGGTGTTTCTCAACGAAGCACCACTTCTGGCGCAGTCAATGGCTGTTTTGTTTAGTTTATTTGGCCCGGAGTATGTTGAGTTTGTCTTCCTCAGTTCTACTCTCGTCTGTTTTGTTGAACTTCGATGCATTCCTTGTCGCTTTTGTTTTTTCCCGCCCAGATCCATACGAGCTGGAGAGTGGATCGTTGCCGGAGCCCTGGACGGGCTGACCCTTTTGCACGACGGCCTCATCTCATGTATTCATCAACGAATCTGATTTGTTGGTGGAATGTTAACTTTTGTGTTTTGTAATTTGACAGACTACAGATTGACACAATGAACCTTTCTAACTTGTTCTTTTCATAAGACGCACTCCCAATATCAATACGCCGACCCACAGCGCCTGTGGCTCGCCCTTCACATGCGGTCTTGATGGCCTGTAGGGGAGGATTGCGCGATCCGCCGTGATCACGGAGATCACACGAAATGGTTGCCACTTCGAGGTAATGGAACTGTTCAATCCCGAAAAGTGACTGTTGGAAGGCGGGTCACGTATGTCGCAATTGATGGCGAGTCAGCGCACTTGAAATGAGAGCAAGCCACCGTAATGCTAGGAAAGAAAAGTGTACATGGTCATATTGTACGAAAAATGCATCGCTCGAGCCGTACTGCGTAAACTACAAAATACAAATGCACAAATGCCAGCGAAAAGCCCCAAGACGGGACAGCGGCCAGTTTTACTCCAGCATCGTCTTCTTGCCGAGGGATGCCGTAATGGCACCAGTCCGGTAAGCAACACTGGCATCCGGGGCCTTGCCCTGTTGGTGGTCGGACGCGGCCGTCTTTCTCTTCTGGTCACGGCCCTTGTTGCTGCTGCCCTGGCCTTGGTTCTCGCCGTCGCCGTCGCCGCCCTGTGGCGGCCACCCTTGCGGAAGCGCTTCTTGTAGCGTGAGGCGTCGTCTTCGGCAAACTGGATCTTGAGCGGACGGCCCTTGAGCTGGTTGACCCACCACTTGCGCTGTCTGTGCGCGGCGCGGACTTGGCCTTGTCTTCCGCCTCGGCCCCGTCTCCCTCCTCGTCATCGCCTGCGGCCGCAGCCGCCTCGGCGGCAAAGTCCTCCTCGGTGTCGATGGTCTCGGCGTGATCTTGGCAAAGCGGCTACGGCCGACGCGGCCGCCTTGGACGCCGCCTCGGCGTAATGTTTTGGCCGATCGTCTGTCTTGCCGCCAAACTGCACCCAGCCGTAGCCACGGCACTTTTCGTATTGTCGGGGAAGGTGCAACCTTGACCCAGGGACGGGCCGCAGGGCGTAAAGTGCGGCGCAGATCGTCCTCGGTGGTGGTCAAAGCCCAGGTTGCCGACAAAGACCTTGGTGCTGGTCATGCCGGCGGCGGCACCGGCTGTGGCATCGTCGCCGTTCTGGCCAGCGTTGTCGCCGGGGCACCAGAGCCTGCTGCACCAAAAGCACCAGCGGCGCCCTCGCGCTCCTTGGCCGGCCGGCCTTCAAACGACTTGCTGTCCTTGATGAGCACGCGCGGCGGCCCTCCAGCTCCGTCTCGGACAGCGCCGTGGCGGCCACCTGGGCCTCGTACGTCAAAAAGTCGACATAGGCGAAGCCCTTGTTGGGCGGCGGCACGTTGCGTTGTTGTCGGCGCTGACATTGTGCGGGGCGCTGCTGGTGCGACTGGCGCTTGCCCAGCGGCAGGTTCAACGGGCGCGTAATGTCCGTCCTCCGTAATGGTGCCGCCGGAGTTGTCAATGAACCACTGGAACAGCTGCGGGCGGGTGATGTTAAAGGCCAGATTGCCGATCCAGATGCCAAACTGCGAGCGCTCGGCCTTCTTGTTGTCGTGCCTTGTCGCCCGACTTGCCGCCCTTGGCAGGGACACCATCGTCGTCCTCGTCGTCAGACTTGGGCTTGGCCGGCAGGACCTTGCCCTTTTTGAGGGCACGCTTTTGCGCGCTTCGACGGCGGCTCGGGCAGCGAAAGGTCGACCTCGATCTCGGGATGTCGTCGTTGGCGGCTTTCCGCTTCTTCTGCGTGGAGGGTGAAGGAGGGGAGGAAGGGCTTCGGTAGGGGCGCCGCGGCTGCTTTTGTCTCGCCGTCTGTCGCCATTGTGAGTGGGTGTTGGTGGTCTGGATGAGAGAACTGGGGTTTCCAATGCAAATGCCCAGCAGCGTTGGCGATGGGGCGAGAGACCGAGACGCAAAAAGGTCTGCGGCGCCGTTCAGACTCCGCCCAAGTTTTCCTCTCGACTTTTTTTCTTATCCAGAATTTTATCAAAGGGCGATAACGATAAGCTTTAGGTAAGTACTGTACGAGTACGACGAGTATGGAACGCACTGGGCAGGTCCCCGGAGAGGCGCTGTGAGATAGTACACTATTACTGCTGTATTGCAAGCAAAGAACACCGTTGTATTCAGCCTTCCAGGCCTCATTCTTCTTCACGTGGAAGTTCCCAGCTTCGATCCTCGACGAGTCTATCATGCTGCTGCCTATCCAAGAGCCCATGCAATCAATTGCCCGTTCACGTGCCTCTTTTCTGTTTTGCATTCGCTTCTCTTGTTATTACGGCGTGTTGTCGTTCCTGGGCCCGACGTGGACGACGACAAGGAGCTGGCGATCCACTTCTCCCGGCATCTTCGTTCTCCAGCACAGGAGGGGAGACTGTTAGTGCACTGCAGCCAGCTTTGGCTTCACGACGATGTTTGCGGCGCTTACCAGCATGCTCTCCCTTTGTCGACAAGCATCGCGCAGCCAGAAGCCCAGCCGCTAGCTTGCAGCACAGCAGAACCAGCCCCAAAGCCATGCTGTTGGTGGGTTTCAGTGGCTTTCTAGTAAAAGAATAGAAAATAGGCACAAAGGTGCGACTGCGCTCGTCTGGCTGTGTGATGGAGCGGCCGTTACCACCGACTCCATCTGTCCCCGTTCTCTCTCTCCGTTCTCCGTACGTTGGCGCCCTGACGAAATGTGCTCTCTCTCTTTGACCGGGCTTTCCATTCAGCAACACCCAACCATTCCGCAATTCGTGATTCCTCCTTTGTGTCTGGCCGACTGGAGATGTTCTCAGCTGGTTTGGGCCAAGCCAGGATGGGCTAAGACAGGCGAAAGAAGCAAGGCAGGCACCCTGAGACAGCGGTTTGGCCGCCATCCCACACACCACGCTGGGCGAACTGACCTTGGGCGGGTAGTCCGTCCGCCATCCAGGTCAAAGACCATGCACGACGACACAAACAATCTCACAGCACACACGGCACATACAGCACACTACCTGGCCCCCGGCCGTGTCCTGATGTCTGTGTCAGGGTGCCCTTGGCCAGCCTTGCCAGGCCCTGTTTGATTTGCTGGCTGCAGGTGACGGGCGGCGGTATCCCCTCCGGAGTCCAAAAGACGCTTTCCATATAAAGGGAACGTGCATTGCACACAGGACCAAGCAGGGCCGCGTTCCGTCCAGAACAATCTGTACTCGCGCAGTGCTTTATGAGAAGATAAAGTACGACATATGAAGTATTCGCCGTTTCACATGTTTCCAGGCTTAGGTGCCCGCTGTGGGACCGCCAGCACTTCACCGAAACGTGCGGTGGACGATAAGGTTTCCATCGGGCGATGCCCGCCCGCCAAGGTCACTACTCGTAATTCAGCGACTTTAGTGAGCTGGCGAGTAGCGCCATGCCCTGGAGCTTCGGAGGCGGCCCCACACCAACTGGCCACGCACATGGCTGGCGGCTGTAATGACTGCTAATGACTGCAACTCCGTCTCTGTGTCGTTGTCTGATTGCGGCCCAGTGTCAGCTGCCCAGCGACCGCCGGGGTTGCAAGACAGCCTACTCAGTAGGCCTGCTCTTCAGCCAGTAGCCGTCCCCAGGCCCCAGTAGACGGAGCCTACCCACCCATAATCCACAGGTACCCATGGTGCCCACCACACAATAATTCCCTGTCCAGCCCAACCTAGTGAGTAAACCTGGCTGGCCCAACCCAACCCAACTCGCCTCTTTCTCCTTCCTCTTTCCTCTTTTCTCTATTTTTTTGTCTCCTCTTTTTTCCTCACTCCTCACTCGTCCCTCACCTCGACTGCCTCTTATTTTACTAGCACAAGCCGGGCCCTATCTTCTCCCTCCTTTCTCCTCTTTTCGCTTTCTTCCTCACCTCGCGCCCTCGTCGAGATCCTACGAATACACACATTCACCGCCTCTCTTGCAACGACATACCCGCCGTCGGCTCAACTCTGCCGGCGTCCGATTTTACTGCCGTAATCCTCCATATCCCGGCACCGATCCTGGGCCATCGAACCCCAACTCATCATCACTTCCAACGACGGCCATCGCTTGCCGTACCTACGTTCTGTACGACACGGATAGACGGCAGCCCTGTATCTACGGCATCTGCACTGCTTCCATTGTGCTGGGAACCGAACACGGCGGCATTCTCTTTTGAAGCGCCGCCCTCGCCACTGCTTGATTCACGAGCCCTCGTTTCAAGTCGATCGGTTTTTTTCTTCTTAGAAAATGAACGTCTTGCTGCCAACACAACCGCCTCTCTTCCCCCATCAGCACGAGTCCCCGAGGCAGTCTCCCTCCCGATCCAGTATGTTACTCTGTGCCTGCCTTCACCTCGTCTCAACCCGTCGTGACTGATGTGCTAACCTTTAGTGTCTCCGTTCCCAAACATGGCCGCCTCCAAGAAACGGAAAGCCGACGACGATGGCGATGAGATGTCCGTCTCGCCCACGAGCTCGCCCGCCTTCTCCAACCGTCAGCTCGCCCGCCCCGTCAAGAAAGCCCGTGCCGCCGAAATGGTCGGCCGTCCCTTGCCCCTACCTCGCCTGCTCGAGGCTCTCGATGCTACACAGCTCCGCACCATCCTCCAGACCATCTGCGACCACCGCCCCGACATCTCGCAGCAGGTCGCCCATCACGCCCCACGACCCACGCCTGCGTCCACGCTGCAGCTCCTGGGCGAGTACCAGGACCGCCTCCGCTCCGCCATGCCGTATGGCCAGTCGAGCGCCGACTACAACTACTACCGCGTCAAGCAGCCACTCATCGCTCTCGTCGAGGCCATTTCCGAATACACCCGCCAGTTCCTGCCACCCGTCGAGTCCCAAACGTCCGCATCGCTCGAGTACTTGGACGGCGTCACCAAGATTATCCACCTCCTGCCGGACTGGGACAGCCCGACCTACCGCCAGCACAAGGAGAGCGCGTACGACGAGATTGCCCGCGCCTGGGCTGTGGTGATCCAGGAGGGATGCAAGCGTGGCGGTGGCGGCTTCACGTCGCTGCTTCTGTCGGAGCGCTGGGACCAGATCCTTGCTAAACACAACCAGCAGTCTGGCGGCCGTCTCGAGGCTGCCATGAGCGCCCTTTCGACGCACGGCTGATGGGCACGACAGGTGGCAACGGCGGTGCCGGTGCTAGCAACAATGACCCGACCTCCATCCGCAACCAGCTGATGAATGGCACCTTTGGGTCACCCGTCCGCGTCGGCCCCTGGTAGTTGCAAGACGCGGCACTCTGCGCCCACAAGCCCAACCATGCCGCCCTGCGAAGGCGAGACCGACGGTCCCCGGCGACCGACTTTTAACGAGTTCTTACGACATGTCCATTCATTTTCAACTACGGGCTTCTGCTGTCTGTTATGCAAGCATTTTCATCCGTTCCATTTCTAATCCCCAGTCTCTCGTTCATTCCCAAGGAACCATCTGGTATATCGCATTGTTGACTGCATTGGTCTTTTTCATTTTCATATTCTTCTTTGCGCCTCGCATGTTCTTGCATGCCTCGAACCCTCATCACACGGTGTTTACTACGGCCAGCGCTCAATAGAATCCAGGGAACCCAGGGAATCATCCATCTTTAGGCGGCGTTCTATCTTGTTGCATTTGCCATCCGTTTTCTTTTTCGTCCCTCTGTCTTGGACCATGGCTTCCTCCTTTCTGCTCGCACCATCGTGCGCCTGCTAATTTCGGGTCGGAACGGGCCTTTGGCTTTGAGGTCTTGCTCTATGCTTCTTCCACCATCCGTCCTGTGTTTGCAGACGGAAACATTCGAATGGGAGGATCTTGTCTTTGGGATTTCGGGTTTCGCGCTTCATGTTGAGCTTTTCACGTCCTCCGTGTTTCCCCGCGCCGTTTTGTATGGCATCCTTGTCCTGTCTTGTACATGCTGTCTACCATAGAAGTGCCTTTGGCCACCGTCCTCGGGCCACGTGCTTATTTGTATAATGACCGCCAATATGCTCCATAGGTCAAAGCCACAGTTTAAAATGTCTCTCACTTGCCACCTGTGATGTCTCGCACGTACTCGTATATGTCTGTCGTTGCCTCACCTTGCCGTCCTCCGCAGACCACTTGTATATCTGGCTCGGCTGCCCCCTAATCACGCGATGCTTCAGCAAACGTCTCAATAATCACCGGACCACTGGTTCATCCTTTGAGTCTCTTCGGTCCTATTACACCTATCACCTTCCATCAACCCATCCCTCTCTCATCCTCATTCGCTACCCGCTAGGCTTTTAACATGTGTCGTGTGCATATTTAGCAGTCCTCTACAGCCTTGTTCCTCGTCTTTTCGGGACTTTGTTCCGTGATCATCAACTGTTTTGTTCAGCCTTGGCACACAGTCCTCAGTCTGGTTTGCCAATCCGTTGCTTATGCTGTATGGTTGCACAGTGACGACCCCTGTTCCATTCAAGTCTCCGACGGTGGACAGGAACGTGTTGTACGTCAGATATTTGATGTTTTGTCTTGTGTACGTCTGTCCTGTCATTTGCACAGAGCGCTCCCTGCGTGTGTGCCCGTGTAATGTCGCCTTCGTGGCCGAGCCCGCTACGGCTGGTGTCTTTCAGGGTATCACAGGCTCTCTGAGCCCTGAAAGAGACTGGTCACTCTTGCTCACAGAAGGCTGGCCACACCAACGGCTGGGTCGTTTGCGCTGATCGGCGGTTTTGGTGGTACAGACCGTACAGTAGCACAGGCAACAGTCCCCAATTCCAGCGCCGGCGGCCACCATTGTCAGCCACACGTGACCACGAGTCAGTTTGGCAACGCAAGTCGCGTCTACAGCAGGTCGCGCCTGCCTACCCAGTACGGCGTACGGCGTATTGTTTCGTAATCGCCAGCGCACGATCGGCCCCAAACAACGCGAGTTCGCCATTCACGTCGTTCCACCACCCCCGTCCGCATCACGCATCCCGACAGACGGCCCACGACCGTTAACCGGAAGCTGTTCGCTCTGCATTGTGAGCTCGATTGTTGACCTTGGACCAGCCACTACAGTCACAGACGTGTGGCGGCCTTTCCATCGTCAACGAGACGCGTCGTGTCGTTTGCCGGATTGTTGACATTGCCCGGATCGGTCACGACGTTTCGACACCCTTGACTCATACTCGGCGCGAGGATGCCAAAGTAAGTTGCCATTCTCGTTCTGCTTGTCACGTTCGCCATATTGTACTCACACCATGCAGCCCTGGTGACCAGCACCAGCCGACCTCCAACCCCTTTCAGATCATACAACCCCAGCAGGGCTTCGGAGACATGAACCACCAGAATCAACAGCAGCCCGCCCAGCGACTGTCCGAGTACACCGCCCAGGAGATTGCCACCCTCCAGAGCCGCCTCGAGAAGCAGCTGGGGCCCGAGTACCTGTCCGCACGCTCCGGTCCCTCGGGACAAAAGGTCCACTACATTACCGCCGAAAAGTCATCGCGCTCGCCAACGAGGTTTTTGGCTTCAACGGCTGGTCCTCGTCATCCAAACCATCCAAAATCGACTTTGTCGACGAGCACCCGCAGACGTTCAAGATCTCCGTCGGCTTATCCGTCATTGTTCGCGTCACTCTGCGCGACGGCACCTACCACGAAGACATTGGCTACGGCCACATTGAGAACTGCAAGGGCAAAGCCGCCGCTTTCGAAAAGGCCAAGAAGGAGGGTACAACAGATGCCCTCAAGCGTGCCCTGCGCAGCTTTGGCAATGTCCTGGGCAACTGCATCTACGACAAAAAGTATGTGGAGCGCGTGTCCAAGATGAAGGCCGTCCCCGTGAACAGGAGGACCTTTGCGGAGCAGGGCTTGCACCGCCACGCCGACTATGTTGTCAAGTCGGACGACGAGGCCACGCCGACGGTCACGACAACCCACCCCACAGCAGCAGCCGTACCACGGCTTCCAGCACCAATCGCGACAACTGTTAAGCCCGAGACGTCTGTTCTGACAGACGCATCAGAGTTCACAGCAGACATGTTGACGACGACCTGCTAGAGACTTTGATGAGGCCGACTTTTGCGTGTCTGACGAAGGCCACCCTGACGAGTTTATCATTCGCGAGTCTTCTGTTCCCGCGCTTCCGCCGCCACAGCAGAACGCGGGCTCGAGGAGCACAAGCCCGCTACGACAGGTCGTCCACAGCAACAACAAACTACAACAACCAGCGGAAACCAGCCGGGGCAGACGTACCTCCAAGGGCGCCGCAAACACCAACACCATGATTGGCAGGCCGGGCGGTAGCAGCAATGGCAACAGCAACGGCAATGGCAATGGCAGCGGTTTTGGGCCGCGTCCGTACCAGCAGGGTGCGAATTACCAGCAAGCGAACAAGCCGCCACAGCAGGGCCAGCGGCCACCGGGTTTCGGCAACAACGGCAACAACAGCAACAACAGCAACAACGGCAACAGTGTGAACAATAACAGCGGTAACAGCAACAAGCCAACGCCGCTTCCCACAGTAAATAGCAACGGCAGTGGTGCAGCCGGAGGCGCGGGTGAGGTCGAGGGCACGCCATGGCTGTCAGCCCGTGCCATTGCAAGGTTGGCGATGGCGATGCCCTTGCTGCGGTGGCCCCCAGGATTCAGGGCGACCATTTGTTCAATCCCAAGGCCGAGAGTCCGTCGATCCGCAAGACACCTGGATACGACCACAATTCTTCCAAACCAATTCCACGCCTCAACCGGCCGGTCGGCGGTAGTGTGCTGCCACTCTCGACCGCTGCAGCTTCGAGCGTTGGCGCATCCTCTGCCAGCGCTCCAGCGGCGGGCGTACCAACGGCAGGTGGCATGGCAACCCGCAGCGGTGTGAGCCATGCGGGAATGGAACCTGTCCGGCGCATCGGTGCACCGCCTAGCACGGCGAGCCCCCTTGCCAACCGCAACCAGTTCCGGCCACCACCCATGAAACGCGGCCCGCCGACTGACTCTACGGCGGGTGTCTCCCGGCCTGCTCTTGCCGACGTCTCAAGCAATGTATCGGCTAATGGGGGTACTGCTGTCGCTGCGGCTGCCGTGGGTACAGGAAGTGCAGACGTCAAGCGGCAGAAGGTTGCATAGAGGGAGGCAGAACGATATGACTGATTGCTTGAGTGTTTGATCCTTTGATAGTTTCGACTCATTTTCTGCTTCTACTTGTCTTTCAAAAGGGATTATGATTACCATGGCGTTTGGCGCGGAGGATGAATGCTGGGCGCGTCTCGATAGACACAGGCACTGCTGTGCACCACAGAATGATACAAGGCTAGGGCATGTTGTGTTATGCTTGCAAGTTCAACCCGGGTGTATGTCAGCAGTATCTCTCCCGGCCTTGAGGCGTCTTTGCCAATGGCATGATCTGTATCGTCGAATGAGCCAGTCTTTCAAACTGACAGCATAACAGGCCAAATGTGAGAGATTCTATTCTCGGCGAGTCTCTGTACACTGCACGCTGCCTTTGGTGGATTCCACACGACTTGTCCATATGTACGAAGTATTGAATGCATCAACACAGCGGCCAGACGACGGTGTTGATGCTTTAGAATTGACCGTGCTCTGATTGGTTGGAACTTACACCATCGCAGCCATTGGCCCCACTCGTAGTTGCCCGCTGTCGGGTCCGATGGCCGGCGGGTCGTGTGCCTTCCTGCCAGTGCCAATTGCACACCTTTTTTTTTTTTTTTTTTCTGTCTAGCGTTTTGGTCAAGGGATCGCTCCTCCCCCACAAAGTCTGATCTGGACAATTGACCTGTGACAAACATTTCGCCATTCACCACATCCCCTCTCCACGACCACGACCACACTCTTTCAGACTCTCTTTCTGTGCAAACCGACCAGAGAGGACAGACTGAGCGAGTCATTGAGCCGCCATGGGGCCCATTGCGCTTGCTAGCCGCTCGGCGCGCTGGCCAGGTAAGCCTCGTCGTCCCCCCCCCGCAACGCAAAACGACCTTCCTCTTTTGTTCCACGTTCTCGGCTAACTGTGTTTCTGTCTTTTTCGCACTCTCCAGCTCCAGCAGCAGCCATTACGCCGTGCCCTGCCCTCGGCCGCCCGCCGTCTCTTCTCGACCGTCAACGATGCCGCCCCTCTCCCCGCCGTCTACGAGCGCCTCTACAACAAGTACGCCACCGTCCGGCGCGTTCTCGGCGCCGAGCGGCGGCTGACGCTCGCGGAGAAGATCTTGTACAGCCACCTGGACGATGTCGAGACAAACCTGCTCACAGACACCAACAGTGGGCGGTCCATTCGCGGCACCGCCAACCTGCAGCTCAATCCCGACCGTGTCAACATGCAGGACGCTTCTGCGCAGATGGCGCTGCTGCAGTTCATGGCCTGCAACCTGCCGCAGACGGCCATCCCGGCCAGCATCCACTGCGACCATCTGATTGTGGGCGAGAAGGGCGCCGATGTCGATCTGGAGGCCGGCATCGGCACCAACGGCGAGGTGTTTGCGTTCCTCGAGTCGGCGGCGCGCAAGTTTGGCATTGATTTCTGGCCTCCCGGCGCAGGCATTATCCACCAGACTGTGCTGGAGAACTACGCCATCCCGGTCTCATGATGCTCGGTACGGACAGTCACACGCCCAACGCAGGCGGTCTCTGCACGGTGGCCATTGGTGTGGGTGGTGCCGACGCCGTCGAGGCGCTGGTGGGTGCGCCCTGGGAGCTCAAGGCGCCCAAGATCCTGGGCGTGCGCCTGACGGGCCAGCTCAGCGGCTGGGTGTCGCCCAAGGACGTTATCCTGCACCTGGCCGGCCGCCTGACGGTGCGCGGTGGCACCGGATTTATCATCGAGTACTCGGGACCGGGCGTGCAGACGCTGAGCTGCACGGGCATGGCCACGATGGCCAACATGGTGCCGAGGTTGGTGCCACGACGTCCGTCTTCCCCTACACCGAGGCGTCGGCTCGCTACCTGGTGTCGACGCGCCGCGACCAGGCCGCACAGGACGCCGCGCGGTTCCAGCAGTTCCGCGGCACGCAGGCGTCGTCGCCCCACGACAAGAACGCCGTGTTTGAGTTCTCGGCCGACGAGGGCGCCGAGTACGACGAGCTGATTGAGATCAACCTGTCGGAGCTCGAGCCGCACATCAACGGCCCCTTCACCCCCGATCTGTCCATCCCGCTGTCCGAGTTCCGCCAGACGGTCGAGCAGGAGCAGTGGCCCCAGACGCTGTCGGCCGGTCTGATTGGTAGCTGCACAAACAGCTCCTACGAGGACATGACGCGTGTCGAGAGCCTGCTCAAGGCGGCGGCGTCGGCGGGCCTGCAGCCCGTGTCGGACTTTTACGTGACGCCTGGCAGCGAGCAGATCCGCGCGACGCTCGAGCGTGACGGCACGCTGGAGACGATTGACAACGCCGGTGGCGTGCTGCTGTCCAACGCCTGCGGCCCCTGCATTGGCCAGTGGAAGCGCCGCGACGGTGTGGAGAAGGGCACCTCCAACGCCATCTTCACGTCGTACAACCGCAACTTCACCGGCCGCAACGACGGCAACCTGGAGACGATGAACTTTCTGGCGTCGCCCGAGATTGTGACGGCGCTGGCGTTTGCCGGTTCGACGACCTTCAACCCCATTACGGACGCCATCCCGACGCCCGACGGCGGCGAGTTCCGCTTCCCGGCCCGCACGGTCTGGAGGGCCCGCCCAAGCCGTTTGACGAGGCCGCGCGCCTTTGCGGCGCTCGTGCAGAAGCCCGATGCGTCGGTGGACGTGGCCATCGCCAAGACGTCGGAGCGTCTGGCCATCCTGGAACCCTTTGAGCCGTTCCCGAACCAGGACCTCGAGGGCCTGCGCGTGCTGGTCAAGGTGCAGGGCAAGTGCACGACGGACACCATCTCGGCGGCCGGTCCCTGGCTCAAGTACAAGGGCCATCTGCCCAACATTAGCGCCAACACGCTCAACACGGCCGTCAACGCGGCGACGGGCGAGGTCAACGTGGCCTACGACCTGGACGGCAGCAAGACGACGATCCCCGAACTGGCGCTCAAGTGGCGCGAGCGCAACCAGCCGTGGCTGGTGGTGGCCGAGCACAACTACGGCGAGGGCAGTGCACGTGAGCACGCCGCGCTGCAGCCGCGCTACCTGGGCGCGCGCATTGTCGTGACCAAGTCGTTTGCACGTATCCACGAGACGAACCTCAAGAAGCAGGGCGTGGTGCCTCTGACGTTTGCCAACGAGGCCGACTATGACCGCATCGAGGCGGGCGATGTGGTGGCGACGGTGGGCCTGTACGACATGCTGCAGGCACGCGGCCAGGGCGAGGTGCAGCTCAAGGTGACCAAGGCATCCTCGGGCAAGGAGTTTGTGGTGCCGGTGAAGCACACGATCAGCAAGGACCAGGCCGGCTTCATCCTGGCCGGCAGTGCGCTCAACATGCTGTCGCAGCGGTAAACTTGGAACGGATTTGAACCATACCAAGACAAAAAAGGGAGAAACGACGTATACCAAAAGACGGGGCCTTGCATTTTTGAATTTTTCGCATCGATTGCCATGTAAAAAGTATGATTTGAACAACAAAGCTCTCTTTCTGTCTTGTCGGACTCGGCGTGAACCCCGTAGACAGGATGTACGAGGTGACGGAAAACAAGCAAAAGAAAAGGCCAGAGAGCGCCTGGCAGCTGTTGTATCTGACCATGGCAACAGGACATGAACCGCTGTTGTTGCGGAAGCTCCGGTGTCCTCGGCGTGGGGGAGATGCACAAGGCAGTCAAAGTTTCTGCGAGTGTGGATGAAGCACAACAAAAAAGGCCTGCCGCTGACGGGTCTTCCTTGTTTATACGACGTACAAGACTTTTTGGCTCGTTTTCGTGCGGTCATGAGCAGATCGTGGCTATACAAATACGGAAAAGCATCAGGCAGATGCTTGCACAGGACAAATCACAAAGAAACGAAAGAAAGAATCAAACTGGTCTTGGTCAAAGAACGAGAAAAAACGAGAAACAATAATCTAAACGCCGCGCGCTCTGGTATTCTGGTATCCCGAAGTTGCGCCCATAATGTGTACACTGTCCTGGTAAACACCATCCGATCCCTTTGCAAACAATGCTACCCGCTTATAATACACCGTAAATCACCCGCCATTGAGCATAGTACAAGTCCGCTCGAGGGCCCTGGTCTGTTTGGGGTTGGTTTCATGGCCGCCCCTTGTTCCGGCCAGGTGGTTTGTGTGCTGCTGCCGGTCCCGCCCTCCGTGCAGCCTCTTCGTCCTGAGCAAACTTGCCCAACAAAGCCACCACGACTTGTTGACGGTCACCTCCACCGGCAGCTCGCCCGTCCAGACCGAGGGCGCCTGCGCAGGCGGCGCCGTGGCGGTCGAGAGCTGTTCGGATGGCGCCTTTTGCCTCGACACGCGGCTTGTGCTGCTGGCAGCTGGGTCCAGTCCCGCGCCCGTCCTTTTGCTTCCTTCTGTAGAGCTTGTTGGTAGCTCGTCCGAGAAGGAGTTTGTCGAAAAATCATCTGAAGGAGCTGGTTCGGCCGCGACGGCCGCGGCTACAGCACTGTGTCGAGCGGCGGCCGCACGCTGGGCAGCCTTGCCAAAGTTGGCCTTGCGCCCGCCCCGCGCCGCAATCTCCTTTTGTTTGGCATTGTGCCAGTCCTTGGGCCGCGGCCGTGTCCAGTGCACGCGCGGGTCGATATGGGCATAGACGAACCGGGACGTCGTTTTGGAAGACGAGGAGGCAGGAGACGGATACTCGAATCGCTCTCTGGACATGATGGAGACGTCGGGTGGAGGCGGCAGGGGCGCTACCTCGACGCTCTGACTGTAAATGTATGTGTCGAGTGAGAAGGGCATGGCCGCTGTCGCTGCCTGCGCCGTGCCGTTGGCAGCGTTGTTGGCCCGCTCCCTATGCCGTGCTTCTATTCGGCGCTGCAAAGCAAGCCGTAGTCCCAGCGGTTTTGATAGAGGGGAACCTTTGGCGGCGTCGTCTCCAGCCGGGCGCCCCGGCTGTGTTTTTTGTTCTTGTTCGGCATTCGATCGTGTAGGTGCCCGTGCCTCGGGTGTGTTTGTGTTTGCATCTGTTTGTTGTTGAGTACTGCTGACTATTGCTTCCTGGCTGTGTACGGTCTGCGTGTTTGGCAGTTTCCTTTCACCGGTCGCGTTACCAGGCCGGATTGCCGCACTCGTTTCCACGCCTTTGTTCGTTTCTGCAGGCACCCTTGATGCCTCGTTTGTCTGCAACGGTGGAGCTCCATCCTGAGTATCGGGCCACGGCCGCTTATGGTAGCCGTGCCAAGCTCGTAGGTCAGGGGGGCTTTCCGACGGTGTCAGAATACTGGCGCTGTCTGCAATGTTTAAAATGGTGTCGCCCCTTGTTGCTGTTCTCGCCGTTCCTGCTATGGCTGTGGCTCTCAATGCCATTTTGCCGTGCATACAGTATACAAGGAAGCAAAATGTTGATCCAGCTGAACCCTCGCCGCTGGCGGCGTGATAAAGGTGACATCGGTGCGCCAAGCTTCTTGGCGTTTTGCCCATTGCGGTGGGAACTTGATGACGTCGATGCAGATGTTGGGCGTAATTCACTACTTGAGGCTGTCATACGCCCCACGTGCGTGGCCGATAGTTCGATAGAAAGAGCAGCGGTTCTCGGAAAACGTGGGCTGCCGGACGCGGGCGATGGAGAGCCGGAAGTGGTGGCAAAAGCGGTTGCAGACGCATATGGAGCTTGGGGTGTGGTGTTCTTTGCCGAGGTTGGGAGAACGTCTGTGGTTGAGTGTGCCGTTTGTGCCGTTTGTGCCGTTGATACCGTTGATGCCGTTGATGCCGTTGTGCTCATGACTGCGGTCTTGCCTTTTTCTCCTTGGACCGTAACCGCGCCAGGTGCTGAAAACAGAACGGAGCTGACATCCTTGCCTGTACCGCGTACAGCCCGGGAATTTGCACGGCCACGGGGCCGGCAACGTCGGGCCGCGGTCGGCAGCGCTGCTGGACGACCTAGAACTGGAGGCTGGTCAGTGGGCCCTCCACCCAGCCTCGGCAGCGTGCTGTCATGTGTTGTGCCTTGTAAGATGCTGTTCATGATGCCGTCCCTGCTGATCGGAGGGTCGCTGAAGAGCCTTCCATTGACGTCATAGCCGCCGCGGCGTGGCGGCTGCGCCGGGTCTGGTACCCAAGCGTCTCGCATCTCTTGTTGTCGGCCCGGCTGTAGATTGACGAAGAACATTGAAACACTGGGAGGACGAGGAGTCCTACTGCGTGGTGGAGTGTGGGCCTACACGAGGCGGCTGATTCCGGACGTGCATGGTCAGTAACGTGAAAAAGGACGGTATGGTGAGGTCAGGGAGGTTCGATGAACGATAGGAGAGAAGAGAGCACAAAAGAAAGGACGGGCTGCGAGCAGGACAAATAGGATAAGGGGTCGTCTCAGGTCTTTTCAGTTTTTTATAATGGTCGTCATGCAGCGCAGCCGAGCGGTTACGCATGGCACCTCCGCCTCACAGGTGTCCGTCTCTTATATGGGGCGGCAGGACGAGGAAACGGATGGCAGCATCTTCGCCTCCTCTTTCACAGCCGACTGTCTGCCATGGCCTTTTGGCCCGGTGCCTAGTGTGTGTGCACAGATTGGAAACAAGCCCTATAACGGGGCGAGTCTCTGTGCTGAGAGGTGCAGCCGGGACTCCAAATAGTGGCAGTCCAAGAGACGCAATGTTGACCAACCACAGAGGGTCGGACCAAGCAGACGTCCTGTGTAAGGGATTCGGTGACAGCTTCCCCTGTTTACCACGATCAGGCCATTGGGTTAGACCAGGTGGGTGACTTTCAAGGGTCGTCGCTCAGCCGCAAAAATAGGAACACAGAAACACTCAGCGAGTGGGCAGACGGTGTAACCCGCGACCGAGTTGCGAGACGCAAGGACACCTGCGAAACAGACGGAAACAACCAAGCAAACCAGAAAGGCCGTCACAAGGCTGTCTGACCTTTTACCAATAGTCATCATAGACGGAGAGGGGGGAAAGGGATGACAGTGACAGTGGAAGAAGAAGCAAGTAAGACATGGCGGGATGAACAAGAAGAGCGAGAAAGGCGAGAAAGGCGAATAACAGAATATGAAAGAGAGACAAGACTGGCGTTGTTGCGGGAAAGAAGCGAGTGCGAAACGAGATGGGATATAGAGAAGAGGCACGAGAGGATAGGATAAGGCTCGTCGGGACACAGGCCAAAGAAGCGAGAATATGCGAGGAAGCAGAAACACTATACATACCAGGCCGGAGAGAGCCTTCTGCTGCCCACGGCTGTTCAGGACAAGACCTCGGCCGCGTGCAGCCGTCGTCTATCGTCGCCGTGGTCGTCCGCCCGTGTTGCGCTGTCAGAGCATGGGAGCCGCAGACCGAGCGGCGGGACAGCCACGGGATGGCGCAGACGCTCTCTCGGGGGCGCCGGCGAGGACGTGGCCGGCCGTCCGAGCAGAGCGCGCGCCGCGGCAGTGGCTGCAGGGCTGCGTGTGTGGTGCAGGGCCGCGTCGTGCACGAGAGCCTTGCTGTGCGCCGTGTGCTGTCTGGCCGAACTGGACGAGAAGCCAACGGAGATGCGGGCGTGTGATAGACGAGGAGGAGGACGACAGAGACAAGAGAGCCCGCGATGGGAGAGCGTGGGCGAAGGGTGAAGGAAGACGAGAGGCAGGCCAGACTGGCAGGCGACCGGAGGACGAGACGAGAGACGAAAAAGCGCACGCACGCTGGCGGACCGTCGATGGACGCCGCGAAACAACACAACGGCAAACGACAAGGGCTGTGGCGTTTTGCGAAGTACAGCAGTTTGCGCGAATGCGCGCTTTGGTCCACCGCGGGAAAGGCGTGATACGAAGTACAGCAGCTCCCGGCGTACTGAGTACAGGCGCCCAGGCAAAGCACCGTCCAACCGGAACTGGCACCCACTATGTCTTTTGCAGCGCTAGTTGGGTGCTATCTGTCGCCCCACTGCGCCCCTCAGCCTTCTGTCCCCTGCCGAGACATACGAAGTACGAGTACAGAGTACTTCGTAGCACAAGTAGCGCCAGCGATCGACGGGCTTGGAACAACAATGGACCGGGGTCCGCTAATGCTTCACCGTGGCCCAGTGGCGTTGGGTCTCGGGCCTTACAGCAGCAACTGTGGCCGCTATCCAGCCTTGAATCACGACGCGCCAATAACGGTAGTCGGAAGGGTGAGCCTCTAGAGTTCGGGAGCTACGATCTACGATCGACCTGTCCACGGGGTAAGGAATTGCAAAGTACAAAGTACGGCATAGGCCACCCCGTCCCTATTTCTGCGCCTCGTCCAGCCTCGCTCTCTTCCTCGTCAACAACCACAGCGCCAGACGTCCGACCTCTCCCTCCACCCCTCCCTGCTCAGCCGTCGCCCCCGATTCCGCGACGCGTGCCCTGCCCCGATGGACTTTCTCAAGTCGGCCGTCGCGTCGGCCATCACCAAGGGGCCCGCGTTTCCCTATTCCTTTGGCGATCGCGTCGACCTCGACCCTTCGATCTGGACTCTGTACAACGGAACCCGACGAGTGCGTTCACCAATCAGAGGCACTGCTTCGTGTTGTCCTCGTTCCATCGTCCTCCAGCTTTCTAACACCTCCGCCACAGGAAGACGGGTCCAACTGCAGCATCTTCTCCTTTGACGTCACCGCAAACAAGGCGCGCCTTCCACTCGCTCGCAACGCCCTCAAGAAGCTCCGCACTCTACGACATCCCGGCGTCATCAAGGTGCTCGACACGGTCGAGACCGACACGTACATCTACATTGCCACTGAGCGCCTGGTGCCCCTGCGGTGGCACGTCAAGCGCAAGAGCTTGAGCCCCGAGACCCTCAAGTGGGGGCTGTTCAACATTGCTGTATGTGGCTGTGCTCTGTTTTTTTCCTTTCCATTATCCCTGTTTATGCTTCCTTTACTCTCAAGTCTCCTGTTCTGACTGGCCGTGTTCAGCGCACAATCAAATTTATCAACGACGAAGCGTCGTCGGTCCACGGCAGCCTAAAGGTCGCGTCCATCTTCACATCCGAGAGCGGCGAGTGGAAATTGGGCGGCTTCGAGGTCCTCAGCAACGTCAAGGACGACGACGCCATCATCTACAACTATGGCAGCCTCGTCCCCGATTCCGCCCGCTACACCCACCCGAGCTGGCCCGCAACGGCTGGGACGCCATCAAGCGCAGCAACCACTGCGTCGTCGACTCCTTCAACTTTGGCGTGCTCATCTACGAGTCCTTCAACGGCGACTTTGCCGGCAGCGACCAGGCCGGCCAGACCAAGAATGTGCCGCCCGCCATGCAGACCGGCTACAAGCGCCTCGTCAACGCCAACCCCAAGGCCCGCATCAGCGTCGCAAACTTTCTTGATATGGGCCAGCGCCACGGCGCCTTCTTCGACTCGCCCCTGATCAAGCTCACGGACGGCATCGAGAACCTTGGCATGAAGACCGAGGGGGAGCGGGAGAGCTTCTTGGAGTAGGTCCACATGTGCATACCCTCACTTTTTCTCCGACCCCCACTGACACAGCCAGGGACCTCGACGGACTGACCGACGACTTTCCCGAGGACTTTTTCAAGATGAAGGTGCTGCCCGAGCTACTCAAGTCTGTCGAGTTTGGCGGCGGCGGCCCCAAGGCCTTTGGCATCGTCATGAAGATTGGCACCAAGCTGTCCGGCGACGACTTTGAGGCCAAAGTCACGCCTGTCGTTGTCCGCCTCTTTGCCAACCCGGACCGTGGCATCCGTGTCTGCCTGCTTGACAACCTGCCACTCATGATTGACCGCTTCACGCAGCGCGTCGTCAACGACAAGATCTTCCCCAGATTGTCGGCGGCTTCACCGACCTGGCCCCCATTGTGCGCGAGCAGACACTCAAGTCCGTCCTTGTCTTTGTGCCAAGCTCTCCGACCGCACCATCAACGGCGAGCTACTGCGCCACCTGGCCAAGACGGCCAACGACGAGCAGCCGGGCATCCGCACCAACACCACCATCTGCCTCGGCAAAATCGCCAAGAACCTGGGCACTTCGACGCGCAGCAAGGTGCTCATTGCCGCCTTCTCACGGTCGCTGCGCGATCCCTTCTTGCATGCGCGCAACGCCGCCCTGCTTGCCCTCGCAGCCACGGTCGAGTACTTTACGCCCGAGGACATTGCCACGCGCATCCTGCCAGCCATCTGCGCCGTGCTGCTCGACAAAGAGAAGCTGGTGCGCGACCAGGCGACCAAGACCATGGATGTTTTCTTGCAGCGCATCCGCAAGGCGGCCGCGGCGATGCCCGACTCGGTGCTGCCACCACCGGCAGCAGCGGGCGATGCCAATGCCAACGGCGCTGCGCGCATGAGCACGCCCCAGCCCGATGCGAATGCCGGGTCCAGCAGCTCCTGGGCCGGCTGGGCCATCTCTTCGTTTACAAACAAGCTGTCCGCCGCCGCCGGTGAGATGGAGTCGGGCGCAGCTGCTGGCTCCACAACCCCTGCACCTCCCGCCACCTCGCAGCCCGACCGGCCCACGATGCACAGCACGGCATCGGCTTCCACGTTGCACCGGCCAGGCCGTGCGGTCGCCGTCGGCCTCGCAGCCCGTGTCGCGCCACTCGTCGTCGTCGAATGTTGGCGGCGATTCGTTCTTTGCGGACGGGGCGGACGATGCCGCTGCAGCAGCCGAAGACGATGCATGGGCGCCATGGATGACGCTTTTGACGACGACGGCGGTGATGCGTGGGGTTATGACGATGCCGACAACGGCGATGAGAATATCGATCCGTTCTCGGCGACCAAGACGACCATGTCCAAGACGACAACTGCATCAAGCCGGACAGCCAGTGGCAGCGGCGGTGTGCAGCCGTTTGGCGACGACGATGCCGAGCCCGACTTTGCCGGCTGGCTGGCGCACAAGAGGCCAAGAAGAAGAGCAGCATCGCCGGCGGCGGCAAGGCGCTGCCCAAGGCCTGTCGAAAACGGCACAGGCTCGGCTTCGTCCGGCCGCGTACCCTTAAACACAAAACCGGCGGCCAAACTGGCGGCTAAACCGGCGGCCAAACCGGCGGCCAAACCGGCGGCCAAACCGGCGGCCAAAGCAGCGGTCAAACCGCTGGCCAAAAAGACTAGCCTCGCGCCAAAAGACGACGACGATGCCGACGGTTGGGCGATGGATGGTGAGGCCGCTTCTTGTCCTCTCTGTCCACCACGACGTAATGCCACCCATGTCATTTATTTGCCTTATTCACACTTCGTCTCGTGATGGAAGCAAGCGTCTCTTCAATATAGAAATACCAACACGTTTAAAAGTAAACAAATATGCTTCGCATTGTCTCATTACTCGCACTCTGCAGTAGTATATATAGCCGGTAAACTGCCTTTCCCGGTGGCCAGATGTCGGTTGCCAGAGGAAGCAGAGGTGCTTGGCGACCGCTACATGCCTGTTGCCAGGACAGTGCCATGTCCCTGGAACCAAAACCCGGAGTATGCCACCTGTGGGCAACCTGTCGTCCGCGTCATATCATGTTGCAGTCCACATTTGCAGATGCATTGCCAACAAACTGCCACGTTTCTGCCTGTGCATGGGCAGCTTCTTCCAAGCGGTTCTCCAACAGCCCGTCTCCCACCTCGGCGCGGCCTTTTGTTTTCGGTCTTTGTCGGTCGCCTGCGTAGGACATCATCGCGGTCGTGGGTATCAAATATGTAGTAGGAGGGGGGGAGAGACGGAGATTTGTGTCTCGTATCAAAAAATGACCAGTGTTTTGTCACAGCATTCGGTCGCCGTTTCTTCCCTCACCGCGTATCCGAGTAGTCGTTGAGAGCGACGCAAACGGCACCGCGGTGGTGGCCGTTGTACTGGCGAATGACCTGCTGGCTGTGCAGCTCCAGAGACGCGCGTAGTGGTCGGACGAGGCGGTCACCAGGTAGGCCGAGTCGGCACTGAAAGCACAGTCCCACACCCAGCGCTGGTGCTGGTTAAGCGTGGCGTTGAGAATGAGCGGCTTTGGCTCTTCGTCCGGGCCGGGCGGGCGCGTGTCGACCTCCCAGATCTTGGCCGTGTGGTCGGCGCTGCAGGTGGCGAGGCGCTTGCCGTCGGGCGACAGCAGGATGCGGGTAATGTAGTCGTTGTGGGCGCGGAACTGCGTATGGGCACGGGCTTGGTGCGCTCGTACGTCGGCAGCAGCTGCCACATGAAGACGTTGCCCGTGTTGTTGGCGGCGCACAGCAGATAGCCCTCCATCCCCATAGTGATGCAGGACATGGGCACGTCGCCGTCTGGAATCAGCTCGTGCGTGCAGTTGTTTTCCGACAGGTCCCAGACGCGGACGCTGCCGCTGCGGTCGCACGAGATGATCTCGCCCTGGTTTCGGGTGGATCACGACATCGTTGACGGGCGCGCCGTGGCTGTAGCTGCGCTGGATGGCGGCGGTGCGCGTGTCCCAGATCTTGGCCGTCCTCGGAGCTCGTGACCATCCACTTGCTCTCGCAGTGGAAGGCAACGCCCGTGACGTTGCTGGTGTGGCCCTCAAAACGAGCAAGGGGTTGGGGTTGGTCGACTTGATGTCAAAGACCTTGACGGCGTGGTGGCCGGCGACGGCGAGGAGGCGCTTGTCGGAGAGATGCAGAGGCGGTTCACCTGCGAGTCCGGGTGCTGGATGGTGCGGGAGCAGATGCCCGAGAGGGCCTCCCAGAAGCGAATGGTGTGGTCGTAGCCCGCTAGAGAGGAGGGGAAGAGAAGGGGGCGTCAGTAGAGGGGCGCCACATGGACGGAGACGTCCGCGGCGGGTCAGCAAACAGATCGGGCCTACCTGTGCACAGAATGACAGACATGATGGCGGTCGGGGTCGGTGCGCGGTGGTCGGCAGCAGTTGTCAGCTGTCAAGCTGTCAAGCTGTCAGGAGAGAGCTTCAAGTTCCCAAGGCTGACCAGAGGAGACGGCGAGGATGGAAAAAGTGGAGAAAGCCGAGTCGCTCAAAATGCTTAGTCAGATCGTAGCACACGTACGTGTATTTGATAAGCAAGAAATTATGTAAGCAGCGTACAGAAGAGCCCTTTTGGCTTGGTGCCTCTGGGCGGAATAAAGTTTTCTTTCTTTCTTCGAGACTCAACTTTGTTTGGTTGATTTCTCTCTCTGGTGACGATTGAAGGAAAAGATGGAGAAGAGGAAAAGGATCGATTCTGACTTCATCCATCGTTCTTCTCCGGGATGGCTACAGCGCTTGTGCGCGTAAGTTGTGGTCGCAAATCTAGCGAGTGCTGGTTCGCTCTGCACTTCTGCACCTCTGCCACGAAAACGATTGTGCGTGCTTCATTTCCACTGCATTGTTTCCGCTGCGTAACATTTGGGCAAGCCAAAGGACGCAGCGAACGATGCGAGAGAGGTTGTGTCCGCAACGCGAAGCACGCCGCATGTGGCCACCCGACGGCGGCGTCGTGGATCGGGTATCTTTGCATCTTTGTATCTACGAGTACGTATCTACGTATCTACGTATCTACGTGTCTTTGTATTCTCCTGTACCCACACACCGGTGTCCTGTTGGGTCCGCTACCTGTACTCTGCAGTAGAGGCCCGTTGCGGTATCCGTCCCTTTCCACGGAAAAGGCGAAGAAAGGGATGTTTGCCGTTTCTGTCACAAATCACATACATCGGCACGTTGAATGGCAGATCAACACAGATGAAGCTCAGATCCCACGTCGCCTGTGAACAATGATTCGTCATGTACGAAGTAGTCCCAGATCAAGCCAGATCCTCGGGATGTGGAATGGATTGCTCATAGGCTTGCATTTTGTTATGATAAAGAGACTCAACGTAAAGTGTTGTCCTTTTCGCCAGATTCCGTGTTCTGTCACTTGTTCCACAAGCCTTAGCCACCATGTTTACGACCGCCCTTTGGGTTGCTTCCATCTCGGCCGTCACCACTCGAGCGCTTTTCATTTCGACCGGAGCGGGATCTCCGTTTTTCGAGACGAGGAGGGAGAAGACAGCGAAGAGGAAGCGGTAGGCGACGATTCTGAAGGCGGCAGCCCGTGGTCTGCATCGCGGCGGGTCGGGCTGCTGCTCTCACGGCCTACACGATTACTGCTCCTGTCACTTCTGCTGCTTCCAAGTCTACCGCTCCGACTTCCACCGCTGTTGAGACAACTCGCATCAAACGACACACCGCGCACCGACAGCTGGGCCATGCCTTGGTTGTCTTGGAAGCGGGACATGACTGCAGATCGTGACGACAACGATGGCGGCGGAGAGGACGGTGCTGCCACTGTTGCCGCTTCGAGGTGGGGTGTGCGACTGTGTGGGCAAGGGACTTCAATGTATGCCAGGCTGTAGCAGTGTGTGCAAGAGGAGCAGCTGGACTTGGTAAGCTGCACTGTGCTTTGCAATGTTCTTACAGGAAAGTACAGGAAAGTACAGAAAAGCATCATTCACTCACGCAGTGAAGCTTCCGCCGCAGTGGGAGCAGGGCTCGATGACCAGGGCGCATCCGCAATCCTTTTGCGGCCAGCCGTAGACAAACTCGTCGGCGCAGGGTGGTCCGTCCATGATTGGGACTGTCGTAGGAGAAGGAGCTGGCGGGTTTTGGCGTAGGGATTGAGTTGTGTGGATGGTATGCGGCAACACTGATATCAAGGGGGAGAGCTGAGTCTGGCTGATTTATATAGGTCCCGACGATCCTGATGCTCTTGGAGGGAGCTTGGGCATCAAAAACAGAGGCGCGACAATGAATGGTCAGGCTGATAACAAGGGAACGGCCGTGGGAAGGGACCAGTGCAAAGAAACTCCTGCTGGCGGATCTTTGTTTTCGTCAAGTGGAGAGTAGTGCGTAGGGTATCGTGTTCGATGATGATCTTCTTTTCCTGGATCACGCTCCGTACTATTGTTGGCACTTTTATACGATAGAGTGTCTTCTCAAGTTTGCTACTGTTCTTCGGAAAATAACAATGCAAATCAATAGGAGCAGTATTAGTCTAGGGAAGATATACGAAGTACAGAAACAATGGCGCCGCCTGCAGTCGAAGGTGGCAAGCCCCCTTCCAAGCACCATCACGCACGCTGTCTTCTTTCACGGTAACAGCGAGTAAGCAGGGCATGGGTAGAGCCCTCTACATCTACCAAGAGGAGAAGAAATCGTCTTGACAACATCTGTGCTGGGCTTTTTGATACGAGGGCCCAACCGGGATTGAGGGCGGACACGGTCGCAATCGAGGTATTGTACAGCCTGCGGCATCGGTCATCTGCCAGGCATCAAGTATGCTTCTTTATCCTTCAGCATCTTTTCTCGCCTTCCCCTCTTTCCACCACCTTAGAAGCCCCGATCTGGTGGGTGTGGGCGGTGTGGAGGGTCTCTGTCAGACGTGTCTGTCCTACACGAAACAGTGCGCTGGCCGACTTGGGCCGGAAGAGAGCAATGCTACTTTAATTGAATGCAAGTATGAGCTTTGTCCCTTGATCAAGTTCGGCTCTCGTAGTTTGTGCGCAGCATCGCCTTATTCGTCTCAGACTGTAGGGCAATTTCGATGCAGTGCCGAGAGAAATCGAATCGCACGGGTTGTTGCCCGTGGGGTATCAACTTGAATCGAGGACGAGAAAGATAGGCAGCTCAGCTGGTTTCACGGCGCAAATAAAAAAATCTGAAAAGATGTGAACGAGACAAAAACGACATCAAAGGCACATACAAGCACAATTTTCATCGCAGCCAAGGCATCCGTCCTATTCTGCGTATACTGAGTAGCGTCCCTGTTACGGGCTCAAGAGGCAACATTAGGCAGGCTGCAGGCTGCAGGCTGCCAGCCTGCATGCGTTGACATGGACCGGGCTCTTGGAAAGACGGTGATGCTCGCGATCCGCCACGAGGAAGCACCTTTGGGAGGGGGCAGAACAAGACGCCGCAAGAGGCCATGCCCGCGGCCTGTCCCTATGTACGACAGAGCGATTACGTGCTCGGCCTGCACAAATATGCAAGGATGGGGCGCCTTTTTGGTGGTCTGTGGCAAGACGTGGCAACTTGAGCTCGACCACTACGGCAGCAGCCGCATGGGTCGTGTCCAGACGCACGACATGCGCACAGACACTCAAAGTTTAGGTCTCAAAGGCGGTACCGGAAGATCGGTCAAGAGAGAGGACGGCAAGACTTACCATACGAAGTAGATTGACACGACCGGAGATGTCGATTCTACAAGAAGAGGTTGGCGGTACCCCGGCTACGCCTTAGGGTCAATCCTCGAACTGTATTTCGTAGAGTAAGGAAGACCCCTTTTTTGGGCCTTGTACCTTTTTTATAGGAGCTTTCTGCCTCTATACACGTCGTATACCCTTTGGGAGGTGGACGCTCATCGTCACGACGTTGAAAAGGCTATTTTATAATAATTATGTGTCCAATGCAAGACACCCTTGGGGCTATCAATGCAAAAGGCGTGACGACGAAAAGCAAAAAAAGAAAAGACACCAACTTTAGAAGACATAATGAACCATAATTTTGGAGAGACTTAAGGAATCGACAGACATGAAAAAGTCACGAGGCGTTTCATATCGGCGTCTCGCAGAGCTGTGCAACCCCAGAACTACTCGTATCAAGCCCCGACGCCGGGCAACTTGCCTTTTCTTTTCTGTGCATCACGCGGTAACACCCGACAGGGCTTCTTTTGGCGACCCCCTTTCCGATGAGGCCCCTAGCAAAGTCACCATCCAGCAGGTAGAAGCAGACGATGGCAGGACGAGACGAGTACGAGACACAGAAACAACGACGCCCGAATGCAGCTCTACTTCACAATAAAACGATCATCGGATGTTTTCTGTGTTCTTTTACGATTTCTAGGACTGGAAGAGAGTGGATTGTATACGAAATACTTGTTACTATCCACTTGAAGTTGAAAACGAATCAGGTAATTCACAGAGAGTACTTAGTAACTATAGTGCCGAAAAGCGCGAAAGAAGTCAGGAGTCAGAAGCCAGAAACCAAAGCATCGCTCTGAGCCATTGAGGCCAGAAGAAAAGCAGACAAGCCAGACAGTGAACAGTGAACAGTGAACAGTGACAAAAGGAATAGAAGCGAACAAAAACATGCCGACGTCAGGTGTGTACAGTTTGTCTTGTCGAGTTCATTGTAGGCAACGCACCGTGCCCTGGTATGTTGCTTTCTTCCGAACCCATATCGGGTCTTTTGAAGGCACGAATAGTTGTCATCAAGATAGCAGACGAGTAACAGCTCTTAGCGTTGCAATTTGGCATCAATGTCGACCTGTCAAATAACGCCGGGGGAATCCTTGTTGACGAGAGAGAGAGAATATGAAACAGAAAAGCAAAAGACAGCAAAACAGACACCATACTGGTTGAGACATAACGACCGAATGAAAGAGAGACAAAGGGGGTAAGAGGACCACTCTGAACAGCCTAGCATAGATATGGCGAGGCCTTAGAACGAGGGAGCCGTGTAGATAAGTGAGCCGAGCACCACGGCACCGCCGAGTGCGGCGATGCCAATTTTCTCTGCGACCGCCCAGTACCGGCCCTTGGCCGTCTTGGCAGCCACAGCGGCCTGCGTTGCGGCGCGCTTGGCTGATGGTACCTCGGTTGCGGAAGCAGTAGCAGGAGCAGTAGCAGAAGCAGAAGCGAGTGTGGTAGGGGAGCAAGTATCGGCAAGCATCTCATCGGCCTTGCGCTTGTTAGCTCTCTGCTTCTTGTCCTTCGAGATAGCGGTAGCGTTGGTCACATCGGTCATATCGAAGCCGTCCTCTGCGGTTCCACGATATCTTTCTCGACATCTTCCCCGACATCTTCCTCGACATCGTCCTCGGCATCGTCATCCACATTCTTCTCGCCATTGCCAGCCTCAACAACGACCGCAGCGACAGGAGGGGCAAGAGTCAAGTTCGCGGGTGCAGATGGGTGCGACAGCGACGGCACTTGAATCATATCGGCGGCGCATTTCTTGACTCTGCCCGGGGCTGATTCCAGCTCCGGGGAAATATTCGTGGTAGTAGGCAACTTTCTGCGCAATCCTGGCAGGTTCGAGTGCGTTTCGGGGGCGTCGGCGTGAAGCTCCTGAAACTTGACGGGCGATAACGCAGGTGGGGATGGGTTAAGAAGCGAGGAGATGTCAAATTTTGCCGACCCAGAGCGTGGAGCGAGGCGTCAGCGGTCTCGTTGATCGCGTTGGCTGGTTCTTCTACGGGCGCCAGCTCGTCTGACATATCGCTCTCCGCAACATGAGAAGGAGTCGCCGCTTCTTCAGCGGCAATAGGTGGTGGTGTCCATAGACCCAGGACGGGAAGCGAGTCGCTTGGGGTGGCCTCCTTACCAAGAGGTGGCGACGGCGGGCTAGACATGTTGGGGCCCTTGGCGTAGTTTCCGAGTTCGTCGGTAACATAATCGCCCTCATCGTCTTGGGGATAATCTCCGTCTTCATCGTCTTCATCGTCCTCTTCTTCGTCCTCTTCGTCATCTTCGTCGTCCCTTCCTCTTCGTCTTCAATCTCCTCGCCATCATCGCCACCTTTATCTTCATCCTCCTCCTCCTCCTCGTCCTCCTCTTCTGAGCTATCAGTAATCTCATAGGAACCGTCTTCGTCGCTATTCACCTCATCAAAGTCCATCTGAACGAAGCTCATCGCGGCCGTTTCACCTCCGTGCACTTCTTCGAGTGCGCCGCCATGGATCTTGGCCACGAATCTGTCCATGGGAGGTAAAACTTCCATAACGATGTCGCTATCGTCGCTAGACGAGCTCTCGCTCTCCCCGGCCTTGTAGGTGGCCATCTTTGCATTCTTGGTGAAAGTAGCATTGGCCTCCGTATGACTGCAGACGCTGGCACCGTCAAATTCATCGCAGTCGCAGTCGCTAGCGCTGCAGTCGGAGAGACAGTCTGAAGCGGGAGCACAGTAGGAGCGAGCTCTCTCGGTGGGCCTGGATTGTGTATTAGCAAACACCATGTAATGTGTTATGTATTGTGGCCAGCGGCGATAGAGCGTACTTTGGCTGTCGTCCGCGCGTAGTTGATCTTGCAAGAGGTCGGGTAGAACACGTCCAGTCCACGTGACACGTATATTCCAAAGCTGATTGTATCGTCTTGTTTCAGGATCAATGGCGATTCTTTTTTGAGACGTTTCCCATTCACAGACGTGCCGTGAAGCGAGCGCAAGTCAGTGATGCTGACAGACTGCATGATAGTGAGTTGGCTGAACCATAGAATCAAGTGATCTTAAGGGTGACAACATACGCCGTCGTCAAAGTTGCCCGTGATCTCGGCGTGTGCACGGGACACAACGGGGCTGTCGAAAAAAGCATTGCCGGGGGCGGCAACGAGACCCTTGCTGACGGTCTTGGAGGCCCGGCCCACCTTGATAGTAGGCTTGTCGGCTGTCAGGCGAATCTCGCGGCTGATCACGCTGGTCTCTTCACCATTGGCCGATTCGTTGACGGGTTGAAGGCTGACGAGGACTGCTCAAGTCTTAGGCAAAGCAGGAAAAGGCAACAATAGCAAAGAAATGAACCGAGTAGACATACTATGATCGCACGAAGCCTCGTCGACCTCTGAAGACAAAGCCATTGCGGTCTACGGATGGCCCGGCAGACGAAAGTGTCTGTGGGACAGTGGGTTCGTTTGGATTGCTATCGTTACAAAGGTTACGTGACAGTGTTGTCGTCAGGTTGGATGTCAGAGTCACGAGTAGATGCGGTAGGCGTCACTAGATCACGTTGAGATGTCGGTGGTGAGGCTGCAGGCGTGGTGGGTATGGCCGATACGTAGCCGGATTGTGCAGATGCGGCCTGGTCGATGCGGTGCGTGATGCGATGGACGAGGTGCGAACGTTCCGTTTGAAAAAGAGACAAGAGGAAGCAGAAGAGGCAAAAGGTCAGACTTGTCGACGACGAAAGGGGTATGATGATTGAAACAGAGTGAGGAAAGAGCTGGGACAGAGGGAAAGAGCGATAGGCAATTGTACCAGTGGGCGGGGACAGTGAATGCTAAGAGCGTGCGACGTAGTGAAGATGGAAGTAAGTGTGGGGCAATTGTAGGCAGCCAGTGACTTTGGGCCCAGCACGCTTATCGAGGCAAGTGAGGTCAAAGTGCCTTATCAGAAACGGACGAAGTGAAGCGAAGCAAGTCACCAGACATGCACCGTTGGTAGAACGGTGTGAGAGGTAGGGAGGGGATGGGCGGGGTCGTTTGCGATTGGGGTGAGAATGGGCTCGAAGATAGATAGTGCCGCTGGTACTCCGAAGACCGTGGGAACTACGGGCAGATACGAGTGGTGTCGACTATGACGAACGAATGGGAGCACCGGGGGTTGGCCAGTCACGGAATGCTCATCTCAGCAATGTTCTGACCGAGGCCCTGGCAGAGGCCCAATAGGATCCGGTGCAGCACGACCACAAAAACTTCGTAATACGAGTACTGGTAGGTGGCGACCGTGCGAGTTTTCTGATAGGCAACGCGTGGATCTTGAAAAGGAGCAGGAAAACAGGGGAACTGAAAGGCGAGTAGACGGGAGAGGGTGAGGGCCAAAACGGGCCGAGACCCAGTGCTCTGCTGTCTTTACCGATCGAGTGGGTGTTTGTGACGGCCTCGGACTCAAATTCGAGCTGGGAGGCGACAATCAAGCAAGGTCACGTTTATATGGATGTGTAGTTATGCGACCGCCTGTTTGACCCATTACTCGTAGACGGTATGGCCAAATCTAACGCATCACACCGCCACTCGACGCTCTTCAGCTGTTGTTCACGGCCTTGCAACCATCGAGGCGCACGCCGTTCACCATGCCATTCACGTCCTTGCAGCCCCTCTATCGCTATCGTGCGCTATCACAGGCGTGTACGAAGTAATGCGTGGGTCCGCTAACAGCACCGATGCAGCCGTGTTGCCCCACTATCCAGGTATATCCCGCCCTTCTCGGCCTAGTGCTGGTACCGTGCTTGTAAGTGAATATCCAATTCGGAGCATTCGTGTACTCGTAGGGTTACTGGGGTCCATCTTGACATTAAAAAGAGTCAAGAGAGGTGCCATGGAGACAACATAGAGGGCGCTGACGAAGTGCTTTTCGACTCTCAACTCATTATACCTATTATTCCACTCCAAGGCTTCTGCAGAGCCAAAGAGCTGTAGGTGGAACGGACCACGTAAGACGAGAGTCGTTTTCTGCTTCATCTGCAATTACATATGCACGTGTCAGGTCTCTTCGTGCAAGTAAAGGAGCGATGAAGTAAACTGCTGACTGGTTTCCGAAGAGGGAAGAGTACGGTGAGAAGCCTCCAGATCAATCTAGCATCGAGAACTCGATTCCTCACAGAAAAGCAAGCTTACGGTCCATCTCCTGACTACGAGAGGTGAATAAACCGTTGTGTTTTTACATATACTTGTCTTTTACAGACGACGAGAACATGATACTCGACAACACTGTTCAGCTGCCATGAGAAGTCTGTACGACGTATCTTCATCGTAAACAAGTCGCGTCTGATACCTGTAACATTCACGAGAAACGGGTGTGTCTCCCGGATCGCACATACTGCTCGTTCTAGGTAAAGGCTACGAGCCCAAATTCAGATGAGAGTACGGAGTACATGAAGAAGACATGATTTTGCTATTGCATTCCCACGTCAAGATGAGTTGTTTCGAGTGGAGCAATCTTCCCTGAACCGCCAAAATGCGGGGGTGGGGTAGCCCGACAGGGCGTGGTAGACCGCTGTAAGTACGACGTTTAAACTACGAGTAGTGCACCCCTTTTGTTTGCTTTTACCCCTATTCGAGATGGCATTGGGCGCTAGCTTTACTTTTGTACATACATCAACACTCAGCATCTGAAAATAACACCAAAACTGTTTGCTGTCTCAGAACATCTCCCTCGGGTGCTGTTTGCTTTAATTCGTTCGCTTTCAAGTCATAGCGTGTTGAGCCTGCCTTGACCATAATGACAATGCACGGAAACCCGAAAAGCATCGCAGTTAGAGTCGCATGGCTACTGTATCCTAACAGCCAAGGGAGTGTCTCTGACAAAAATGCCCACTGATCCTGGAAGAAAGAGAAAGTCACAAAGCAGGGATCAAAGACCCTCAGAGGATATCGGCTGAAAGCAAGCTATGCCCGACTATCCCGGGGAAGGCCGCAGAGAAGTTGGAATCGAAGCGAGCGCTTGCTGGTCTTGATTCTCCCAAGGCTCCCCTCTCCCTCTCGTGTGATGCTTCACTATGTCTACGATCAGAATTACTATACTCTGTAACTTACGTCATCGTACATTTTTACGTCTATTTTGAACAATTTCTGTTCATGGGTCTATTTTGTGTTGGATGAGCATAGCATGGATAAGTTTGACTACTGTGCCTTCACTTCTAACAAATTCAGTATCTGGCCCCTAGCTGGATAACTACCGGCACGGAATTGATGTACGTCGCTCTTATATAAAATCTCTTGCCTCCTACGTGCACCACCCTGTGTTCACATTCATGTACCCTCTTACATTGTGACTTTTGTATTATCACGCCCAACCTCTCAATGCGCCTCATGCATCACAATTGGCTTTGGCTACCGCCTTGACGACTTGCATTCCTCCGTGGGCATCTTCCCAACTCCACAAGTTAGCGTGTTGTATTTATTCTAGTAGCCAAATTAGAATGATCGTCGTTTTTCACCATGTTCTGGCGAGGAATGCGGGAGGCTGTCAGGAGTGGCCTGGAATGGACACCAACGGCAGCCAAGGCCATAGCTAAAACATACGAAGTACGGTACACATGGACGACGTCCGGTAAGCTAGATCCGTCCGTGCGCCTCTACACATATGTTCTCTGCTCTCACTCTCTTTTGCTCTCTTTTACAAAAACTGGCTCTATTGCGTCGTACAAAGAAAGCATGCAGCCGAGAAGTAACGGTGGTCTCGAATTGCAGTCTAGCGATAAGACAGGCCCGCAGGAAGAGATGAATGGAGACATGAAAGACATGCGACACGCAAGATACGCAAGACACGCGAGGACAAAGAAGATCGGGAAAGCCAAACACAAAGTGGTTGCATCTTGCGTGCTTTGCACAAGAATCTTGCATGGTGCCACGGCATACGATGTGCGCTCGCTTTCTTGCTTGTCTTGCAAGCAGAGGGCGACAGGACATTGTTGCCTGCATCCTGTGGTCTACAATAGACCTCATAGAGCCAGCCAGCTCAAGCTCCAACGCACGACTTTCATAGACTGCATCTGAACGCACCTGTGCACATGGCACAGAAGCGGGAAGCGAAAGCGACCGAACGCGAGCAAAGCTTAGCTTCTCTTCATTTTCAACGTCGCGGCGAGGCGGGATGGAACAGCCTGTCGGGAAACTGGCACGGCAAAATAGGCGCAAGCAGGCTGGTATCAGGTTGATTAAACGAAAGGGCAAAATACACGAGGTGCAATCGAACGCGTCCCGAAAACCAGAGACAAGCTGAGAGAGGCAATGTATTCGGCTCGAGGCATAATATGGCACGTCTGTGGAACGCAGGGCATCTTGCGTGATCCTTGTTAGGGAGGCTGGAGCGCCACGAGGATGAGAGGACGTGACCCTCGAAGCTACGTTATTTGAAGACGAGAAAGGGCCCAAAAGCTTCATGACACGAAGACAGCAAACGGGCAAAAGTCACATAACGACAAGCGACCCAACAAACGACGACGAGCTTTGTCTCCATCTTTCTCTGCCCTGCCTATCGTCACCCCGTTTGTACAAGAGCTTCCCTCCATCCCCACCCGTCACAAGGGGCAACCGTGAAAAGTTGCGGCTGTGACGACAGTTTGCCTTGTGTCACTCCCCTTTGCGGCCGCACTAGCCCCTTTTGCACGTAGTGCTCCCAGCAAACAGGCGGAAAACCACCTGAAAAACGGGAAGCCCTCGCTCGCTCCCTGCCGCTAGTCTCCAGCTAGCTCGGCTGGCTGTCTCTTCAAATGTCAACAAACCGCTTCTACGAGTACTCGTAGTACGAGTAGCGGTGCACTACTGGCTTGTTTATTGAGCCTTTTGAGGGTAAACTGATGGGCAAAACTCACCAGGCTGCGGCGAGCCACGCAGCGTATCGCTCTCATTTGCGCGAAGAGCGTGGCGTCGGGCCGCCTGATCTTGAGTCGCTCCAAGTCCAATATGTGCCTTGTACTTCGTACTCCGTTGGAATCTGTCACACCGAAGCAATGTACGTCGTAAGCTGCGTGGTTCTTTCTAGGGCCATACGAAGTAGTTGCCGTTTTCTAGCCGCGTTCCAGCAAGCTGTCTCTCCCTACGCTTTCCCACGCCATTCGACATTCCACGGATCTCGTCGCAGGTCGCGATCGCTCCATCCATGCTTTGCAGCCCCTTTCTTTCCTCTGCCCAACTGCAAGGAGGCAGAACCGCGACGTTTCTGTTTGTCCAGCCTCGACGAAAAAAGAGTTGTCGTGACTGCACCCTCCGCCGCTGCCAAACAGACTGCTCCCTCGCAGCTTCCTCATCCACCCCCGGTCGGCTCTCTTTCCCTGCAGCAGGTCCACCCCTCGGACCGCCCGCTTCTTGTCTATTATTGGCTGGGCGACCGCAGCAACGCCAGCGCATCAAAAACTGCGAAAAGGGCAAGAGCAAAAAAGGCTGGGCTAAGCCAGAAATACGCTGAACCAACACAAGGCAGGAAGCCTGGCCGCACCGCCTGCTCCTTCTCCTTTGCATCTTTGCTTCCACTTCGTGCCCCTTCTCGTCTCCAATCCACTTCACGCATCTCGTCTCCCTCCCTCTCTCCTCTCATTTTGTTGCGCCCCTCTCGCTTCCTCTCTTCCTCTCTTCCTCTTCCTTCTTCGCCCCTTGCGACATAAGAAGCAATTGCCTCCCCTTGTCATCCGTTTGCGCGCATCGTGCGCCTGATCCACTAATACGGAGGCCCAAACAAACCTGCAGACGCACCCAGCTGTTGCATGTGTTTGCTGCACTTTGTCTATCCGCTCGCATCTCGCTCTCCCTGTCCTTCTCTCCTCTCTCTTCTTTCTCTCCCGCCCAAACTGACTGCACAGCAACGGTGCCAGCCATACGACTCTCTCCGCAGCACGCTGCACGTCGCCCCGGTTTGCTTCTCCTGCGTCTTGCCTTAGCTCTCCAGCCTCCCAGCCTCCCCCCCCCTCTCCTTCGCCGCCAGATTCGCCAGGGCAACCGTTTCGTGCGTCTATCCTTTGGCGATCTGTTTTCTCCGCGCCTCTTACCGCCTCGCCCATCTCCTCTTGGGCTACATATCACCAGCCAAGTCGCAGCCTGCTGCTCTGCTTTGGCCACCACTGCATCATACCGGCCTGTGAGTTGTTTTTGTTGCATTCTGCGGGAATAGAATGAGGAAGCATTGTGGCTCTGTCGTTGTCGTCTACAGCTTCTCCTGTCTGGCGCTGCCATTCTCTTGGACGTGCGTCGTGTTTTGACTCTTCCCTTTCACTAACGCTCGATTTGGCTGCAAGTCTGCCGTTTTCTTCGGCCACGCTTTATCTGTCGATTTGTGCCGCTTAAATCGCCCTCACGCCTCATGTCTTGTTGAACCAGCTCGTCAATTCTCTTTGCCTTTCTTCTTCCCTCTTACTCCTTCGGCGTTTCTTCGCTCCGTCGACATCCGTTAGCCCTCTTCCGCCTACGTCGCCTCCTCTGTTCCTCGAATCAGGCCCTCCATCTGGCATTGGGAGCTGGAAGAGGAAGGGCTCTCTCGTGGCCATTCCGGCAATACAACGTGCAGCTCAGCGGCACCCTGCACCAACCTCACCGACGCGCATCGGAAGCGGCAGCTTTCCCTGCCTGAGGCCACCATGGGTGGTGACTCCAAGAAGAAAAAGGCTGCCATCCCCCTTCCCGCCCCGACGGAGTCCGAATCCATCATAACCGCTCCTACGGAATTGACAGCCATCAGCGCAACCGCATCGGCAACCGATGTGTCCCGGCCTGGAGACGAGAAATCGTCCTATTCTCTTCCTGAAGACGGCACGCCCGTAACCATCAAGACCCGCGGTCACAGCGCCAACCGCTCACAGACATCTCTGCTCATCGAGTACTTTGAGGGCGGCAAAAGCCCAGGGGGTTCTGAAAGTCCCGGTAGCCGACGACCCAGCGTACGTGTGCGACTCAAGCCTTCTGGCAGTCGCAAGGACGAACGCATCATGATCTCCAAGCCAAAATCTTCGTCATCCCACCCCCGCAAAGCCTCCCTCTCCCGCCGGTCCTCGACCCCACAAAAGGGCTCGTCATCCGCCCGCGACTACGAGGTGGCCGACAAGAGTATTATCAGCACCCTTAGTAGCGGCGGTGATGGCGAGGACAATCGCAGTATCAACTCGTATGCATCTGCGACCGAAGAGTCCAATGTCTCTCGAAACCCCATTGTTGTGGAAATCGACCACGGCGGTAGTGGCGGCGCCGGGGGCGTTAGCGCGAGCCAACAAAGGCATCGGCCGCGCCGACCCACGAGTCCCTTGATCCCCGCCGCCGCCAGCAGTCGTGGCTCGGCGTCCTACCTACACGGCACTGTGTCGGAGATCTCTGCCATACCAGCAGACAGCTTCTTGGACGGCTCCAAATCCCCTCGCAGCAACAGTCCCACCCGCGAGATGGCCCTTGCTGCTGCTGCCACGGCCGCGGGTGCTGCTGGAGCAGCAGCCCTGGAACGGCATCGTGTTACGAGCCGGAGCCGCGGCGATGATCCGGACCGAATTGTTGTGGCCAAGTCGGGATCGTCCCGGGACGCGAAAGAGATGCTGACCGCGAGAAGGACCGGACTGGCCGCAAGCATCGTTCCAGCCGCAGTCGGACCAGCAGCCTAAGCATGGCGGAGCATGAGGATGCCGGCTCCCCCTCACAGAGACGATCCAGCCGCCATCGTCACCACAATGAGTCGGCAATTTCGGCTGGCGCTGAATCGAGCATTATGTCGTCTGCTCTTTCCCCCAGCCATCGTTCCTACGATCAGTACTCGGTTCGTTCGGGCGCTTCCAAGGCCTCTTCCATCAACAACCCCAAGCTCCTAGAGACCGTTGAAGACGCCATCCGCCGCCTTATTCTGCCAGAGTTGAACGCGCTGCGGCGGGAGCACAGTCATCGGACCGGCGCGGATCCACCACGTCGACTGGCACAAGCGTCTCGCGGGACGAGTATGCTATCAGCGACCGCCGCCGGTCAGGCGCCAGCGACCGCCACGGATCTGCCTCCACACCCCACGGGACAAGGGGAGAGAGATTCGTGACCGTGAGGGCAGACATGCGCTCGCCGACAGCCCTTCCCCTGCCATTGGCTACGCATCCGATTCAGGCAACGAGGCCGGCCCACCTACCCGTGCCATTGATGCCACCCAAAAAAATGGCACAGACAAAATTCGGGATGCCGCCATAGCTGCTGCAGCTGGCGCCGCGCTCGGTGGCCTAGCTACCGCAGCCATGGCGGGCCACGATGGGTCGCCCACCACTGCACGGGACCAGCGTCGCCGCCGCAGAGCTGAAGCGCTAGGCAAGGAAGTTGACAGAGGACAAGGCCCGCCCCCGGCTCAGCAACAGCAGCAGCAGCAGGAACAGCAACAGCCGCCTCCAGACCTCTACCTTACAGGCACACATAGCACCGCGAGCCGCTCCTTTGATGACCTGCCCAGGGCCAACGCGGTCTACAAGAAGCACCGATGCCACCAGGAGGTGGCGGACTTAATGCCCGCCACCTGCAGCGTCTCGATCCGGATGCCGGCTACTTGCAGGCTCCGATGCCTCTGATGAGCGAGATCAACTCGGACATGACGCGGACATCGATTCTCTCAACAGACTCTGATCGCCCACTCTCTGCAGAGGACGAACGCCATATCCCACCTGTCCAGGAGATTTCCAGAGGAACGATCCCTAGCCATGGGCCAAAGGGCTCTCTGCCGCCCCAATACACCACCTCGTCGAGCAGCCTTCAGGGTCTCGGCACGCAACATGCCAATGTCTCTCATGGCGACCTCCGTGCACTACCTCGCAAGACCGTTGGCAGCGGTACCAACTACCAGCATATGACTGATGGGGCAATGACGAGGAAGACGAGCAGGAGGCAGTGATTGATCGTGAGCATCAGTACCCCGACCAATACCTGCAGCAAGGTGCTGAAGACGACTATGACGGTTACGATGGCATGGCGGACTACGTCGGCCAGACCTATGACGCCTACGGCCTCCAAATTGTCCCAGCGCCACTCAAATATGTGCCCTACCAGCCTGAGCACAGGGGCCTCAGCCCCATCCCGAGCGTATCAGGCTACACGAAGGCGGCACCAGCGAGTTGCAGGGCTACCGCGACAGTGGCGTGACCAGGACGTCGACATCATCCCGACCAAATCTCCCCGCATCGAGCGCAAATCGGCAGCCTCGCTCAACTCCATTCCTAGTAATGTCATGAGCCGCGAGTTTGATCACGACGACCTCAGTGTCCGCAGCTCTGATATCGACTATCGCCCTGCCCCGACGCAGCTGACCGACGTTACTGACGACGGCGATAACGATTATCGTGCTGTCAATGGCATTGCTGCCAACCCGGATATTAGCCACACGCCCATTGGCATCGAGTCTGCTGTTGCTTCATTGGTTGACGGCTCAATGCTTGACGGGTCTGCTTTGACGACTGGCTCCAGTGCAGATGGCGCATATGCACCCGCCTCTGGCACACGCGGCGCTATGGACACGCTGGAGGAAGAGCAGTCGCACGGACAGGCGACCCCAGGAACCGGTCGGTCGAGAGCCACGAGCAGACTCTCCATGAGGGCGATGCCGGCCTGCGCGAACGCGAGGAGCTGCGTGAGGCGCGAGAGTTTGTCACTGCGTCTCCAACCACGACCAGAACCAACCCGTCTGAGTTCTCGGGCGAGTACGAGATTGACCAGTACGGTCGCAAAGTGCGGCGTGCTTCCCGACTGCCTCCGAAGCGGCTGCCATTACTGCTGGTGCCGTCGGTTTGGCCATTCGTGCGGCTCGTGACCGGAACCAGCACCCGTACCAGCCTCACGATGACGCGAGGTGCACGAGGCAAGTGGAAGCCGGCACGCACCCACTGAGAACGAGTGGGTCCCTGCAGGGGTTCAGCGGAACAAGTCTTTCAAGGAACGCACCATGGATGGGCTTCGTCCGGCCAATACGCCCACTCACAGCACCGACCGCCTTGATGAGTATGAAGAGGACGACCATGATGAGCCACAACTGGGTGCCAGCGGCCTCCCAGATCTCAGCAACCCCATTCCGGAGCTTGGCTACGGCGGCTACTCGGAAGATGAAGACATGGAGACAAACCATCAGTGGTACACGGCCACATCCCCGATGAAGAGGAGCAGGACGTATGGCGCGCTGGTGACCGGACACCGACCCAGGAGCGTCACGATGAAGCGACAACACACGCCATACATCTTGCCGGCCCCGCAGCCGCTGCAATCATGGGTGCTGCGGCAGCGGAAAACATTCGCGGTGCCTCTCAACACAGCCAGCACACTGGCCAAGAGCGGGACGAGGAATGGCAACGTTCATCTGACGAACGCAAGCGGGACACTCTGATCACAAATCCCTACGAGGGCACCAGCCCAGTTGTGAACGAGAGCCTCATCAAGAAGTCCATTCCCAATCCTGCCAGCGGTGCTGCTGCAGCCGCTGCTGCAGCGGCGGCGGCCGCCGCCTATGGGACGGCCGGGCCAGACTATGCGTCCAGAAGCCCGCTCGGCGCCCGGTACGATGAGGGCTATATTTCGCAAGGCCCTGGGAAGACGCCCGACCTACCCAGCATCTCCAAGGGTAAGGGTATCGACTACGGAGAAGCCGCTGCCGTCTTTGGAGGAGCACAAGAGGACCCATTCTATTCTGCGAACCAGGCCAGACACTTTAGTGGCTTGTCTCAGGCATGGGGACGCCACTGTACGATCCCGCCACCGGTGCCGGTATCGACCGCATCGAGAACAAGGACATTGTTGCACTGATGCAGCATCTCATGGTTCGGGACGCTCAGCGGAGCGCACGGGACACGGAGATCCTGGTGACTCTTGTGCGCGCGGCTGCGGAGATGCGGACGTCATTCGAAAACGTCCGTACCATGCTCTCAATACACGAAAAGGGTATCAACAACGAGTTTTCCAAGAAGCTTGCCGACAGCGAAGATGCGATCATCACCGAGATCCTGGACGGGACTGAGAAAACGGTCCGCACACACCTCGGTGGACCCCGGCCGTTCCCAGGCAGCGGCCAGCGGTCTCTCCATGCCAGCGTTTCCCAAGCTGAGATGGAGGATCTTCCAGGAAAGCGCCAGAACATCTTCCGCCGTGCTCTCAAGTCGCTGAATGCTAAGGGAAACACCGATTTGACGAGAATTGAGGACATGCTTAATCAGCTGTTGAACCAAGTCGATGTGCTCAAGGCACAGTCTGTAGGCGGCGTCGGGCCTGGAGGCATGAGTGTGAGCGGCAGCGCCAGTGGCCACGGTCCGTCCCCGTATGGCGGCATGATAGATCCCCAATTGGCCTACGATCAGGACCGCGGCTATGAGCCGAGGGCCAGGCCGGCACATCCACAACAAGCCACGCCAGCCAGTCCGGCCTTTTGTCTGTCAACTCGCGCGGCGGCCTCATGCAGTCGACGCGCAAGTTCTCCGACAACCGGATCAGCACCGTGCCCGAGGGCAACGAAGAAGAGTTGGACTACAGCAGGAACCTCCCGGCACGCCTGGGAACGGAAGGCCTGGCAACATGGTATCCGAAGGAGCGTCCGACCATGTACGCTTCGGCAGCCCTGCGTCCCTTCCCCAGATGAGCTCCGCCCTGCTGGCAACACCACCCAGACAGTCACAAGACCTCCAGCAGCAGAAGTACCAGCAATCGCAGCACTCTGAGCCTCAGCTCCAGGCACCGCAAGCACCACACAGCAATGACAACACGCCTCGGACAGAAAAGGCCAAGAAGCACAAGTCCAGCTCGTCGTCCAGCTGGTTCCCCAAGATTTCGAGATGGTCGGAGACCACAACGTCCAGCGTCGGCCGTGTGTTTCGCAGCAGCCGCGACTCCAAGAAGGACCACGACGAGCTCGGCTTCCATAGCGGGATGTCACGGTCTGGTTCAGACCTTGCTGCGTTTGATGGCTACGAGCCCACGCGAGGAGACAAGCTGCACTCGGGGTTTTCCGAGACCGACATCCATGGCGGCAACTACCTCGACCAAACCCACCCTCAGCAGCCTCCGCAGCCTCAGCAGACGCACCAGGGCGGTCAGATGTACCAACAGAGCCAGTACGACGACGACATTCACGGCTACCACCTGCCTCCCGACAGTACTGAGATTCTGCCTCCGAACCCCAAGTCGTACATGACGCCCGAGGACCCCAAGTACCGGGCGCATCGTGACTCCCTCAACCTACAGCATCCGCAGCCGCGGTCGGGCCAGCCCTTCAAAGCCGCCCTGGAGTCACAGGCAGCCGACTTTGATTCACCCAAGAGCCCCGGGTCTGCTCAGTGGGCAGGCTCTGCCACGTCGCTGAACCGGTTCCCGGGCCAGAACCCCAACCGGTACAGTGATGCATCGGCCAGCAATGCAGCTGCTCAAAGCTCTCAAGGCTCCCAGCAACAGCAGTACTGGGACGCCGGTGCCGCTCAAGGCTCCCAGTCGCAGTCCGGCCCTCCCCGGCCACCCAAGGAGCCCCTGGATGCTGAAAGCCAGCAGCAGATGCGGCAGCAAGAGACACCCCCTCGCCCGGCACGCCTGACCAAGGCATCCAAGACAAGCCCTCTCCCGTACCATGGTGCGGAGAGCGCTTACGGGGCGGCCACACACGTCCCAACGAGCTACCAGGGCAGCCCTCGGCTCGAGAACCGCAACCTAAGCGGTGCCCTGACGGTGCCGACGCGCCGCCCCAGTGGACCCCGGCTGATGACGCCGAAGAGCGAGCGTAGCACGCGCAGCTACAATGACGAGGAGCCGGGAAGCGACGCGCGCAGACAGAAGAGAAGTATGGCCTGACCACCAATGTGTCTCACCAAATGAATCGGACAAGCAGCTAACATGACTTTGTAGACACGTTCGGCACCATTGCCTCTCAGGATACCGACACGTTTTAGACAATGAGCCAATCGTCCTCTCGTGGCACCAACTCCAAAATAACCCCATACGAACAACCAGAAAATCAGATGCACGAAGGAGCACACGCATGGGAAGAAGGAGGACGAGGTCCACTACAGAGAGTAGTGAAGGGAAAGAGGAGGAACTATCGGCACAAGGGTAAAGTGAAGATGATGAGCGCGCGTTCTTTTTTTGTCTTTTTGCTTTTGCTTCTGGGTCTCGGCTGCTGGTGTCACACAGCTGTCATGATTCATATTTTTATGACGATTACGACATTTGTGAAGAACGATCGCGAGATCGATCGCAAAAGGGGCGGTTGCTGGATGGCGCCAACAACAAGGCCTGTTCAGCTTTGTTCATCCAGAAAAAGAGGAGGGACCAGTCGAGTCTCACAGGAAGTCTTTGGTAGCATAGTATTTTCATGTACCTGCTTTTTTCTGATTTCCCATCATCGACAGCGCGATATATAGCAATTTCGTAATACCATATTTACCCAACTCCATGCACATGCCCGGATTCAGGCACACAATCGTGCCGTACCAGACTACTGATACTCGTGCCAGACACCATGAGCCCTGTTTCGCCCGCCCATGTATCCGGCGAAAGTGGTGCCATGGAGACATTGAGCCACCAGACACATCAGTTCCAGTGGAGCTGTGCTTTCCGCTCGTCCTTTTGCGGGGATTGGAAGAGACTGGCAAAACGCAGGTAAGACTGCACCTTGCACGGATAGCCGAGTAAGCATACGAGTCCATGCACAATACGAGTACTTTGTACAAGATGAACAGGGCGACGTAGCCCAGGCGCCGCGAACCTGATGGGCTGTTACTTGACAAGGCGGTGTCTGTCTTTCCCCCATTTTGGCACGATGTCGTAGCAAAAGGGGCTTTTATGTTCTGATGGAGTCATTGGCGGCTTGGTTCCGCTGAGCTCCCGATCGTGCACCTTGTCCTCGCTGGCTATTTTGAGGACATTACTTTGTGTCGCTCAGGGCACAACCCTTTCACAGTGTCAAGACAGGAGGAGATACGAGGCCCTAAAAACTACAGAGCATGTCGATTGGGTGTGAGGGTTGACGCAAGGTGCACAGCGAGGAGACGACCATCTCTGTATCCATGCTCTCGTGTGTTTGTGAGGAGTATGGCATGTTGTAGTGAGCAAAGAACAGAGTCATCCCGGCATGGACATAACTCTGCCATGACTTTTTGTGTGTTGTTTTCCTGTGGGAGATTTTTTAAATTTCTTCTTCAATTTGCCACTCATGGCCGCTCAAGAAATGTCAGATACATAGAACCCTTTCGAGCTGTACTTTGCTATTTACTCAGTACATTCTCGACAAACAACCGACCACAGCCAGAGACTGCCAGAGCTTTTCCACGGCCCGTTTTTATTTCATTTTTTAAGAGTCACGATCCTCGACGGTGAACTATGGAGTAAAAATCCAGTTGCACGAGATACATCTCCACATCGACAGTGCCAATGCGTCCTTGCCATAGTACACGCCCCCTTGTGACGACAAAACCAGGGTGCTCGAGCCGTCTGCATACTCGTATGTATCTCAGGAACAAGATGATTTCGCCATCATGTTTTTGCAGTATTTTCACATATTTGCCCCTTCTTCGCCTCGCCGTGAGTACGTTGTAGAGACGTTGGCTCTGTACAGCCCGCATAAGAGAGCGGATGGGAGCGGGCAGCCGGGCGGGCGTAAACGAGAAGCCGCCCACTGGGAGTCTCGAAGCTCGTTGTCGCTAAAAAAGAAAAAAAAAAACATTGTGTGGTGGGCACTTGGTGCAGGCTCTTCGCTTTCCCCAGAAAAAAAGTCTTGCCAAAAATAGGACGGCGCTTACGTTGTGGCCGAGGTCACTCTCCAGCTGCCAACAGACGGCGAAGAACAATGAAGGCGCTGGAGTCCGCTGGAGTCCGCTGGAGTCCGTCACTACCGGGCCTTGGCGTGTCTCCTACAAAGTACACTAGAATTGCGCTAAAGGTCCCTAGAAGGTCACCCGCACCAGCCTCAGAGTCTCTGACGCGAACAGAGTGTCCGAGGTTAAGCTACAAAGAATGTTTGGAGCTCTCAAGGATGGAAGGGCGGCAGGCAGTCGCCGGTGGCCGTCGCCGTGGGTTGTCAGCGCTGGCCTCCGTGATCCCGTGGCCCGTTGACAGCCGGTCGCCTTCTTGTTGTTTCGCTCTGGTTCGCTCTGTGTCGGTCCTCTGTGCCTAGTGTCTAGAACTGAAAATCTGCACGCTGAACGTGACTATTCAAAGGCCCGGCGCAGGCGCAGCCAAAAGCCCAAGACAACATGTACGAGTACGCGTACGTACTTTGTCGAAGTAGAATTCGGTGCTCTGTTGCAGGTGTCCGTCCCGCTCCAAGCCGGTCTCTCTGCCGCCACCTAGGCCTGCTTAGCTCGACGGGAAAATTTGAAACTGTTCCCTTCCGAGGATCACTACTTCGTACACTGGGTAATCGATCGCCTTTGCAGCCTGCAGAGACACGCCCCTGTCTATTCATTCCTGTGCAGCGGTCTGGACTGAACTCCACTGCCTCATTGAGGTTGGCGTGCTCTCTCATTGCCTTTCCTGCCCCTCTCGCGAGAGCTCCTTTCTGTTGCTGTGGACAATCTACGATCGTGAGTTTTGTGTGCGGACCAGTGCGCATGTGCTTGGTTCTGGTGCGGCTCGGTCGGTCTGTCCTCTTTCTTTTGCCTGGTAATGGAGACTTGCTGTCGAGTCAGTCAGAAACTTCCAGTCTCCTCTTGCACCATGCCCGCTTCTTCCTCACGTCCTCTTCGTCTCGTCCCAGAAAATAGGTCATTTGGACATTCAAAGAGTGGACCGAAGAGCAACACAAAGGGGGCATGTGGTGCTCGAATTGAAAGAGGGGAAAGCTGGGCAGGGCTGGCCTGACTGGCTGGCTTGGCTGTCTCGGCCCTGGTAAGATGGATGCCATGTTCACGATGTAATCGTAGTACTCGTGATTCATTTTGCTGCGCGGCCGTGGCTGGTAAGTTACCTCAGCAAATACACCGTAACTTGGGGAGGGAGGAAGACATGTCTGACAGCTGCTGGCATCATCGAATTGGTGTTCGTCGCCATTCTTCTTTGTTACTGCGTTCGTTGAGCACAACTGCGGTGTGTCATGTATCTGGGTTTGCACGAGCTTGAGCGTCCGTCAGCTTCACACAGCCAGCTCCGTGCCCTCCATGCCCTGGCCGAGCTCTCCGCAGCAACGGAACGAAACTGTCAGTATTCGTATGTACAGCTCTGCCAGAAGCCTGAAGGGAGGAGTGAGACGAGGTCAGCCGGTGCCAATGACGGGGAGCATCTGGAGCACGATCGTGGTGGCTTCGACAGGCTGTTGCGTTGCGACACAATGTGTTTGTCTCAGGGATGGTACGTACCGGTATTTCATGACTAAAAATTAGGTACGAGAAACCCAAAACGGCTCGACAGACGACCAGACACGACCACACTGACCACAGAGACGGGGCCTCGTGATGCACTAACCAGGCCGCCATTTCGTAACGGTATGCTGATGGCCGCTCTGGAAGAGGATCTCCATTGCGTGTTTCGTACGCAACGTGCAACGTGATTACGCAAAATGCCAGCGGTGGCAGCACGGCCCCCTGGAAGCCCTGGAAGCCCTGGAAGCCCCCTGGAGCACGCGGCCCAGCTCCTGACACCTTGCCCAGAGAGCCGGCCCCAGCGCTTGAAAAACCATCACGCGGTTGCCACTGCGCGGCCCATTCGCTACGAAAGAGCCCCCGTCACACAGCGTGCCGCGCCTAGCACAGGGGGCGTGTAAGTTCCTTTCCCTCCTCTTGTGACCTGTAGCCAAGGCAAGCGGCCGTGAAAAATTTTACCTACTGGGTCTCTCTTACCATACCATTACCCCATGGATTGCTATTTTGCAGCCAGAGTTTTTTAGTGTTCCTGTTAACGCCCCTTGCCCCCTCTGCCGGTCCATTGCGCCTCCTACACTCACGGTCTCATCGTCCCTTGCGCCATCGTGTGTGACCTGCCCACGATGTTGTCATCCAGGCTCGGTCGCTCGCCAAAGACTGGCAGCTGTGCCACACGCCCCCTTTTCTCGTTTCCCTTTGATTCCCCAGACTAATGCCCAGACAATTCCACCATTGTGACTGCTTCTCAGCTACTAATACGCTCTCTGTTACTTACACGCCCCCTCAGGTGCACGTCTGACTCTGTTGCCGTTGCTGCTCCCCATCGTGAATCACAATTTGTCTGGAAAGCTCTGACATCGTTGCCACTTGTACGACCTATTAATACAACATCTGCTGCTGCTCTCTCTTGTTCTGTGCTCCTGTTTCTCTTGAACACCATACACATACCACAATCACACCAAGCACACACCGATCAAAGAATCCCAACACCAACACCCTTGCGCACAGCACAAGTACCTTGTCCACGTCGACATCAATCTGATATCATCACCACGCCACACATACATCCTTCCACGTCTCTCACAATGCCTTTCACCATCACAGAACCGCATCCCACCGTGCGGGCAAATGCCTACACGTACTCTGGCCGTGGCGGCCTGGGCAACACGTTCCGCGCCCCCACCACCGTCACGCCCGCTGCCGGCATCCCTACGCCTCTGACCAAGGTTTCGTCGGGCTCGTCCGCCACGCAATCCTCTGCTCGCTTCTACGCCGGCCGTGGCGGCGCTGGCAATGCCTACGCAGCCTCTGAGCGCCCCGCCACGTCCCTCGACGACGAGTACATCCACGCCTCGGCCGCGGCCGCCAAGTCGCACAGCACCGGTGGCTACGTCGGCCGCGGCGGTGCCGGCAACTTTTACTCGTCCACGACGTCGTCTTCGTCTCACAAGAAGTCCTCGGCCTCGACCTCCTCGGGTCCCCTCCTGTCGGCCGCCGACCGCATTGCCCACAGCATCCGCATGGGCGTCCACGGCTCGGCCTTTGCTGGCAGCAGCCACCGCAAGGGCAGCGATGCCAGCTCCGTCTCGGGCGCCAGCACTACGAGCAGCGAAGAAGGCCGGCGCAGCGGCTTCTGGAGCCGCATGCGCCGCTAAGAGAGAGAGTTGCGAGCGGCTCTGGCAGCCTGTCTCTGTATTCTTCTCTTCTCTTTCTGCCATTCTGCCTTCCTGCCTTTCGACCTGTATAATGACCCGACACTTTTTGAACGACTCCTCCTCTTGACGACCTCTTGTTTTCAAACCTCTTGTTTCAAACATTTGTGACGACTGCGAGCGACCAAAAAGCGAGCTGCGAATTTACCTGCATCCTGCATCCGGCATTGTCACCTTGACATGCCTTCAGCGACTACCCTTACCTAATTACTCAACACAAGGAACGAAAAAGTTATTTGCATTTTCAAGAAAAAGAAAAGAAAGAAAGAAAAAAACATCAGTGGAGGACGTCACAGAGTTTCCTTTTATTCCTTCTTTGATATTCCCGGATTATACCACAACGGAGCGGACCGGCGCTCTTCTGTTTCTCGTCTTCATAGTCTCGCTGCATTTCATAGTTCTCTTCAAAGATAGCACTGGGTGACGCCCAAGAGCAAAAGCATAAAGCTAAAACGCAAAGATACCCAGCTCTTTCTTCATATATACAAATCACACAAAGAGACGTTGCTCTCGTAATACCATCATAATACACTCAATACACGTTTCTTGAACAAACAAGTCTTGAATTCTTGGGTGCCTCCCTGTTTGTGTAAAACGAAAAAGGGTATCATGTCAATGCGCCCTTCTATTGCCCTTCCTGGCCGCCCTCTTTCCTGCCTGGCGCTCTCGCCCTTTCGTCGACCGGCTGATGGTATCCACTCTTGGATCGTTTCCCTAGTAGATCATATCCCCCGCTCGTCTGTCCTGGATGTGAGATGTACTGTACATGGAGGCTAGTGTAAATGTGTGTGAATATGCTGGAGGTGTTGGCTGTGCTGAGTGTGTGGGATCTGCGTGCGTCTTGCGTGTCGATATTGGTAGGAATAGCAGGAGACGAAAGCACGACTGGCCGCGTCTTTCTCTGCACACCCCCATGTGCCCTCCTGCTGTCCTCATTCCGCCCTACCAAGGAGGGGGGGTAGGATTAGGGTCGCCGCGGCCCCTGTCTTTTCTCTGCTTGGATTGCTGTCTTCTGTGGATGTGTGTGAAGAGCAGCCACCTTGTCTCTTGCACTTCGCGCGCCTCCCCTGCGAGGTTGCATCTGCCCCTCACATGTCTCATCACGTGAATTTGGTGTGAATGATATCGGGGTTCTCGTGCCAGTCGTCAATGCTGACCCACATCTGTGTGCTTTGTTAGTATCAAAGTCATGTGAGGCAATCTCCCCATCACGTCCCTGTCTGCAACGGCGCCTCGACTTGCCTTTCGGAATGTGCTCAGGCCGGCCAGAATACTGCCGCCGATCCACGTCGTGTACTTGCGCTCCGGAGGCGCAAAGATCTTGATCCGCATGTCCTTGACGGCAATCTTGCGGACCTCGTACAGCAGCCGGTCACCGAAGCCCTTGGTCAGCGTCGTGCCGCCCGACAGCACAATGCTGGCATACAGCGACTTGCGCAGGTCGAGGTCTGTCCGCACAATCGCGTCCACCACCATCTGGTGCACGCCGGGATACTCGAGGCCGATAATCTCGGGGTCAAACAGAATCTCGGGCGCGCGGAATCGCTCGGGCCGAGCTTGAGCTTGTTGCCGTCAGGCAGCACAAAGTCGGCCGCCTTTTCGGGGTCCGGCTTGGCCGTCATGTAGTCCTTCTCCTCCTTCGTGGGGTCCACGGCAATGTAGCTCGTGGCCTCCTTGATGTGCCGCACCACCTCCTTCTCGGCGCTCGTGTGGAACACGTAGCCCGTTTTCCGCAGCAGCGTCTGCAGGTACTCGGTCACGTCGCGGCCGGCCACATCGATCCGCTGTATCGAGTTCGTGATGGCAAAGCCCTCGTACACGGGCACCGCGTGGCTCACACCGTCGCCCGCGTCCAGCACAATGCCCGTCGTCCGCCCACTCGCGTACAGCGACAGCACCGCCTGGATCGACGTGTACAGCGCCGGCACGTTGAATGTCTCAAACAAGATCTGGGCCGCCGTGTCGCGGTTGCTGCGCGGGTTGAGTGGCGGCTCCGTCAGCAGCACAGGGTGCTCCTCGCTCAGCACTTTGAGGCCCTCGTCGTAAATGTACGCCCAGATCTTCTCCATGTCGTCCCAGTCCGTGACAATGCCGTGCTCGAGCGGGTAGTTGATCTTGAGCAGGCCGCGCAGCTCGGTGGCAGCGCGCGGGCCGACGAACCAGTCGCCCTCGAGGGCGCCTGCGAGCACGCGCAGGTGCTTGGGCCGGCCGACAAACGAGGGAAAGTAGCACTTGGGCAGGTCCTCGCCAGCAAAGCCTGCGCGGATGGTCCCTGAGCCATTGTCAATGACCATCGGGATGTTGTGGAGACTTTCCGCCATGGCTGCGGTTGTGTGTGTGTGCGCGGTGTGCGAAGAGGAGGAAAAGGGGTGGCGGCGCCGGGAGTGCGAGCTGAGCTGCTCGGGCCGAGGTAGATAGCTCGGCGAGTGTGCTCCTCTGGTCGTCGAGGGCTGGATGGGCCGGCCTGTGTCGTTGTCACGTCAGCCACGGAGGCCGAGACGATGGGTCTGTTGTGGTGCCTGTCAGCCGTGACGGCCACGGGGCATTGTCTTGCTGAGCCCGGGAACGGCGGTCCGTCGAGAGGTGGCGTCAGGGGAGGTGGGCAGAGCAAACAAGCTGGCCAGAAGAGCTACGGGTAGCAAGTGCAAAGGACAAAGGAATTGACTTCCGCTCGCTGTCGCTGTGTCAATGAGTCGCTATGTCGCTGCTTCGGCAGTTGGTCGTCGGTCTGGGGCGTGTCGTCGCTCGGATGTCGTCGCTGTCTTACAAAAGGAGAGCTCTCTCCCCTGGGCCCTCCAAAATTACGCGGAGACACAAACGCGCCAGGACAGCACACCAAGGGGCGTGCCTCGCGCTAGTCGATATTGGGGCTAGCTGTCAAGTCCGGTCGAGGAAGGTGCACGGGCCATACCAATTGATCCCGGGTGTGGCGCGGCCGTGTGGCGTCGACCGAGCTCTCCTTTGATATCAGCAACCAGACCGGTGTCTGGATGGATTCGTTCACTAATGGTGACTAATTGCGTCAGGCCTTCTTTTCTTTATGCTGAGAGGTCACCCAGATTGAGACAGATAACATGACCGAGCATTGCCACTACCAGGGATACAGACTACTGACAGGCGAGGGGAAGTGACAGGCAATGGTGTGATGTCTTGCGCTTTCAGAATAGCATTTGGTAAATCAGTGGCATGATGACTGAACTGTAAAAAGCCCAGCATGGCAAGGGTTTGTTTTAGACTTTGGGAGAACAAATCACGATCTCTGCCACAATGGGTCAGTCGTGAATATGACAGCTTGGTTGGCAGCTATCTCTACATCTCGAATTATAATCACGAAGCAGCAGGGACGTGTGAATAAGTTTCAATTTAAAATTTGTATTCAACAGATGGAAAAGTAGATATCGCAAGCTGCCACTAGATAGCCGATGTGTCGTTAATAGGGACAGTGGCTCTCCTTCGCAAAGACAAAGGGTCCAAAAAGACAAAACGACAAAAACTCCGGCCTCCCAAGAGATGCATGTACACAAATATGCTACTCAAAAGCAAAACGCCAATAAAATGTCGAGGACCGTATCGTCTCGAGTTTCTATAAGACAACCGGAAAGTATCAGGGAGACAGTCGTTTAGTGGATGTGGCCATCGAGGCCCTTCTCGGCAATCACCGGCCAGCCAAGGATGGCAAAGGCAAGAGGGACATAGCTGGAAGATGTTAGTGAGAGCTCATTCATCTCTTTCGGAGGTTTGCTTGGTGCGATGCCAAATTGGCAAGAGAACAAACGTACATGGCAATGGTCTTGCCGCTCCGCTTGACCAGACGACCGTAGTCGGGCGCCTGGGCCTGGGTGGTAGTGGGCAGGCGCTGGAACACATGGGGCTCAAAGGACCGGGCAAAGCTGCGCAGAGACCGCATCACAGAGAACTGGCGGCGGCTGGTGGCAGCAGCATTGCGAATGGCAGCGCGGGCGATGATGGGAGACATGGTGAAGATGGAGGTGGTGGCTGATGTTACTCAAGGTGAGAGTAGTAGATAGCAGGCAGAAGTGGGTAAGGGTTGAATGGTAAACACCGAGTGGCGATGTGTTGGTAGGATGGAGGTGAGCTGAGACAGTGAAACGATGAGATCGGAAGGTTGATGATGATACAAACGGAACACAAGAGATCAGGATGGCTGAGGTGTCTTTATATGGGAGGGCAATGCGTAGTCAACACGGGATCTGACATACAATCCAGACAAGGGATGGGACACACAAAGAGCAATCAGAGCATGGTCAGACCCGACTGCACGCCATCATGATGGCCAGACGGTGTGTCCAGGCCATCGACCCAGGCATCCGTCTAGCCGTTTCCTTGTTTGATCAGCCCGTCGACGCCTCGTCTCCATCGCCACGGTCCGACACTTGCTCGTCTACGACGTATCGGTCAGGGAGTAGTAGAGTGTTACGCAGTCGTTGTTCAGCTGAGCCCACTTGGTCAATCTCGGAATGCCAGTGACAGGGAGATTTAAGAAGAGGTCGCTAGGCAAGGCCAGCATACAGTTCGAGAATGACGCTTCGGGGTCTCCACGTCTCCTCCATCATGCCATTCTGGAAAATAAACGGGAGATGCATAGGGAGAAGTAGGAAGCAAACGGTGCCCCATCCTTTTCACGTGCGGAGAGTATGGCTGTACTTCGTAGTCTGTACTACTCTGTAGAACGGGCGGCGGGCATAGGCTGGTCCAGCCAAAGAGAGCTGCGCGAGAACAAACCGCTGAAAGAGTCGCCGCATGCGGGATTGGCAGGGGTCGGCAGGGCTAGAATGACGCCCAAACGAGGCCACTTTGAAGACACAGGCTTCGGGCGCTGCGCATGGTGGAGGGGCGGGATCTCTGTCCGGGTTTGGTCTCGCCTGGTCGTCACACGTTTTGCGGGAGAGTGGCACGATTGTGAGGCGCTGCAAAGTGCCAGTGGCTCCACTAGGGATCCCAAGTGGCACGATGGACGCTGCCAGTGGCCGGTTGTCACAGCGCGGCGACGGCGGGTGCCGGCCAATGGCGAGGCCTATAGTCAGCTAAGTGGAGATACAAGTCACTTGACCATCTGTCTTGGGACGGGATGCGCCTGCCACAATCGGGAGCTTCCACGCACGCTAGCTTTGCCATTTGTTTCTCACGGGGAGAGACAGAATTGCATTCTTGATTTGCATTTGGTCGTTCCTTCTTTTCTGTATGCAGCATGGCGTGTGTCACATGACCCTCGGATATGGCCTCTATGGAATACTGAATGGCAGGACGTTGTTTCGAACTTCTTCCTCCTCCATCCATCGAGATCCGTCTCATTGGGCAGACTCGAGTCATGATGCTAGGCTGACAACAGACTACGGCCATCTACGAAGTACTGCCCAACATCCCCCCATCCTCTCCTGTAATTCACAGCTCGACGAATCGACGAATCGACGAATCGACAAATCGACAACGGTTGGACCTTTCGCCAAGCGTCAAATTGCGCTAGAATCAACGACCGCTGCCGGACAGCAATGCTTCTCCCGCATCGATGGAACCAGGAGTGAGATGGAGACGGGAAAACGACAACGGGCAATGGCTGCGATAGCAAGACTGTCTGTCAAGAGTGCATGAGTGCGATGCAGCATGCTAATATTCGGAGTCCACTAAGAAGTCTTGGTTAGGCTGCATCCACATGCATCTCCCACACAGCACATCTCACGGAGGGCCCGGTACAGCCTCGTCAGCTCAAGACGACAAGCGAAAGCTGGGAAGCAACTTTTCAAGAAAACAGGCCGTGACAGTCCGTGACAGTCCGTGAAATCACTTTCTAGGAGCAACAAAACAGAGCTTTTCTACCAGTAAAGACAACGAGGCGCCAGAGCAGAGCGCACGAAGGACTGCGCAAATTTGTCAAATGCTGCAAACAGGCTGCGGCCGACGGTTACAAGTAGGTCTGGTCGATACGTGCTATATCAACAAGACTGTGGCCCAAACTCTCGGAGGCAGTCAATTCCATGTTTCGCTGGCACAAGGATGGCAATGTCTACTACGCCTATCACGCAGAACTACTGGCGGGCGACGACTGCGCGGCTCTCGAGTCGGCCTTTCGAGAAAGCCTCCGGTACACACGCGAGACCAATTATTCGTAAACGGGGGATGGAGCACCCATCGGCATGTTTGCACGCTCTCCGGCCGATTTGGCCCGAGCCGTTGACGCGTCCTAGAGCCGTGGCCTATGGATTGAGCTGCCACTTGCAGAGACGCTCCTTTAGTGTGCGTGGCTGTCTTTGATCGCGTCCCTGGCAGCAGCTCATATCTCGGCGAAAAAAGCTTCACTGTCCCTAAATAGGCGTATGGACTGCCAGGTCGGTATCAACACTTTTGGCGAACAACAGCGTGGCGGACGTCACAGAGGCTAACGTTGGCGAGTAAGCCCGCCCGCTCCATCGTGGTCCAAGGTCAGTTGTGAGGCTAAAGCAGGGCAGCCTTTTCTATCATTCGTTTTGATTTACAGTTCAGTTCTATATACAAAACATCAGCTATGACGACTCACCGCCTGCTTTCTCATTTGAATCACAGTCAGTACTTCTTCTTTCCAGCATTTTTGGTATCATTTGCCTCTCAAAACAACGTCTTCTTCTACCATTGTCGGCTGTGAACCTTATGCCTTTGTCTCAGTCTTCTTGCCGCCGAGACCAATGATATTCCAGCAGACTGGCGGACAGTTAGTATGGACGCAATTCCTAGAGACATGCAAGGACAGTTTCAAGGCGGCAAACTCACTATCAAAGGCAACATCATCGGCGAAGAAGCGGTCGGCAACTTCCTTGCCGTAACTGAGCTCGCCACCGGTCTGCCAGCCCAGGGCGTTGGGACCCAGGGCAATGGCAATCATGGGGCTCACGGGCAGAAGCTCCAGATACTTGGGCGAGGCGCCAAAGACGAGCTCCCGCATGCGCTCGTGGTGTTGCGGGCCGCGTAGTAGCCGTGGTGCATGGCGCGGCCACAGCGCTTGATGCCAGACCACTCGACGATATCGCCACCGCCCAGCGCGCAGTCGTGGTTGGGGACCTCGGTAGGGAAGAAGAGACTGGAGGGTCAGCAATATGACGACAGGAGACGACAAAGGCGACAGTGGGACGGGGGCGCTCACGTTGGCTGGATTTTGATGTAGCCCTCCTCGTTGAGGGCTTCGGCGGGCAGGAATTCCGAGGACGGCACGCTCTTGGAGATGGCGACCACAACGGCGTTGACGCGCAGAGTGCTGCCGTTGGTGAAGACGACCTCCTTGGCACCCTCGCCAAGCTCGCGCGTCTCCTGCAGGCGGTGGTCGAGCAGCACCTCGACGTCGTTCTCCCTCATAATCTCCAGGACCTTGGCGGCCAAGTCGTCGGGCAGCGGCTCGGACGACAGCAGGCGCGATCGCGAGTGGGCGAGCGTGACCTTGACGTGGGGCAGTGCCAGCTTGAGCTCAGCAGCCATCTCGATGCCGACCGCACCACCGCCCACGACCAGCACGCCGTCCTTGGCCGTGGAGACGGTCTCAACGTGCGGGGCAATCTCCTTCAGATACTCGGCCTTGTCGAGGGACTGGGGCACGACGGGGAAGGCACGGCGCAGGCCGGGCATGACAATGATAAAGTCAAAGTCGAGGGTGCTCTGGGCGCCGCCAGCTGATGCCGCCGCCGTGATGACGGCCGTCTTGCTGGCCATGTCGACGCTGGTGACGCGGCCGTGGACAGTCTTGATGTTGGGCGACTCTTGCAGCGCGGGGATCTCCTTGAAGGGGACCCAGGCCTTGTCGGCGTAGTCCTTGTCGGCGAAGACGAGCGGGGATCCAATGACGTGGTCTGGAGTGTTAGTGGGCTGTCTGGCGGCCAGGGCGTACTGCGACGGAACGAGGGACCTACAGAAACCATCACGCTCGTTGACAACGGTGATGTCGGCATAGATCGGCTCGGTCTCGGCAGGGTAGGCTGTCTTGCTGTTAGCATCTACCGTCGTTCTCTCCCCTCCCGCCTGTCCCTCGTCGGGCTCCACCAGAACTGGCTTTACCTTCGTCGTTGGCGGCAGCGGCAGCGCGCGACTGCTGGCCAAGACACAGATCGGACAGGTTGAAGGCGGCAGTCAGACCGCCGTACGAACCGCCCACAATCAGCACCTTGAAGGGGATGAAGGGTCGTTGGTGCGCAGTGTCGAGCCCATTGTGTCTGCGGTAGTGCTCGTGGCAGCAGACGAGGACTGTCTAGTTTGTGTGTGGTTTCTGAGACCGGGCAACCGGCTCTGCAAGGAGGAGGACGTGGGGAGTTGGCGTGGGGAAGCCGTGGACGAGAAGAAATTTGCAGGCACGGCCGATGTGGTGTGTGCAGCGGCTCCCGAGTTTGTAGAGGTGGTGATCCTTCTTGTGGGGTTGGGACGGGGAGGGAGAGGAAGCGTGAGAGGAAGAGACTGAACGGGCGAGGGGAAGAGGCGCCGGCTCCGGTTTAAGAGAGCTGCAGGACGAGCTCTTGCGCAAGAGGAGAACCAGCGATGTCGCAGACGCAGACGAGGCGGCGCTGGCGTGCCGGCAACGGCCCAGCGAGGTACCGCTGCTGGTGGTGTCGGCCGTGTTGAGGAAGGTCGTGCTGGAACGGGTAGGCAGGGGATTCGTAGTGGTGGTGGGTCCACAGATTGATAAGATCGCTTAAAGGTGCGCCGGCGCTGGTGGCTGTGTTGGTGGTGCCGAGTCTCTTGGCCGTTGGGCGTGTTCCTATCCCCCATGCGCCTGTCACTGCTGGCAGAGACCAACTGGACCCCAAGTGTCTCCTTTGCGGAAGAAAGACGATGAAGACGAAGGGGACAAGTCCGTCGCCGCAGCTGACACGGAGCGTGCAAACCGCAACACGGTAACAGTGGGAGACGGCACGAGGCAGAGGCCGCAGTGCTGCGAGACAGGGCCAGCATGGCTCTGGACAATGGGGCGAGGAAGGCCGGTTCGAGAGCTCGGGAGGAGACCGAGCCGAGACTCAAGAATACGACGAGGCCAGGCAGCAAGAGGTCCAGAAGAAAAGACAGGGGAGCGGAGAGAGGAGAGTGTGTCGACAAGAGGGCGGGAGAGGGCAGGACAAGAGGCAGTTGGCGTGGCGCTCGCTCTCATGTCGCCGGCAAGGCTATCTACTCAGTAGGCGCGTTCTGCCATTATATACGTCGCTTTGGGCTCGAGCGACGGACGCTGTCTGAAGCCGGTTCCACACAAAGGGAACTGTCGAGGAGGTACTCCATTGCGAAATGCCAGACAAGAGAGACTGTATCGTGGACGGGGTGGTCGGTATGCGTCAGAATGCCCAGCAAAAGCCAAGGAGCAAAGCGCATTTCTGCTCTGCGCTTTGTATTTCCCGCGGAGCAGAATGCGTTTTTGGCAGCTCGCTCCTCCGACTAGCTGTCGTTTCTCCGAACACAGCAAGCGCGCCAAAGCGACTGGGAACAAGTCACCGGACTTGCGTTTACGGATGTAAGTGGCTTGCCCAAGGGGCGTTGCTCTCGCCAGAAGATACAACGAGGGCGTGACAAACGGTACGCGAGCCGCGAGTAGAGTGGGCCAGTCTGCAGAGCGTCTGATCCGCCTCTTCATGAGCCGATGTGCTTGCGGCGGACGTGTTGAAGGCAGCCGACCGTGCAAGTCTTGGGATGTCTTGAGAGCTCGTGACTCTCTTTTCCCATTGCCCCAGAAAGGTGGGGATCTTCGATCTGATAATTAGTGCATGCGGCAACCGCGGCCTGCCAAGGCTAGCACGGGGAAGTACTCGGAAATACAGGGCCCAACACGGGAAAACCTATTTTGCAACGAATGGCGTGCCCTAGGCCACGACGTACCTCCCCAGCATGGTCACGATAGCTTGCGATAGGCAATGCTGTACACTCGGCATATCGGGTCCTTGCGGCTCCCACCACGAGGAGGGAATCAGGTCGATATAGCGAGGAAATACGCCTGAGAAAAGGACGAGGGGTGGCCACAAGACAGGAAGCACAGGGGGGCCAGATTGCCGGCGTAGAGCCACGGTTGCTTCGATGAACCTTTTAGAACGGACATCAAGCAACACCGACGACTGATGGACATGATCACAGGAAAATGGGGACTGCACTAGCACTGATAGTACAGCGCGACGCTTGAAGCCGCATTCGCTTTGGGCGCCCCTTCTGACTCGGCCAGTGCACCATCGACCACGTTTATAGCACAAGCGTAGGATACGTATGCGAGCCGGCTCAGGGCGATGGCTCCGGCCGTACTGCCTTTCTGGCCTAACTACGGCTTCTGTGAGACGAATGCAAAGAGTGTTTCGAGCTACACATCTTGATACTGCTTCCATGGCAGGGAGAGGGTTGACCATGTGGGAATTCGTTGCTGGGCATGACGGTAAGATCAAGGCGAAAGTCTTTGGTGGCATAAGCTCTGGCATATGTACGTTCCTTCCTTCAGGCGACGTCATATTACGATGGAGGGTATTTGAGATCCAACGTACAGCACGTCGGGGAAGCTGCAAGAACAAGTGCAGGTGCGCCACAACCCAGCGCGCTCTCAGAGCCTCGCTAGACAGCCTCGTCGGTTGGCCTTACGCTGGCCCGACTTGCGACAGCCCTAGTAGCTTAAACGTGTGATTCATGTAGATTTAGAAAAGTATCCCTTTAGATGTATCCCTTAGATGGCACCTGCTTTCCTCCGCCTTCTGTCGGGTATAAGACCAAAGCCTTCCATCGGTCCTCCCAAACGAGCCCTGTCCAACCCAAGAGGGCCTCCTCGGACGCTGATCTCAACGCCAAAACTCGCCTACCGAGTCACCTGCGTGCCCTCCGCCGGCTCCAAGAGCTGCCAGCTGCACTTGATGCCCTGCTTCTTGAAGCGGCCAATGATCTCCTCTGCAATCTCGTCAAAGTGGTCCGTCGCCAGCGCCAGGATCGTCGGGCCCGCTCCCGACAGGCACACGCCCAGCAGGCCGGGCTGCGAGCTCGGCGTCATTGACTCGACAATCTCGGTCAGGCCGGGAATCAGCGTCTGCCGGTACGGCTGGTGCAGCTTGTCTTGCATGGCCAGGTAGATCAGGTTCGGGTCGGGCGGCGACTGGCCTAGGGCCACGGGCAGCAGCGCTATCCGCTGCAGGTTAAAGGTCTGTTTTCAGACATTGTTAGCCACCACAGTTTCTTCTCTCTTCTCCTCGCTTCGCTCGCTGTTTCTATTTTCCTCGCTTCGCTCGCTTTTTCTGTTCTCCTCGCTTCGCTCGCGTCCTCCTCGCCCTCGTCTGCTCGCCTCGCCACTTACCACATCCGCACGGGGATACACTGCCGGCAGAACCTCTCGCGCCTTGGCCGTAGCCACCTCAAATTCGGGAATGATTGCCACCGCCTTGATCGTCGGCGACCAGGGGAACTTGATGTGGTGGCCAATGCCCAGCGGCGGCGCCGGCGGCTGGTCACCCGTGTCTACGCCGCCCGCCGGCGCAGGCAGCACCTCGCTGAGCGGAATCTCCTTGCGCGCCACGTCCTCGGGCTTCAGCGGGTTCAGGTACGTGCCCACAAATCCGCCATACAGCGCCGCACCCACGTTGTCCGGGTGCCGCTCAATCATCAGACAAAAGTCAAACAACCGCGCCGGCGTCAGGTCATGCAGACCGCCACCTCCTTGCCCAGCATCACGCCCGCCACCACAGCCGCGCCCGACGAGCCCAGCCGCGCCCAGCGGGATCGGGTTCTTGATGTGCACATGCGTCTCCGCGGGGAAGCTGCGCTGGTTGTGGCAGCGGAGCACGTAGAGGGCGACGCGCGTGACCAGGTTCGCGTCTGGGTCCAGGGGCACCGAGTTCTCGCCGTCGCCCTCGTACGTGATGCGGCAGTTGAGCGGCGCCGTGGTCGCCGTCTTGGAGCGGTCGATGGTGACGTGCAGCTCAAGGTAAAGCGAGAGCGCGAGGCCAATCACGTCAAAGCCAGGGCCGATGTTGGCCGACGATGCCGGCGTGCGGATCACAAACGATTCGGTGGCCATGGTGAAGATTCCAAGTCGGCACCCGCAGAGTGAAGATGTCGTGGAAGAACGTCGGAGAGGCCGGGCACAAAGCTCAAATGTCGCAGGCGAGCTTGTCGTCGGACGGGATCGGAGGGGGGCAAGTTCGTTGTCGCAAGGGAGGGGCACGTCGTGTTGGTCGCCCAGCTGACTCGACTGGACGTCTCGAATGGTCTCGATGGCTCGAATGGGTCGTTTGCCAGAAGCTGTCGATTGACGTCCGGCTCTGTACTGCGTGACTAGCAAAAAAACAGTTGCGACTCTAGGTTGGTGTTTGGGGACTGTGAGTGTACGACATATGACTCGACCAGTTTTTTGACACTATTTGCCGGTGCTACGCCAATGCTCGATTTAGTCTCTTTTTTCTTCTCGTTTGCTCCTTCTCCCCATTGGCATGCCCCGATCACGGAGCTATGCTTGTTTGGGCAACAACGGCAATTCATTGCACTTCAGTTCGGCAGACTCGATAAGAGGGTGCATAAAATGTTTGTCTTGTTCGTTCTCAAGCCTTTGGTCTTGGCTATGTTTATGGCCAGCCTTTTATGTCGCTGAAAGTTATTATTTAATGATAAACCTCGCAACACACACTACATAGATCTGTGACAGTTTCTACCCCAGAGGGTTCTGTCTAGCTAGTCGCCAATAGTCAGGAGTGGCTGAGAAAGGCGGATAATAATAATGATGAAAAATTGTTCCAAGTTCCGGTTTTTATTTTTAATAGTACCGAGTAAAAGGCGTAAGTTAAACAGACGCATCAGCAACCCCAATGATGTGCTCGTCGACTCCACCGTCTTTTAAAAACCTCACGTGTTGTAAACAGACCAGCTATCACAGCGTGCCTTCTTCGCGGTAAGTTACAGTAACGAGGCTCCTCGAATTTGTGTGAGGCAGCTTGTCATCCAAGCATCTGTACGAAGTAGTGGCAAATGCCTCATGTTCCCACCAATGACTCACGATAATATAGTATATGTACCGAAAAAAGGGCCGAAAAACTCATCAAAGCATACAACAAAAGCAACTTGGCGCAGCGGAAGCGCGCCGGGCTCATAACCCGGAGGTCCCTTGATCGAAACGAGGAGTTGCTAAAGTGTATTTCCTTTTTTGTTCTTGTTTCTTCTCTTGTTGTTACGCCCATATCCTCCTTTTCCTTTATCTTTTTTCCTGAGAACACAAACACGTTTTCACCGTACGTTGGTTTTCAGTTCTGCCAGAAATCTTCATGTTCTTTTCAAATTCATATAATTTTGAAGTAATACAATAAAAAAACAGTCCCATTTCACATCAGAGAATAGCCGAAATCATGTATGGACCAAATTTAAAACTCCATGTCTTACCTGGTCATTAACAACACGACACACATGCAGCTCCCCTCATACGCCCCACGGTAATGCGGTATGCAAGTACAGAGCAGGAAATCGTAATACTCCCTCAAACAGCATCAGCTTTCGTTATCCCTTCCACCCTGCTCTAGCCACCACGTATTCGACTCCATCAGCCACCGTTGCCTTATTGGCTACACAACGAGTGCCGTCCGATGTCGGATCTGCCCAGGCAGCCGTATTCATCTTTTGGCTTTCCACTGTTGGCTACGACCGCATCCCCAGGAGAGCAGTCGATGTTGCGACGAAAGACGAAAGACGAAGAGACGAAGGGTTTGATAGCCCAGTCATGGCCGGAAACGGGAACGGACCCGCCCATCAACTTAAGCTTGTTGGGCCTGCAGGATACGAAGGAGAAGCAGCGGGAGCGAAAACAAAATACGATACGAGACCAGCGATCGCAGATGTCCGATGAGCCAATCATGGCAGAAGAACGAGGTCCTCCTCGATTTACGGCTGACCACTCACTGGGAGGCGAGCCAAGGGACACTTCAATTGTGGCTTGTGAGACTTGCGAGATCGAACCTGGCTGGGGCAGTGCTTGGACGCCGCGTCACTACTCGTACATCGTACGAGTATTGCCACTCTACTCGTACCGCGCAGTGGCAGTCCTCGTGATATTGCTCATGCGCCAATACTACGAGTAGGAGCACACTATTTCTGAGGGCTGCCTCTTTTGGCATCGACGCGGCAATTGTGTGTGCTAAATATAACACACGCCACAGCGAGGACCGGTTTGGTTGCCGTCTGTCTGCCAGCCGGCGCTCCCCATTTTCGGCCAGAGGGACAGCTCAAGGTGATCTGCACAAACAGCGCACAACGTCCGAGATCAATCGTCGCAACGGCCCTATTGGGGTAAAGAGCAACAACCGATCCTTTTATTTTTATGTGTACTCGTGTATCGTTGTAGGCGAAGCAGGGCCTTCTCGAAAATACAACGGGCAGATCTAACGAAGATAGATGCAGTCTGCCAGATGCACCAAGCGCTTGTTTGACCTCCCCGTACGGAGTAACTCGTACTCGTAGGTATGGCAAGCGTCTGCCTGCGCTATAATTGCCGCCGCAACGTCAGCTTCTAAAAGATATGGCGACGTCACTCGGGCCATAATAGAGGGGAAAGACTAGCTGCGCCTAACACCAGCCCCCTGAATGAAACACGTTTGCAGTGATTTCATCTTTAGACTAGGCTGATTCGATGCCCCCCACCTGTGCCTCCTGGCTCGCTCTTCCCACATCGTCAAAGGTGCCTATTTCACTGTACTCAGTAGAAGCCCAGGCCCTAGTTTGGGCGTTTTATGCACATGCAAGCTCCGTAGCAAACACGAATATCTTGCCAGAGGGCCTCGATAAACATCTCCGCAGACTGCAGACTTGCTCCGTCGTCAAGGCGCTCTCAAACAGTTGCTCGTAAGGAAAAGAAGGAGCTGTTCAGCCACGAAAGGGCAGATGCAGCCCTTCTTTCAGCCTCTGCACAAAAAAGGCGAATTTCATCCTCAGACGCTCCTGCCTTGTCGACTGTTGCATGACAGGCTGCTCTTTCCGTTGCTTTGTCCTTCTTTCCGTACTGTGTACGTTCCTACCAGCATCCTCCCTTTCCGAACTTCTGTTGGCGATTTCTTCTCTCTTCCTTTCTTCATTTCTTCTGAAACCTCGTTTGAATTCGTCCCACCCCCTGCAACCCGCCAGCAGAACCTGGCTCCCACCCACCCTGCTGCTTCCTCTACCGTGTTTCCATCATCTCCTGCGGAGCTGGTAAGGGTGAAACGCTTCACTTTCAGTTTCCGTCAGACTGCACCCTTTTGTGCTTGTTACTCGCATCGCAAGGACAACCTGCGCTTTCTTACGGCTCTTGCAATTCTGACAGCCGTGGGCAGCTCCAGCATACCAGCAAAATAAGCCACGCTCTATTCGTGGACTCCCTCTGAGCCATTCTTAGGCACCGGTGTTATCCACGTGAGTCTCCGATTGTTGTTGTGGCCGTTGTTGTCGCCCCGACAGAGAGAAGTCGAGTGGATACAAGAGGACCCCGAAAGGAAAGACAAGCTTGAGAAGTCAAGCAGACCAAACAGGGCCCCGGCCAGAGGCGAAAATATACTAAAAGATACGCCAGCAGACGCCAAACGATACCGGAATCTAAAAAAAGAGAGATACGGAGAAGAGCCATAGGGACGCAGCAAAAAAAAACAAGACGACAGCATTCTGGAAGGCATAGTACGACGAAACGCCCTTCACGTGAAGATCTGCTAGGCGGCTTGCGGAGTAGCAATTGAGCAACACGAAAATAAGGGGGCTACCAGGACCCATCCAAACCCAGCTTGATCCATCCTCCGCAGCTCTGCCAAGCACAGAGCCGCCAAGGGCCCAGGACCACCAACCTCGAGAATTTCCAAGTCGAAACACATTCCAACCGTTGGCCACGCTACACGTCCCTTGTCTCATACTCACCAACTCACTCCTTGCGCCGTCCTCGACCAAGCAGAGGCGCAGAACCGGCACCGCCACAATTTTCTGTGCTTGCGATCGCATACTCCGTCTTCCGTCCCCTTCTCTCTTCTCACATCTTCCTCGACTCTTCCTCCCGCGACCAACTGCTGCGGCGACACAACTCCTGCCCCCTTTTTCGAGTGCGACTACGACTGCGACTCCAGCCGCACTGCGATCTTCCTACCTACAACATACTCTACACCATACCCCTGGTTTACAACGTGAACCATGGCTTACAACCGAATAGGTGTGTTCCCTTGATCAGTCAAAGCATTTGCCGCTGCTTCTGCTTCCCCTGCTTGCCCAGCCTGGTATTCGTCGCAGTCCGACGGACAGGCATGATCTTATTGCCTGTGGCTCTCCATCTCTTCTGGTTCCTTTCCCTTACCCCTTCCCCCTCCTTTCTGTTTGCTCTTTTCTGTATTACTTCTTTCCAACGGTTCGGCCTATGCCTCTTGTTCTCTTCTTCCGGCCAGTTGAACCTTTCTACTCCGCCGCATACAGATCGGATTTGCGCGCCGGATAAAGTGCAGTCAGAAACAAAGATCAGAGAACGAGGACAGAGAAAGAACATCGTCTGGACCCTCGACGGCACTGGCTGCCTCGCGCTCTCCCTGTCCCTCTTGCGCCCACTCGACCTTCCTACTTATCCTTTTCTATTACATCCCTCTACGCTCTCGTCCCTCTCTGTTTGTTTACTTCCCTCTTGCGCCACTTCTGGGGGAAGCTGGCCAAACCCTCCGAGAGGTTCACATACTTATCCTTTCTCGTTTACCCGACCTATAGACGACGGTTATTACGACCAACAGATGGATCCCCGGACTCATCGCACGCCCTCGCCGGGCAACCCCTCCAACATGGCTACCAGCTGGACGACAACCCGCACGGCGGCCGCCAGCCTTTGGGCCAGAACCTTGACGTCCACAACGCTCCGCCACCAGTTGGTCACTACGGCTCCGGCGACTCATTATCGATGCACCCGGCGGTAAGTCGATGTGCAATGTTTTCACGGAGAGACCCAGTGGCTTGCTAGAGTTTGTATACTAACTCGTCCTGGTATGACAGCACTCGATTGATAACTTGGGAGGCTCCAACCTGGGGGGCTCCAACCTGGGGTCTCCAGCTACGAACAACCACACCATGCCGGTAGCGACTACCAACACGCCGGCAGCGAGTACGGTGTCAACCCGAGCAGCACCACGATGCCTACTACAACCAGCCCTACGAGCCGGCCCAGCATGATGGACACGGCGCCGGCTACGAGCCAGGATACGAGCAGGGCTTCGATAACGATGGCCGGCCGCTCCTGCACCAGCAGGATTCCTATGCGCCTGTCAACGTTGGCGGTGGTTACGAAGACCCCATGTTGCAGCAACAAGAAGAGCAACAGCAGCAACAGCAAGGCGGTAATGGGTGGCATGGGTGCGGTGGTATCAAGCGTGGAAGACAGTCAAGCAGGTGCTCCTGTACCGCGGCAACTTGGTCCTCGATTGTCCCGTTCCGCCACTTCTCTTGAATCAGGTCCCCCACGGCGAGCGCGATGAGTTCACCCACATGCGCTACACGGCCGCCACCTGTGATCCCTCGTCTTTCTACGAAGAGAACTTCACCCTACGCCAGCGCCTCTTCAGCAAGCCCAGACAACGGAGCTGTTTATTGTCGTCACCATGTACAACGAAGACGAAATCCTGTTCGCCCGCACCATGCACGCCGTCATGAAGAACATTGCCACTTTTGTGGCCGCAACAAGTCGCGCACATGGGGCGAGAGCGGCTGCAGAAGATTGTCGTCTGCGTTGTCAGCGATGGTCGTGCCAAGATCAACCCGCGCACCCGCTCTTTGCTTGCTGGTATGGGTGTTTACCAGGAGGGTATTGCCAAGCAACAGGTCAACGGTAAAGATGTGACGGCCCACATCTACGAATACACCACGCAGATTGGTATGCGCATCAAGAACGACATCGTCCAGCTGGTCCCCAAGCAGCAGCCCGTGCAGATGCTCTTCTGTCTCAAGGAGAAGAACAGAAGAAAATCAACTCGCATCGTTGGTTCTTCCAGGCCTTCGGGCGTGTTCTCGACCCCAACGTCTGTGTTCTTATCGATGCCGGTACTCGCCCCGGTGGCAACTCCATCTACCACCTTTGGAAGGCCTTTGACCTCGAGCCCATGTGCGCCGGCGCCTGTGGCGAGATTAAGGCCATGCTGGGACCTGGCGGCAAGTACCTGGTCAACCCCTCGTCGCAGCGCAGAACTTCGAGTACAAGATGAGCAACATCCTCGACAAGCCGCTAGAGTCTGCTTTCGGTTTCATCTCCGTGTTGCCTGGTGCCTTCTCTGCATACCGCTACGTGGCGCTGCAGAACGACAAGAACGGCCAGGGCCCGCTCGAGAAGTACTTGCTGGCGAGAAGCTGCATGGCGCGAGCGCCGGTATCTTCACGGCCAACATGTACCTCGCCGAAGATCGTATCTTGTGTTTCGAGCTCGTCACGAAGCGCAACTGCCACTGGATCCTGCAGTACGTCAAGTCGGCCACGGGTGAGACCGATGTGCCCGACGGTATCTCTGAGCTGATTCTGCAGCGTCGCCGTTGGCCTGAACGGTTCCTTCTTCGCCGCCATTTACGCCATTGTCCACTTCTATCAATTTTTCCGCTCCGACCACTCCATCCTCCGCAAGCTCATGTTCTTCATCGAGTTCGTGTTCAACACTATCAACATGATTTTCGCTTGGTTCGCTATCGGGAACTTCTTCCTCGTCTTCAAGATTTTGACCTCCAGTTTGTCGTCAGATGACCTGCTGGGCAATGTGGCAAGATCCTGGGCGTTGTCTTTGAGTGGCTATACGGTGTCTCGCTCATTATCAGTTTCACGCTGTCCATGGGCAACCGTCCTGCTGGTTCTGGTCCCTACTACTTGGTCATGTCCATCTTTTGGTCCGTCATCTACGTCTACCTGTTGTTTGCTGCAGTCTTATTTCCGTCAAGGCTATTCAGACCGATATTCAGGCTGGCGTGTCGGCTACAGCGCTGCTTCAGAACAAGGTCTTTATTACGCTCGTCCTGTCCGTGCTCTCCACGTACGGGATCTGGTTGATCGCGTCGCTGCTCATGTTCGACCCGTGGCACATGTTCACGTCGCTCATCCAGTATTTGTTGCTGACACCCACCTTTACCAACATTCTCAACGTGTACGCCTTTTGCAACACACACGATATCTCTTGGGGTACCAAGGGTGACGACAAAGCCGAGGCATTGCCCTCCGTCAGCACCAAGGACGGCCAGGGTAAGACGGACCTGCCCGACGAGGGTGACCTGAACGCCCAGTACGAGCGCGAGCTGCAAGTCTTTGGCAACAAGGAGGTCAAGGTCAAGTCGGCGCCCACACCCTCCCAGCTCGACGAGAAGCAGCAGGACTACTACCGTGGTGTGCGGACAGTCGTTGTTGTTGTCTGGATCATTACCAACTTTGCGCTGGCTGCGTTGGTACTCAGCACGGCCGGCCTCGAGAAGATTGTGCCGGGTAATTCTGATGAGGAGGCTCGTGCCACCATCTACATGGCGGCCATCCTGTACTCTGTCGCGGCGCTGTCGGCATTCAAGTTTATCGGCGCCTGCTGGTTCTTGATTGTACGCATGTTTCGCGGTGTATGAGAGAAGAGCGAGAAGAGCGAGAAGAGCGAGCTTTCTTTTTTTCATTACGGGACTGTCCCCTTCGCGTCTTATATTTTGTCCTTTGTCGATTTTCAACCGTGTTTTACCACGCACCATGCTTTTCAAATTTGTCGAAAATAATACCCTACAAATGCATGAGACGAAGAAAATCAAAAGACGAGACAAGAGTATTCTATGGGGTCTTTGGGCTATTTTGGCTTATGTTTGATCTGCTTTCTGTCTAAATTGGCCTCGTCGGCTAATCTATCTGTTCTTGTTTGCCTTTTAAGCCTCTTCTTCTTTTCTTCTCTTATATTGCAGTCTAGTCAACTTTGCCTTCTTCTTTGCCCTTTATATCCTCCTCAAGTGCTAAACGATGATGCCTTTCAACTGCGTCTCTTCCCACTGTACTGCGCTTGACTCGATGTTGGACACTTGGGTAGCGCAATAAGTATGTAAGAGAGGATATTCGTGTCTGACTGTAATTCATGCAGCCCGCTCGTCACTCACTCAAACGTGTTACGTTTACTGGTGTGCACTTCGTCCGGTTACAAATATATGGTATACGCGAGTACAAGAGCTTTGCTGCTGTGATGCTGTCATTGTCTGATGCAACTCGCTAGCACAGAGTTTCGAGTGTGTTAGCTCTACCCCGAACCGGACTCTGGCTTTGGCAGCTGGCCAATCGCAACTGCCGCATGGCCAATGCCACAAGTCCTGGCCACCTGCCGCTTCCTAGCCTTTTGTACCTCTAGTACTGACTGTCCCGTAGCGCCTGTCACTGAGATTTTGTCCTCTCGTCGCCTGCCTATGCCCGTAAGGTATCTTATCTTACCTTCCTCCCCTCCGCCCTTCCACTCTCCCACTCTCTCCTCTTTCTTTTCCCTCTTCAACCAACTGCACTCAACAGCTACATCCATCCATTTCGGCGCCGCACCACCACAAGGCATCGACAACGCCATCACCTGCATCATCGGCCATTCTCAGCACATTGGCCCGTTCAATTCCGTCCTCGACTATCTGCTACTGTAATGCGCGCGCGCCGACATGCTACACTCCTGATTACTGAGTAGTCGCTCTCCTTTCTTCTCGCCTAGCCGAAGTTTCCTTTGCAGGTCACGGCCCTGTTGCGCTCGTTTCTTCTCGTCTTTTCGTCTATTCGTCTTTTCGTCTTTCTATCACTTTCTTTCCTTACTTTACGTTTTGTTTTTCGTTCGAACATGGTGTGATCATAGCCGTTCTTTCTCTTGCGTAGCAAAACAAGAGACCAGAGCTCGAAAAGGCGGCAGAAGAGGTGGTGTCGTGGAGGCAAAGTCGTTTTTTGGCTCGTTTCCGACGCGTTTTGCTGGTGCCGCTTTGCGTCAATACTGCACTTTCAGTGGTCCCGCACCCGCTATCACTACCGCTCATCACCCAAACCCTTGCGGCCAAGAGCCTGCCGCGCCGCTCAAGCACATAACAGGTGCTGTCCACGCTTTTTCTTTAGGGTATGTGCCAACGCTATTAGTGCCCATTATTGATGCGAGACCCCTAATCCCATATTCCCACCCTGTCAAAACTGCATCTTTCTCTCGCAATCCTGCCTACAATCTCCTGGTCCTCCCTACCTCATCTTCCTGCCGCTGTTCCCTGGCCGTCTGGCTGGATTGATCGGAAAGCGGGCTAGGGTTGAGGAAGCCTGGGCAGAAGCAAAATAATAAAAACCCCGGTAAAGCATCGCCATGCAAACACAACCATAATTCCAAATCACAGATGACTTTGAGCAGACCAAAGCTCGATGGCTAAATGGGCTTTAAAACCTGTCTTGGCACATCGTTGTCTTTTCAAGCTTTAAGTAGCGAAAGACACGGGGAAAGGTGAGAGAGGAAGAGACAGAGTGAGCAAAAATGCCTTTGAATAAAACAGAGAGCAAAGCCCACGGGACAACCCCGGAAGCAACGATGACATCAGAGACAGTCGTGCAGGCGAGCAGGCGAGGCGACAACGTGCGGTTGTTCTGACGCAAGTGGGCGTGCCGTCGACTGCAAACCTTGGCTCGACTCCTATGTCTCAATTGTGCAGTTCTTTGGTGCAGACAAACGCAGAGGCAATCCCGACACAGACGGGGAAGGACGGCCGCACTGCAATCGGCGGCCGATCTGGATCCGTATCTGGGAGCGAGCGTTGTCTACCCAAAAACTGCCTGTTGCCGCCGGCGCCTACACACTTTGCGGTTCCGGTGAGCGAATCTGGGGGCTGAGCAGCGGCAGGCAGACCGAGGGAAGCGAGCGACCGGAAGGCAGCCGAAAGGTGAGATGGCGGGAGATGGACAAAATGCTGCAGAAGCGGCGCCCACGGGAAAGGAAATGTTTCCAGCAGCAGACGCGCCGTTTGGCGCCCGTTGCTGCGAGGCGGCCCCCATTCCCTGTAAGGCTTGTCTGGTCCCTTTCCTTCTTGTCAGCCTTGTTTGTGCAGTTGGTTGTCGCAGTTCTTCTGGTTTCCTTTGACCTTCTCGGCCTGCTCTCCTCCTACCGCAGTTTGGCCCCTTGTCGTTCGAGGCCTCTTTTAATGACTGCGTCTGGGTACTGCATCGCCCAAATCCGGCCAAGAAGCAATCGCTAACGGTCAAACGGTCCAACTGGCAAAGGGCGGTCCTAATGCCTCTCCTCTCTCTCTCTCTCTCTCTTTCTCTCTCTTGCTCTGATACGGCTGTCTGACTGCTTCTCTTACATCTCTCTCGACCATCACTTGACTGTCTCTCCATTTGTCTTTATTTGCTCGATTTTTCATCCGATCATCTTTCCGTTCTGACTCCCCTCAGTGGGCCTCTTCCAGCGCTCTTCCCCTGCGCTAAACACAAAACAACATCACCCAACGTTCCCTGCCGCTAATCCGCCTTTCTCCACAGCATCTTTCGCACCTTTCGTTTCCTTGGCCGTCTTTGGACTAGCGTAGAACTGCCCCCCAAACCAGTCGCGTTGCCTTTCGCGACAAGACACCTCTCGAATCGCACACGTGACCCGCCAAAGCGTGCAAGCTCTCCCATCTCCAGCGACCAACTCCTCCCTCCCTTTCCAAAAATTCTTCTGAATTGGCAAAACAGAATACCAAGTCGACGAGCAGGAGGAGGAAAGGATTCTAAAGAATAAACTGACAACCACGCGCACGGCGCGTAGGTTCGACTCGAGCCCAATTAAACAAGGAAGAGAAAATTTGTGCAGAGGAGGAAACCGTGTCCAACGTCCTGGTGATAACAAACACCAAAGACCAAAGACCACAGGCCCAGGCCACCGAAGGCGACCATGGCCCAGCAGGGCAATGGCCACACCGGCTGGCCCATGGGCTATGATGATGAGACCGGCTACGGCCTGCAGCCTGCCGGAGACGACCTCAACGACTTCCTAGACATGAGCGCCCTGCAGCACCACCCCCTAGACTCGTGGTCTTCGGACCCGTCCGGCGCCGTGACCAACGGCGGTGTAACCCAGACGTTTGGACATGATTCACACCATGCTTTTCAGCAGTTGCCGACCGACTACGGCAGCCTCGTTGGGGCTCCGCAGCACCAGCAGCCTCATCAACAGCAGCCGCAGCAGCAGTGGCCGCACAGGGCTTTGTCCAGCAGGCGCAACAACGGCAGCAGCCACCGCACCACGCGTTCGAGTCTTCTGCCCAGAGCCATGGCTTTGCCAGCCACACACCTGTAACATATGACTCTGTCTCCGATTTTGTCGTCTCGAACGACACCATTGGCAACATGCCTGCCTACCTGTCCGGCCAGATCAGCAGCGACCAGTGGCGGCAGCAGCAGCAGCAGCAGCAGCAGCAACAACAACAACAACAACAACGACAGCAACAGCAACAGCAGCAACAAGAGCTGCTCCGCCAGCAACAGCAGCAGGAGGCACTCCAAAACAACGGCAACAGCAGCAGCGCCAGCAGCAGCAGCTCCCGGTTGACGCCAACAGCTTCTCCTATGCCACGGCTTCACCTGTACCGACAAGACCGACCAGCATACCCCAATCCAGCATCTCGCCTGCGCCCCGACAACCCACCCTCACCCCCGATACGATCGGCCATCCGCATGGCACCAGCCCACCTGCACCCGTAGCGGCTACCAGAGTCCGGCTCAAAACTGGCCGGCCAGGCCCAGCTCCAGCAGCAGCAACAGCAGCAGCAGCAGCAGCAGCAGCAGCAACCACAGCAACAACAACAACCACAGCAACAAAACCATCTTCAGTTCGCCCAAAATATGACCCCATTCCGCTACCGGTGCAGCAACCGATACAGCAGCTGCCACAGCAGGTACAGACGCCACCACAGCACCAAGCCACACCGTCGCCAGTACCTCCTACCGCCGCCCCCAAGGCGACAAAAGCGGCGGCGGCGACCGCGCCGAAAGCGACCAAAGTGACAAAACCCAAGGCCACCAAGGCAACAAAAGCGAAGGCAGCGTCGCAGCAGGTGCCGCCTCCTGTCCAACAGCAAGTGCAGCCGGAGCATTTGTACCCGCAACAGATGTACCTCGACCCACGGCAACAGCAGCAACAGTCGAACCTGCCGCAACAGGCAGGGGCGAATGGCTGGCCTCAGCAGCAGCAGCAGCAACCGCCACAGCAACAACCGCCACAGAAACCACTGCAACAACAACCGGGGCACGTGCCATACCAGCAGGTGTCAGGCGAGCAGGCATGGCAGGGACAGCAACAGCAACAGCAACAGCAACAGCAACAGTTTATGCGGCAACAGCAAGCGCAGGCACAGCAAGCTCAGCAATCACCACCACAGCAAGCTCAGCAGCTCCGTGTACAGCAGTACCAGCCGGTGAAGCCGGCGCAGCCAGCACAGCAGCAGCAGCTCGAACAGCAGCGGCAACTCCAGCAGATGCAGATGCAACAGCAGCACCAACTGCGCGTCCAGCAGCAGCAGCCGGTTCAGACGAGAATCCCGCCTCCCACTATCACGCAGATTCAGCCTCCGACGTATCCCCAGACTGCGAAGCCCCTGGCCACCGCAAAAGCCGCGTCAAAGTCAAGCGATGCCCCCGTGCAGAGCACATCCACCATCTCGGCGCCCACGATCCCGACCGCCACACCGGTACCTGTGCCCACGATACCAGGTGCCGCTCCTGCTGTACCGCGTGTGAAGCCAGCCAAAGCAGCCTACAAGAAGCCCCAGCTGTCCGAATGCCTCCCCAAAGAGATTTCGCACATGGGCAGCCCTGCGGATACCCCAGAGCGTAGGAAGCTCTTCCCGGGCGTGCCATTCTTGGCGCTGGGCAACGTAGTACAGATTGAGCCTCCACTGAGCACGACTGAGCCCGCTGTGCTGCCTGACCCGTCCAAGGATCTGGGCAAGAAGCACTTCCCGGCCGCAAGGGCCCGCTTCCCTGCGAGACCATTGCCGAGTATGACCGACTCGTGAGCTCCCAGCCGCCCGAGAAGAAGGAGGCTCTGGTGCTCGAACTGCGCAGCAAGCTCAAGAGTCTGGGCAAAGTACTGCCGCCCAAGGTGTATAAATTTGCCTCCTTTGGCGACACGCCCAAGAAGCCTGTCAAGCCGATGGCTCAGGGCCGCCCGGCCGCTATGGAATCGCCCGGCAGCGGCGCGGAGTCTGAGTCCGACGAGGAGGAAGAGGAGGCTCGTAGCGCGACCCGCCCCACGGATCCGGCCGATGCAGCGGCCTGGGACGCAATCGGCTTCGTCCATGTTACCGACAACGGGCCCACGACCATCAAGCGCGCCGTCAAGAACTTTGGCGACTTTATCAAGGGCATCTACGACGGCATCAAGGAGACCAAGGAGCGCCTTAAAAAGGCTGAAGAGGCCGGCAAAAAGGAGACGGTCGAGCAGGTCAAAAAGACTCTCGCTGCAAAACAGGAGATTCTGTACCGTGCTGTGGACGCCGCCGACGAGAAGGGCCACGAGCAGGTGTTGGAAAACCTGGGCGGCAATGGCCCGCTCCTCGCCAACCTTGTGTCGGCTCTGCGCGACTGCGTCAACGCCGCCGACTTCAACGGCAAGCTGACCAAGACGTTGCTGCGCTTCATGTCCCAGTTCACCACCGTCACCGACGAGATGCTGAACCAGCGCCTCAAGTTTGACAAGATCCAGAAGCGCTTCATGACCAAGGGCGACGCCGAAGTCAAGGACCTGGTTGGCGAGATTGTCTCCAAGACCATTCACGCCAAGCCGGCATCACCGGCCACGTCGCTTGCCACAATTGCTGTTGCAGACGACCCGCCGCCCAAGGCAGCCGCTAAACCGGCCACGTCCGCGCCCAAGACTACCTCGTCAAGGGTTGTGTCCGACTCGTCGTCCTCCAAACGCCCGCGTGAGGACGAGTCGGCTGACTCGCGGCCTGCAAAGAAGTCGGCCACCAACTCCGCCTCGGGCGCTCCTCAGGCTGTTGCCAAGGCCAATCCGTCATCGTCCACGACTGCTGTCTTATCCAAGCCATGGGCCGGTCCAGCGCTGTTGCCAGGAAAGATCCGCCCACCTGTTCTCTCGAAATCAGCTGCCTCCAAAGCAGAGACTTCCTCGACTGCAGCGGGCAGTAAGGCCGACGCGTCCAACAAGGATTCAGCAGAGGCATCTTCGAGCGGCTCTCCGAACAAACGCGACACAGAGACGCCTACGTCAAGTGGCCCCACCACGAGTAAGACGTCATCATCGTCGTCTGCCACTTCCACCAGCTCCGCCACTACGATTGCCGCGGCAGCGGCCGCGTCCCGCGCTAAGAAAGCAGCCGCCGCAGCCAAGGCCGAGCAGTCGTCCGCAGGCTCCTCCAAGCTGGGCCTACTTCTCGACGAGATCTCAAAGCCCAAAGTCAAGGGCGTCTCGCCTGCCGCGCCCACGCCGGATTCCTCGTCGGGCGAGAGCGTGCCGGCCACCGAGACGCCCGAGCAAAGGGCGAAGCGCCTGCGCAAGGAGAGCCGCCGTAAGCTACGCGTGACGTGGCGGACTGGCGACGAGCTGACGCAGGTCCGCATCTTTACCAAAGACGCAGGCGAAGACGAGGGCAGAGCTAAGTACCTGCTCCGTGACGCCGGCGACGACCGGTCTGAAGGTCTGGCCCTGAAGCGCCGTCTGATGAAGGGGGTGCCGAGGACGACGACGACGGCAACAGCGGCGGCGACGGTATGAACCTGGACGATGACGACGAGGACGAGCTCCCCTACCGGCCGTGGTTCGAGGCCTCGCCCGTCGACGTTTCGTCGCTGCCGGCCGACAAGGTCGCCAAGACCTACGTCACGCGTGGCGGCCAGCTGCCCGTTGACTCCCGGAGCGGAAAGCCATGGCCGACCGCGAGAACACGGTCCTCATGGCCATCTACACGACCCCTCTGACATTCCTCCTACACCCAAATCACCCTCGGCTGCCCACGCGGAGTTGGGCAGCAATAGCGCCAAGGGTATCGCGTTCCCCGCATCCGCGTCCAAGGCCCTGCAAGAGGTGCAGGTGCGCTGGAACGAGGAGCGTCAATACGGCGCTAAGTGGGCCGCATGGAACGCGATCCAGCGCTTCGAGAGCGCCAGGAAGCCTGAGCACCAGCAGCAGCAGCAGCAGCCCGGGGGCGACGCCAAGTCGGCTGGCGCCATCGTCTCCTTTACGGGTGCCCGAGGTGGCGATGTTGTCCGTCTGTTGACATCTGGTCCTGTTCAGAGCTGGCGCTCGACTCTCGATCTGTCGACGGCCACCACGGCGCACCGTTGGCAAGACTACTCCGACCCGGCCGTGCAAAAAGCCGTGCTAGCGCTGCAGGCCATCTTCTTGCCGCTGCAGGAAAAGCGTTCCCCGCCACCGAACCACCTGCGTACATTACAGACCCGAGCGCATCAAGGAGTGGTGGACGGGCTACAACCGCGAACAGGAGCGGACACGGACACGGGCGGAGGCAGTCGAAGCTCAAAGCCGCAGTGCTCTCCAGCAGCAGCCGCCACCGCCGCAGGCCGGTGCCAACCTATCCAGCCAGCAAGATGCTGCTGCTGCATGGGCAGCCTACTATGCTCAGCAGCAACAACCGGCGGCGGCTGCGCAGTCGACGGATGCCAACGCCGCCTATGCGCAGTACATGCAAGCGCTCTACCAGCAGCAGGCCCAGCCGCAGCAAGCACCCCAAGGCTCTGCTGGCGACACCAATGCTCAACTACAGGCACTGCTCACGACGCTGGGCGGTGGCTCGGCCGCCCCACCTGCAGGCGCCGACCCCCAAACCGATGCACAGCTACAGGCTCTGCTGGCCTCGATGATGGGCGGTGTGGGCGGTGCTGGCGGAGCACCGCCGGCTGCGGGCTCGGCCGATGCCAACCAGGCGTACCTGCTTTCTCTGGCACAATGGGCCTCCGGTGGTCAACAGCCAGACCAGGGCGGTGTTGCAAGCGGCCACATTGAGTCCCAGGCCGACTACGCCGGCAAGCGGTCGCGCGGTGTCCGAGGCGGTGCTGGCGGCCGCAGACGCACGCACCTCCATAAAGATGGCGATGGTGCCGACGATGGCGGCCACGGCAGCGGCCACGGCAGCGGAAACGGCAAAGGCAATGGCGTTGGCAGTACGGACTACAATCCCAACAGCGGACCACATAACACGCGGGACCGCGACGCCGACACCACTATGTCCAACCACCAGCGCGGTACCAAGCGGGCACTCGCCAGCACCAAGGCCTGTGTGTTTTGGGCCAGCGGCAAGTGCACCAAGGGCGACAAGTGTGCATTTCGCCACATTTAGACATGTGGTCTCGACGAGCCGAGAGATTCTTTTGTTTCCTGTATCATAGCAACGGCAATGGGGTGCCGTCAGGCGTCCAGGTGGGATATTTCCATGATCCTTTGCATCTTCCCATCACTCTGTATCTCGTTGCCTGCAATATCTTACCCGGGTCGGCATCGTCGCTAGCGTCGGTCACTCCAATCATTTGCAAGGATGTTTATGCAATTGCCGTACTCTACTTTCTGTCGGTTGCTTTCTGTGATTTGTGTTGCACAGTTTGTGTATCTTCTTACATTTTATGCCGTTGTGTGCGCGTACGAAGTAAGAGGGAGCAAAGGAAGCTCAATTGCACTGTTCCTGTAGTACTGTACTTTGTACTTCAGCACGTAGCAATTCGTACTCCGTAATCACTCCGTAATCGAAAACGTTCATTACGGCGCAATTGCTCACAGCAATTGGCCAGTAACGTAACCATCCATACGGAGCTCGAAGGCAAGGACCAAACCGCGCTAGCGGACACCGTTTTGGCACATGCCAGCCAGTCAGCGTTCAGGCAATTGCAAGACCAGAGAGTCAAACACCCTAAAACGGAACTTGCCACCCTGCCTGCCCGCAAAGGCTGGGGCCGATCTCGCAATTCTGCCTCTTCTTGCATTTTACAGGTGAATGCAGGGGGGTCACTAAACTTTTTCTCCGCCGACGTTGAACTTTTTTATGCAACGTGCTCGATTTCAAAGCAAGCCATGCGATTTGCGCCCAGTCAACAACATTCATCAACGACTTAAGAAAAGAGAGAGCCGATCGGATACCGTTTACACTCGACCACTCCTTTCGAGCATGCACTGAGCTCAAGTCACACCTGTCCTTCTTTCGTCGTTTCTTTCCGCGAAACACTGGAGCACAATCAATACCTGTCAGAACATCGCCACACCAACAGCCCCGACACACGACACACGACACACGACACACGATCGGCCTCTCCTCCTCCTCCTCTCTCCCCCTCGTACCTCCGGCACAATGAGTGCAATTCTCTCCGCCGACGACCTCAACGACTTCATCACGCCCGGCGTCGCCTGCATCAAACCCGTCGAGACGCTTCCCACTGTCCCAGAGCAGCAGTCGGCCGCGCTAGAGCACGAGGTCTTTCGCGACGATGGACCGACCGACGGCTCTGCAGCAGGGCCGGCCCAGATCTCGCTGACCGACTGCCTCGCCTGCTCGGGCTGTGTCACGTCTGCGAGGCCGTCCTCGTCAGCCTGCAGAGCCACGCCGAAGTGCTGCGCGCCCTCGATGTGGCCCCCGGCCTCAGAATCACGCCTTCCGCCTCTTCGCCCACCGCTTCCCGGCCGGCCGTCCAGGGCCTCGACGATCCCGCCGGCCCCCTCCTCTACGTCGCCAGCGTCTCGCCCCAGACGCGTGCCAACCTGGCGGCCGCTTGCGGCCGGGCGTGACGGAGCAGCAGGCCGGCCACATGCTGGAGCATCTGCTGTCGGGGCCGGGCGGTCTGCGGTCGGGCGGTGCGCACCACAATGGATTTACGTGGGTGGTGGACACGAATGCGGCGCGGGACGCCACCCTGGTCCTGGGCGCCGACGAGGTGCTGGCGCGGCAGGCTGCCGCTGCTTCTCCGGCAGGGGCAGCCAAGCCTCTGCTGACATCGTCCTGCCCGGCTGGGTCTGCTATGCGGAAAAGACACACCCGCACGTGCTCCGCCATCTGTCCGCGGTCAAGTCGCCGCAGGCACTGACGGGCACGCTGCTCAAGACGACGCTGAGCCGCACCCTGGGCATCCCTGCCGACCGCATCTGGCACGTGGCCGTGATGCCGTGCTTTGACAAGAAGCTGGAGGCGAGCCGTGAAGAGCTCATGGACGGCGCGTGGGACGAGAGCGCCAGCCACAAGGGCTCCAAGGGCGTTCGCGACGTGGACTGTGTGATTACGAGCAAAGAAGTGTTGATGTTGGCCGAGTCGCGCGGCATTGATTTCTTTCGTCTACCCAAGACGAGCCCACAGGCGGGCGGCAGCAGCAGCCGCATTGCCTTCCCCGACCCCCTTCTCGACCAGTTCCTCTTCCCCCTCTCCTCGTCCACCTCCCCCACTGCCCAGAAGCGCCGCCGCCCACGAGTGGCTGCAGGCACCTCGGGCGGCAACCTCTACTTTATCCTGCAGTCTGTGCTCGCGCAGAACCCGGGCGCCACGCTGCATACAGCTCGCGGCCGCAATGTCGACGTCGTCGAGTATTCCATTACCGCAGCCGGTGCCGATCCCACAACGGGCGCACCGCCGCTTTTCAAGGCGGCCCGCTACTACGGGTTCCGCAACATCCAGAACCTTGTGCGCCGGTTGCGGCCTGCGCGCCCCTCACGGCTGCCCGGTGGCCGGCCCATTGGCAGCGCCCGCCGCGGCGGCGCAAGTGGTGCGGGCGCCGGTCTCGATTTCGCGTACGTCGAGGTCATGGCCTGCCCTGGCGGCTGCACCAACGGCGGCGGTCAGATCAAGGTCGACGACGATGCCGTTGTGGCGCGGAAACGGCAGGCCGGCGGTTTCTCTCTTGACGAGGACAGCAGCGCGCCCATCCCCAAACCCGGCCCACTCGAGCAAAAGGCCTGGCTGGCCGAGATTGACGAGGCCTACTATTCGGGCGACGACGAGGCCGAAGAAGCCTCTTCCGAGGTCGGCTCGTCGGCCAGCGACCTCGTCGACGGCATCAGCCCGTCGTATGTGCGTTCCGTGCTGGCGCACTGGGCCAACATCACGGGCATCGACCAGGCCAAGCTCGTCTCCACCACGTACCGCGAGGTGGTGAGCGATGTCGGCAAGTCGACAGCCCCCGGCAGTAAGAAGAAGGGCGGCGACACCACCGAGCACGTCGTCCAGCTGGCCGGCAAGATTGGTGGCGGGTGGTAGCCGGAAGTGACATCGCAGCATATATGAGTGATGGAAACCTGCATAACCTGGCGTTTTGTTTTTGGCTTTCTTTGGTACATAGGTCATAGGCCAGAGGAAAAAGGATGTGATACCCAAAATTGAGATGCTGCATTATATTTATCATTGTTCAACTCCTTTTGCCGTGCTTGTGCAAGCTGTGTTCAGCCACTATGTGGACCGCTTCGCCGCGCAAATCCAAAGCCGCCACGGCCGCTGCCGTCGGGACCTTTGGGTGCGCGGACGACAAACTCTTCCTCGCGCGGCGTGCCTGTCCGGCTCGGGAACGGCGAGCCTGCCACGTCGCTTCCACTGCCACTTGCGTGTTGCCGGTGGCCCTGTCCGCCCAGCCGTCTCTGGCCTTGCGGCTTTGGCGAGTAGTTTGGGTCGTACAGCTCTCGTGTCCCGGATGGCGCTGCGAGGATGAGGAATATGATGGCTGGACATGTGCCGTTTGTGTGCTGTTTTGGTAGTACTGGCCGACTTGTTGCTGGTACTGTTGCTGCTGCTGCTGCTGCTGCTGCTGCTGCTGCTGCTGCTGCTGCTGTTGCTGTTGCTGTTGCTGTTGCTGTTGCTGTTGCTGTTGCTGCTGGCTTTGGTGGTTTTGGCCGTTCAGGTGCTGCTGCGGCTGACGTCTAGTAAAGCTGTTGTCGTGCTGTTGGTGATGGCCCGGCCAAAGCCGTCGCCTGCTCTGTCTCCTCGATGGACGCCACCCTGGCCCCGGCCACGGCCCCGACCCCGGTAGCCTCCAGACTGTTGTGAATGTGGTGGGGTATGGCTGCCACTGTTGTTGCCACCAGACGATCGCGGTACAGGCGATGCTTGCCGTGAAGATGCGAGGGACCCTGGAGTCGATGTGTTGCTGTTGCTGCTTGGCGGCAGCGGCTCGCCAAAAATCTTGGCACGCGCCTCGTCGTATTTCCGCTGCTTGGCCTCCCGCTCGCGCTGCTGCCGCTGCCGAATCTGCTCTGGCGTCTCCTTGTTGCGCTGAGCGGCGGCCGCTGCTTCGGCTTCGGCTTCGGCTGCATCGTCACGGATGGTCAGTTCCTCGATGCCGGTGACAGGGTCGCGCCGCCGGATGACCCGTGGTGCTGGTTTTCGGCTCAGGACGGTCATCTGTGGCCGAAATGCCGAGGCCGAGGGCAAGATTGTGGGCGCGCTAGTGCCGCTGTTGTTGCAGCTGCTGCCGGCAAGCAGGGCACCACCGCCGGGCGCGGCACCTGCCGACAAGAAGTGGAACTCCTCTGTGTTTTCACTAAGCAGTCAGCAAACGCCTTGAAAGGTACTGGGTTGGGAACTGGGAGAAGATCGAAATACATACGCCGAGTTCCATAGCCGCCGGTTTTCCTCTTCGTGCCTCGCCAACCGCTCCGCGCGGGTCATTTCGACAGTCCCCTCATCTGCTGCGGCTGTTCCGCTTTTCAGTGGGCTGCCGGTGCCGCCCTTGGTCAGCAGCTTCTTCGACTGCTGCGTCTGATCCTTGGCCGCGGCCTTGTCGGCTTGTGCCTCCCAGTCGTCGTCCCAGGCATTGGGGACGCCCATGTTCTTGGCCATCTTCGGGGTGAGGGGCCAGCTAGGCTGGCAGGGAAGACAATGTTCGTGCCCGTAAGCAGCGCCGTGGGTTTCGGTGTGGATTGTATGCCGCGTATCAGTGTGGCCGTATATTGCCGTTTTGTTGTGTTTAGGAACGAGGTTCGTTCGCGGCAATGGAGAGCGAAATTTACTGAAACTTTAAATTTCCCAATAGTTGGTGTTGCCATTTTTAGCGGCATACGAAGCACCTGTGCCGCTCGCAAAGCTAGGGGGGAAGGGCCCATCCTTCCTGCTTCTTGGCAAGGTTGGATGCGTCTCATTGGCCGGCTGAGCTGACTACCATGGCCCCACTTCTCAAGCCTGACGACATACGAGTAGAGATGGCAGACTCTCGGCAGCAACACAAATGCACAACACAAATAAACAACGACAGCTGACTAACTGCAAAGCAAGAACAATTCAGACAAGGAATCCATAGACAGCTTTCACCATACCCAGGTACGGTAACTTATCCCGAAAGTGCCGCAAGAACAGGGCGCCACATGTGACTGGCTTGTCCAGCTTCCGTGACGCACGAGACTCAACTCACTAATCAACCCACCAGGTTGCTGTTGTTCAGCTTCCAGCCTCAAGCATGGACCACGACGTTACAATGGCAGGCGCGCAGCCTCCATCCTCTATCGCGGCGTCCGTTGCACCAGCAGCTCCGTCCATCGGCACCGGCCAGACCACGGCTGCGTGGAATACCCCCAAGCATCGCGAAGAGGCCGAGTCGTATAAGCAACGACTCGCCGATCAAGGGTTCAACGCAGGTGCGTGCTCTCCTCCTCTCCACATGTCTCTTTGTGTTGGAATGCCTACTGACTCTGGCAGCCGACTATGGCGACCCTCTGACCAGCGTGCGGCCTCTGGAGAAGATCTACAGCCGGCCGTTCCCTGAGGGCACAGAAGACAGTCTGCGGGCACTGGTAGAGAGGAAGTAGCTGCTTCGTAGTGAAGCGGCTATAGCAGGATCACTCTTGGGGCCTTTGAGCTAGCGGTGCATTTCATGATTATGAATTTACTTTTATTGTTTGATGTAAACCACTTTGCGCCAGACTGACTTTAATACAAAGACATCCGACCCCCACTGGCAGAAACCAATAGCACCGGCCAAACGCATAGATAGGCTGCATCATTGTGTCATTGTTCGGAGATCCAGTCCTTGCTACCGTGCCCGACTTCTCTATTGTGGCAATGGTGACGGGTTGACTCCTGTCTGTTTGCAGCGCGCCACCCGCACCTCCTCACCTCAATATGCTCTTTACTTCACTCTTCAAAGAAAGAGCACAATAGACTACACAGATTCATTTGCGCCCGTTCTCTGCTGAACACGCGTCTGTGGAATCTCTTGAACTGCACAGACAGTTCCAAGAGTATACTTCTCACACATGTTGTGTACTTGACTATCTACGTCGGCCACCATCGCCCTGGTCGTACCGAGAGGCGGCACCAGGAGTGGCTCGCACGACAGAAGCAGCGCGAACAGGAGAAGCAACAGAAGCGGCAGTACGTGGTTGTTCGCGAGGCGTTCCTGACCCGCCTCGACCATGTACGCCACGACCTGGGCATGGACAACATGTGGGAAACTGGCGAGCCCTTCTTGCGGTATCTGGCCCGGACCTACATGGCCGACCTGCATCTGCGGGCAGTCCGCCATCACCTTCGGCACTGGGTCATGAGGCCTGCTGACTATGCCGAGATGATCTGGTATCGACGCGCCCCACAGGCATGCGGGAAGCCGGGGCGACGCTTCAGACGAAGCAACACAAGAAACGGGATAAGGGCTCGGTCGATGTCAAGGGTACAGCTAGCATCTGACAAGGACAATTGGGGTCACTCTGCAGGATAGCTGGGCTACTGCTCGGTCTCTGATCATTGTTGTTCTTGTGGCTTAAGATTGTCCTTTTTGTATTATTTTATATGGACTTGGAGGTATCTACTAAGCAGTGCTGTCTGATGTCGACGCCTTTCAGTTGTTGACCATAGATGACCAGTGCAAGATCTGTGCGTTGCGGTCACAGTTGACAAGAAAAGAGAGTCAACAGCCCGAGTCTGCTTGTAAAATCTCTTGTAACCATGGGAGGCAAGGTGTGGCTATGGCGGTCGGAGCTCAGCCAATACTGGAGACCCTGTGCGGCGCATATACGTTTATGCATCAGCCGGGGCTCGAGTTCAGTGTACAGTTTGGATGACCTGTGCGTATTTATCAAAGCGAGATCCGCCTTCTTGTGTTTTCCATGCGGAGGAAAGCGCGCTGAGAAAATAAACCGGATGCGGCCGGCGGTTAGGCGCAGCCAAAGACAGATTGGGGAATCTCGCGGCAATGGTCCTCCCGAAATGGGAAGCTGCCGGTGGAGAAGGGAATCTCGATATTGTACCCCTCCTTCCTGGAGTAAAGCATCCGTCCGATCTTCGCATTCAATTGCGGAAAATGGGCCGCACTTGTTGGCTTGGAAGGGGCGACAGGCACGAAACTAGGGAGTAGGAGTAAAGTGGTGCCGGAGGGAAGGAGCGCCGAAAGGTGGCGGGGTGCAAGACGAGGAAAGAGCGAGGGGAGTGAAGCCGGCACCACCTCAACTGGTTCCAGTCGCACACAGACGCACACAACAAGCAGCCAAGCGGCTGGCCGTGACATGTGCACGGAGCAGAAGCGGCGTTGGGAGAAAGGAAAAGCGACCTGACTGATACCACATCGTGTTGTGAACGGGGTGTATTTGAAATCGCGGGCCAAAACAGAGGAAGAGGATTTGCCCGGGCTGGAGAGGAAGACCAAAATAACCCATGGTATTAGAGAAACAATCGCAGCCTGAAGCCTGTTACAGAACATTCCGCTGTGAAGAGGGATAGAATGCCGTGAGGAAGCCCGGTTACGGAAGACAGCATATGGTAGGCTGAGGTCGACGCCTTGTCGCGCCGCCGTGCCGGCGAGAGCGACGCCATTGGAGATGCAGCATATTCTGCACATGTATCCGGGAGTCGACTCTACTGCGGTCTTGTATCCTTACTTTACATCGTCCAGCTTCCACACGAAGATTGACGGCCCCGATCTTGTCGTGTGCCGCTCCATCCAGAAGCCTGGTAGGGCCTTAAGATCTCGTCTCGTGTCTCTGCTCTTAACAGAGCCCTAATGGTCTAGAAGGCTGCACTAACACGACGCTAAGGCATGGTCAGCTCGGCAACGATAATAGCGGAACGTCAACGAACCGAAGCGCATGCCACAGTTTGACCATCAGGTACACCTCCAGTCTTGATAATACTCGTGATACTAGCAAAGGACGACACGAGATGGCATAGGTAGTACGAATTCAGGCGGTTTGCTTCGTGACACTTGGCTTATCTCGCCCGAGAAATCGCTTTCGTCTTTGCTTTGCGTGTCGCCTCTCCCTCGCCGCCCAGTCTTTGTCTTGGGGGCAGGAGGTGACAGCATCAGAGGCCCCGAACAACGGGGAACTTGCGAGACGGTTCAGTTCTGCATCACCATGGCAAAGAAGTGCCCTGAGCTCTCACGGCAGATGCCCCCACCATGACGGGACGTATGGAACAGAGGCGAGTGGGAGCAGAAGGGAAAAGAGCAGGTCGGTGCACCCGCTGCCTCTGCCTGGCATCTGCATGAGAAGCGGAATGCATCCCCAGATGGCGCAATAGACAAAGCTCCGCGGCAGTGGGCAATGCGCCGGCCGCAGAGTCAGCGCACATGCGGAATACGACGTAGGATGATCCTAGTACGGACTGTGATGCCAGGATGTTGTGGCAAGCAGACGCGGAATACTCGTATTACGCAACTGCCAACAGCCCCGCCACGTATCTGTTTCTTGACCTGCCAACCGTGGAACAGCCAAAGCAGCAGGAGCAAGAGGCAGCCACAGTTGTCGTTTATTCGCCATCCCAGACGAACAAAGTACAAAAGACGCCGTAGCAAGAGCAAGACCACGGCCCCGACCCCTCTGACGCTCTTCCTCGACTCAGCTTGGCCAGCCCCTCCTTCCTTTCCTGGCTTCAGTCTCCTATACTGTCGTCTTTCGTCTTTCGACATTCTCTTGCTGCCCTGCTTCCATATCTTCACTTCCTTCCAAACGTATTCACGGCGAATCGACCGATGACGACTACGGCCCCGAGACTCAAGCTCTTCAAGCGAAGCATCCTAGACCACATATCGACTGTCCAAGGCTCCGGTCGAAAACGCCCTTGGCTTTGTTTGGCTTGATCGCCAATGAAGAAGTCCCAAGGGTCTTCTGATCGAGACGCCCTGGACATACAAATCAGGCCCCAAATCGATCCTAGACCGGCTAAACTTTACCGGACGAAACAAGGTCGGCCATTTCACGGGCACTAGGAGCATAGCATCGACATAGGGCAGCCGTGCGGAGGAAGCGGCTTTGTCTTGAATCCAGCAGATTCCCTTCACGGCATTCCTACTCCGACTGCGACACAATGACGGCTGCTACGGACGGCGTCCACGGCACAGGGCACGGCGTTGTCCAGAACAGCAGCCCCCATGGCCCGCATGGCGTTAACAACCACAGCCAGGATCTCCTGAGACGGGCCACGCAGGCCGTGATGTTGTCGAGGGTGAGAGCTTTCCTATCCTCGTTGCCGTCCTCTCTTTCAAGCCCCTGCTTTTCCGTCTCCTTACCCCTGCGCATGCTTTCGTTCGCACGTCGGCAGTGCCGTTTTGTCACGCTTTGTGTTTGGGCCAGAGATCAGATCGTTGGCTCGCAAGGACGGCCATCGACCAGATCGCCTGTCTCCCTCCCACTTCCCTTCTTTCACCTTGAAACCACCCCTGGTGGCAACGGAACGGGGGCCTTGACGCTTTGGCCTCGCGGCCAAAAGCGGGAGCTACCTCCATCCTATCCCGTCCTATTCCTTTCTTGAATCTCGAGGCTTGCGGCCTGTGAGGCTGCGCTTGAACGAAGAAGTGGACCCGCACGCCGCTACGTACGAGTACAGCCCCGTCAACACGAGTACGCCATCGTTGTTGCTGCCCGCTGCCAGCCTCTTGCCCTCTTTCCTGGCACCACTTGGCCGCCTGTTTGTATATTTGCCATGCCATCTCATTCATGTGCCATGGCCATACCTCGTTGCTTTTTGCGGGCCGCAGTCACGTGTCCGTGTGATGTCATTCGCCCCGTCGTTTGCTGTCGGCTTTTGGCGTCTGCATGCCGTTTACACCTCGTGCACTGTTGCATACACAATCGGCGACTTTGGCTGTCGTTCTCTGTACGCGGAGCATGCCTTCTAGGCCAGTCCTCGAGGCACGCGATGTACAAGAAGAAAGGTGCGGCGTCTGCACAGAGAGGAAAGGGCCATCTGGGACTGTTGATGAACCAGGAAGAGGAGAGTCGACTCTGACAGACATCGGATGCTGCAGCTTGACGGTACACTGATTGTGGTGAAAAGTGGTTCCGCAATTGGCGGCCTGGGCCTGGCCTGGCTGGCCTGGCCTGGCTGGGCCTGGACCCGTCATGGCGGGGGAATCACAAACGGGCAGTGCCAATACGACACCCTACTAGTCAAATCCACACTGTCTGACTCGATGACTGAGCCTGAGTCCAGGCTGCCTCAACAGTTTCAGTGGCCTCAAGAAGCCACTTGCTTTGTTACAACGTGTTCGGCGAGCCGCAGGGAGGCAAATTGGCCAGAGCTTCTGTCGACTTGCCGTTTTGCAATCGTTTTGCCATATTTTCCCCATTTGTGTTTTTGCCCAACACGCCCCTGTTCCTCATTGCAACCAGTACTCAGTACGACGTGTTAATGGTGTTACTGCCAATTGGATTGATCTTCGAATGGGGAAAGTTGGGAGGTTTTGCGGGACCGGGCACTCGCCTTTGTGTGGCCGATGGAGCAAAGTACCGTCCATGTCACGTCCCAGTATCATGCGAAGAGTGAAGGCGCAAGTGGCTACGCATAGCGCACACCTGCATCCTGTCTTGATCTGCCTCTGCCTTGCACAACCTTTGGCGAGTGCCTTTCCTGCCTTCTCTTTCAGCCAGGGTTGGGATTTGCTTCCCTGCGAGTACGGGTACTCGTATTTATCGACCAACCCACCCATGTCTCCGACCACATGGCCGGCATCACGTCTGGCGGGTTGGCGAAAAAGCGGGCTTGCGAACTGGCTGACTGACTGGCTGGGGCTGGCGGTCCACTCTCACCAATACCACTTGTCATTTTCAACACAATTCGTTCTGGGGTGAGGACCGGCTGAAGGCATATTGCGGAGGGATGCGAAGCCTGGTCAGGCCAGGCCGTGCTTTCAGCAGGAGCGAGATCGAGACAAGGGCAGGGCTCGAAAGCCGAAAACACTTGGGACAGGCAGTCGAACACGCACCAAGCCGCACGAGAGGAGAGGCCGATGGGAGGCGTCGAAGATGCAGGCATGGGTGCACAGCAAGCTTCAGCTTGCCCAGCCTCTCCTTTGCTCTTGAACATGAGGTGTCTTTTGCCGCTACTTTTCTGGCGTATCTGTTCTTTCTGTTCTTCGTCTCCCTTTTGTTCTGGTCTTTCTCTTCTCCGTCTTCTTTCCCCATCCGACTGGCTCTTCGGCATTGTTTGCCCGTCTCTTTTGTCTCTTTGATGTCGGCTCCACGCTGTGCTAGACTGGCTCTCTCCTCTCCGTTGTCGCCTCGCGTCATAGAGTGCTTCACCTCTTCTTGCCGGCCTCTGCTATCGAGCCAGGCCCACAGCTGGCGTCCTTTCCGTGGGAACCTTACTCCTCACGCCCGCCGGCGCATGCCAGCCGCGATTACGAGTAAAGCGCCCTCCGTTCTTCCCAATCAATTCTCCTTGAAGTTGTGCTCCACTAGATCAGCCAGGTCTCAGCGGCATTTTCCTTGCCGCCAGGCCGCCAAGTGGGATACCACTAAAATCTCGCTGTGGGCGAATCGCGATTCCCGCCCAAGGGGACGGCAACTCTGCACCGTCCTGCTGATTGCCCGTACTGAGTATTGAGCTTTTGGCTTCTGTGGGCGGTCTTTGTTAGCGGCCACCGAGGGAAGACGACTCACCAGCGACTCACCAGCGACTCACCAACGCACCCAAGATTCACCCCCGAACCTTGTATCAGTAGCTGACCTTTCCACCTCCACCCAATTCCTAGTCGTCATATTTGTCGCCGTTTTTGCCCCTCCTTGACTCGCGCTCCTTCCCATCCGAGCTATTTTTCACTTGTATTCCCGTTTTTTCCCTCCTCTTATTTCACGTCGTTGCGTTTCCGGCCTGTTTCCCTCTCCTATTTTTCTATTTGTTATTCATCTCGTTCTGGTCCATTCCGCCCGTTCTTTGTGATCCGGGGCGCCTTTGGGCTTGCTCGATATTTTCACATCTCGTCATCTTTTTCTGCGTTGTCCGCCACTCTGGACTCGACACCTTTTCTCCTTCTCCCGCAATTCCTCTCCTCGCCTCCGAACCTTTTCTGAACGGACGTGCAACTTTCTATTGCTACTGCACAGGCACGAATCTTATTTCGTGCCGGCCTTATATATACGTTTCCGTTTCTTCTTGGGCTTTCCCTCGGATTCGTTTCGTTCACACCCCCCCATCATTCCCCCCGATCCTGCACGTTCTCACCTGTATCGCTTCCCAACATGGCTCCAGCGAATGGAATTGACGAGTCCAGCAGGTCTGCCACGGCCGACGACGACGGCACGGATCAGATCGGCTCAGACACCCCCGCTCTGGTGTGGCAACACCGCAACCGGACCTTCACGATAAACGTCTGCCAGGCATCATGAGTTACTTTACACAGGTTCGTCCTGCTTCTTTTAAACGCCTGCTCTCAGGCAACTTCACTCAATCCTTCAGGTCCTCCTCTGCCTCCTCCAACACCCCCAGCACTGCAAGCACAAGCACTGCCAATCCTGCAATTCCTGCGATTTCTGCAAACTCTGCAATTTCTGCAATCCCTGCAACTACCCCCAACTCTACCTCCACTCCTGCTTTTGCCACTGCGCCGAAAGCCGCCGAGGACGTCCTGCCGAGCGTGACGCCATTACCATCACAACCATCAAAACTGCCATCACCGACAGCACCTGTGCCACAGCCAGAAGACTCGATCACAATCTCAATAGTGACGGCACCACCAGTACCTTTGTCGCCAGAGGCTCGTTCAGATCTGCCACCTTCCACAACCGCCGACGCCAATGGCTCACCCAATCCGAGACATCTCCTATAAAATCCAACGACGCAATGGCACAACAGCCATCGAAGCTCGAAACGGGCGACAGCCAAATGCAGACTGAATGCGAAAGCCGGCCAGCGAACGAGGCACGACCAGGCCCAAATCCACCTCCGCCACCACCACCATCACAGCCGGCGCAAGCAAAATCGGCGCCCGCTGAAGACGCAGCTCTCCATCAGAAGCTTAGCCGCGGCCGCACCATCAACGCCACACCCATACCCGACCCCCCGGCGTCCATACGGGGCGCAGTTGGAACCGGAAGCGGCGGCAGCGGAGGAGCGGTACGAGTCGCAAAGGAAGGCGTGGAAGAAGTCTCTATGAAAAAGGACGAAGCCAGGGCGGTGGGTGCTGCTGGCAGCACCATCACCAACCGTGGGACGTTCCGTGGACGTTCCGTAGTCACAAGAAGAGCGTTTCTGATGTGCCGGAGGCGCGCGGTCGGCAGGAGTCTTTGTCGTGTACTACGCCTTTGGCTGGCGTGGTCACTCCCTCGAGCGTGCTTGCTCGTCACTTTCTATCCCTTCTATCCCTTCCCTTGCTGCTGCTCCTCCACCTCCACCTCCACCTCCACCAACACCCCCGCTTCTACCCGCTCCCCCTCTGTGACCCGGGGCGGTCCACGTGCCTCCACGGCGCCGGATACGCCAGCTCGTCCTGGATCGCCAGCAGCCGACGCTTCTGCGGCCGTTTCTGCGGCCGCTTCTGCCGCCGCTGCTGCGGTTGCCGCCGCTGCTGTTCTGCGTTCCGCGTCTGTGGGCCAATTGAAGAAGCTAACAACAATGACTCGTTTGAAGAGCGGTCAATCTACGCCGATCCGGTCGCTTTCTACGGCTCAGTCCCATTCTACTGGGACTGTGCCCACCCCGGCGCCCACGTCTGCCACCGATAGTGCAAGAACTACCATGAGCCGAGGCGGCGACGACGGCAGCCGGAGCCGTGCTGCCTCCATTACCCCGACCCCGCAAGGTGCTCAGGCACCCACACCCAAGGGCAAGCTCACAATCAAGATCAGCGAGGCACGGGTCTCAGACGGACCCGTGATCCGTACGTTGTTGCTGTGTTCCAGCGCAGCGAGCTGATCTCGGGCGGCCCCCGCTCGCCTGACAACGACGACGAAGCGGTGCTTCCGGTGTGGCTATTAGTAGTATCCCCATCCAGCGCCAAGCAAGCGATAGCGGCCGCCCCATGGCGATTCCTATGCGGAGCCGGCAGAGCAGCAACACGAGCATCACAGACTATGGCGCTTTCCGGAACCGCACTGTGCGGCGGTCCTTGACAAACCCCAAATGGACGCAGAAGCCGTTTTGTATGTCCTTTTACCGGCTTCCATTCTCGTTTCTTACCTCTTGCTAACTGTACTAGCGACGTTGTCGACTCAAACATGCTGGTTGACATCTCCGTGTACGACCATGCGCAATCCGGCGAAGAATTCCTGGGCCACGTCGATTTCCAGGCGAATAGCTCCGAGAAAGACGGCCCTGTCCGCGGCTGGTTCCCCTGCGTGGCCACGCAGACACCATGGCCGAAAACACACCCACCGGCGAAGTGTATGTCGAGGCTTTCTACCAGCGGACCGAGCGCAAGCACTACGGCCCCGACGACTTTGAGATTTTGCGCCTGATCGGTAAGGGCACGTTTGGCCAAGTGTACCAGGTGCGCAAGAAGGACACACGTCGCATTATGCGATGAAGGTTCTCTCCAAGAAGAAAATCGTCCAGAAGAAGGAAGTCGCCCACACTGTCGGCGAGCGAAACATTCTCGTGCGTACCGCAACCTCGGACTCGCCATTCATCGTCGGCCTCAAGTTCTCGTTCCAGACGCCATCTGACCTGTACCTGGTCACCGACTACATGTCTGGCGGTGAACTCTTCTGGCACTTGCAGAAGGAGGGCCGGTTCGAGGAAGGCCGTGCCAAGTTCTACATTGCGGAGCTAATCCTGGCTATTGAGCACCTCCACAACAACAACATCGTCTATCGCGATCTGAAGCCGGAGAACATTTTGTTGGACGCCAATGGCCACATCGCCCTGTGCGATTTCGGCTTGTCCAAGGCCAATCTGACAAGAACGACACCACAAACACCTTTTGCGGAACAACTGAATATCTTGCGCCGGAAGTCTTGCTTGATGAGGCTGGTTACACCAAAATGGTCGATTTCTGGTCTCTGGGCGTGCTCGTGTTCGAGATGTGCTGTGGCTGGAGCCCTTTCTATGCCGAGGACACGCAACAGATGTACAAGAACATTGCTTTTGGCAAAGTTCGGTTTCCCAAGGACACGCTCTCGGCGAGGGCCGAAGCTTTGTCAAAGGCCTGCTAAACCGCAATCCGAAGCACCGCCTGGGCGCCATCAAGGATGCCGCCGAGCTGATGGAGCACCCCTTCTTCCGGGATATCGACTGGGATGCGCTGTCCAAGAAGCTGATTACGCCGCCGTTCAAGCCGAAATTGAAGTCGGACACGGATGTGTCATACTTTGACCCATCTTCACGATGCCATGGACAAGAGCGGCTCTCTTAATGAGCGCGCTGCTGCCTTGGCCCGCGGCATCGCACCTCCACGCCGCTGTCGCCATCGATGCAGGCCAACTTCCAGGGGTTCACCTTTGTCGACGAAAGCGCTCTGGAAGACCACATGAAGGGCCGTGCGTCATATAACAACGACTTCGACGATGACATGCACGATGCCAGCAACCTATACCACAGCTCGCATGGCCACAAGGATGACAACGAGTGGGACGACATCAATGACATCGACCCGAGAAATGCCAATCGCATGAGCGGCATCGTTCGGACAACGACAAACGACGAGCACATGTTTGGGGATGCTCAATTTGACATGTAGTCATCGCGCCCTATCGTACCAGTCTATTTCCTTGCTCCATCGCGCTTTATGCTGTTGCCATCTGCCCTCACCAACGTGCCTGTTCTACTGTTCTTCGTATCACCGCCTCATACTGCGACCTCATACTGCGACCTAATTTCAACAAACTTCCTTACCAACAATCTTCCACGCCCGCCCGGAAACGAGAGAAGCTATCCCTGGTCGCGACAACAGCGCGGCGGCCCAACTATTCCCCCTCCTTTTTCTCACACTCTCTTACATTAATGACGAAACTTTCTGCGGTCACTACTGTTTTTCATCTGCAATTACAAGTGTCGCTACGCGACTATGTTACTCGAATGGTATGGCGGCATTGCATTTACGGATGGGTACGGGCGGACATTGTTTACTCTTTTACTTTCTGCACTGGTGTCTCGTCTTTGGTTTTTGTATTCTGCCATGCGTGCGGTTTTGTGCCTTTTTCACAAACACACAAGAGGGCCGTATTGGAGACAAACAATCTTTTGTTTTTTCTTGAAAAACAACAAATGCAAAACCGACCCGGGTTGGCGGTCCAAAGGCGTTTTCATGGGTCAGGGTTGGGTGGTCGGGATCATATCCATCGACATGATCGTTCCTGTGGTCGTCTTGTCCTTGCTACTTATTCCCATCTATGATCAATTGCTATCCGCGTGTTTCCTCCCGGCATATGACCGTCAGTGTCAGTGATTGAGCTCTGTCTTGCTTGAAGCTGCAAGTCTTGTAATTCTCTATTCGTACAAAGCCGTATGTCCGCGCTCCGGGTCGAAGGCGTAACTGTAACGAGGCATCTCTTCCTGGGAGAGTCTCATAGAGTACATGGCTGAGGCTGTGTTTCGAATGGACAGCAGTGAATAGCACGAGAACTCGAGAAATGAAATATGCCCGGTTGAAGTCACAAAATCTTCCTTGACATGGTGCCGAATATTCCCTGTAGAAGTAAGCGTTACTCGGACTTGTGAAGAACATAAAAAGCTCCTTTCGTCTGTCGATTGCGTGAACCGTTAAGGTAAAAAATGAAAATGAGAGGACGCGCCGACATGCGGAGGCGGATCATGGGTGTACATACAAAACCATTCCGGCTCAAGTGAGGACACAGTCAGATTCAGATGGACATGCACGAGTCAGGACAGGTATAAGGATGAAAATATGGTAAATTTTATACACGAAAAGGGCGGGGGGTTTCCTGCTGAGCTATGACTTTAGAAGTTTTCTTCGCGTCGTTTTTTTTCGATGCTTTTGGCCAGAGATCAACCGCCCACCATTCTCAATCACAAAAGGCCAACGCATACGTCGTACACGCCGTACCTTTTTTCGCTCCTCATCTCTCTCCTTCCTTCGCAGACCGTGCCTGAACGTGTAAAAAGTGTATGTCCTAGGTCCGGTCTCGGTTTTGTTTTTATGTTGTTTCGAATGTGCCGATAAGAGAGAAAACAGGAAAAGCCGCGAGATTTGGTGATTATTTCTCAGCAAGATGGAGAGTTTGTGAGATAGAAAGGGGTGGGGCGGAGACCGGCCTTTCCGTATTTCCTATTCTGTTCGGCAGTGACCTGAAAGGGAAGAGGTTGGGGAATGGAGGAGTGCTTTAGTGGTGGGCGTCATCCTCGTCCTCCTCCTCAACCAGCCAGTCCTCGACGGGGGCGGCCGAGGCCTCGCCATCAGCAGAGACCTCCTGGCCCTCGACCTCGACGGCCATCGACTCGTACTCCTGCAGGCTGCTGGCGAGGTCGGCCTCCTCGGGCGACGGCGGGGCGGTGGGCAGGGAGAAGGTGGAGACCTGGCCCTGTGCGTCCTCGGGCTTGACGGCGGGGATCTTGTAGGCCTTGAGCTCCTTCAGGTAGAGCTCCTGGACAAAGTCGGCTGGGAGGAGTTAGTGGTGATGTTCAGCCAACACGTGTCATGGGTCGAGCTAGGCGGTGCGCTTACCACGGCGGGAGACGGTAGGGACGATGAAGGTGCGCATCTGGGTGGTCATGGCTGACCGCGTAACGGCAGCAAATGCCCGGCGGGGCTACAGGGCAAATATAGTCAGCATAACGTCCTCAAAATGTCGACCCGTCTGTGTCCAAAAGACCTCGCTCTGCAACCGCATCCGCCTCTTGCTTCGCTTCTTTGTGTTTCTGCCGGTGCCCCTGATTGTTGCTTGTTGCTTGGTTGCTGGGTTGGGTCGCGTTTCGCTCGCTCCGGTTCGGCCGTACAGCTTCAGCTTCTGTCCAGATCGTGCGACCGTCCGTTGTCGGTAGCTACCTCGGAGCTTGCCGCGATCGTGTCGGTTTGATCGTCGCAATCCGCTGTCGGCAGGTCGTATGCCTCAAAGCGTCGGTCGCAACGAAGCGGGTGGCGGGCGGTTCGCCCTTGCTCGGAAGCCCGGAGAACGAGGAACGAGGCCCGCTACTGTCCATGGTTCCCAAAGCGCAGTCGATTCCCAATCCCGATCCAAAATCGACCGTAATTCCATTTGCGATTTTATTCTCGCGTGTTTATAATAGCTTCGCCATCGCGATTGTCGCTGTCGTCGAGTTGTCGTCGTGGGTGCGCAAGTCGTGAGGATGGGGCGAGCCGGAACAAAAGAGCGATTTTCCCGTTTCCCCTCCGGCCAAAAATGGGACACTGCAAAGCAAAAAGAAACCTACCGCAACGCGAGCCAGAGACTGAAGCATGATGAAAGTGCCGGTTGTGTGTGAAGAGAAAAAAGGGGGAAGGAAGCGCTCGACAAGATGGGTGTCGAGAAGGGCGTCGTCGGGGGTGTGGAGGGGGTGAGGTAAGTCGGTGAGGGAGAAGGAGAGTGAGGTTGGTGATTGTGTCGATTCTTTGCTCGGGATCCTTTGGGCAGAGGAGAATGGGGGAGCGGGAAAAAAGGCGTTAGGGAAAAGCAGGAATTGGGGCCTGGCTGGCCGGGAAAGCGTGAAAAAACTGGCGTCGCGCGCAAGCCACGTCTACTCAGTACTGGCAACCGCCCAGCCTCAAATTTGAGGCCCAGCGAAAAGGAAAATCGGGCCCGGCGCTCTCTGTCTGGTTGATTTTATTCCCTCGTTAGTGCTGGTGCTGGACCAGGCTCCACCACTCGGCTATCACACCTCACAGCTGTTTCCGCCGGTCCATACGCGTGATGTATCACGTGGTGTTTATCCAAGACCCAACTGCGGCTTGCGTTTCCCTTTTCTTTATGCACCCTTCTCTACATCGGTTTGTAGTTATGACGACTAGTGGCATGGTATCAAAGGACTCGTCTTGCAAGTATGTTTGCTGATAATTGCAATTCTTAAGTGTGCACAAAGGAAAACCAAAAACGCGCTTCCCAAGACTACCATTGCCTTCGCGGTAGCTAGCTATCACGGCATAATTCGCAGTGCATGGAGTCACTTCCCGACACACGCTAACCCTACCAAATATACACCCGCTGTTCCCGTGTTGCTCCCTTATATGTCCCGGCCGATTCGCACGCCTCTGCGGCTGCAATTGTGACACGGACGCATCGTTGCTGTGAACACTGTCGCTCCCACGGAGAGGGAGCCGGCCTGCGCCTTTCTACGCTGCGCCATGAAGCGGCGGCGGCTTCACTGTCAGGAAGTCTCGCTCTCTGTTGGCCATGTCAGGTTGGGGCCCTTTGTGGCGCCGGCCATTGCCGGAGACAGGCTCCGCGCGGTCGAGGCTCTTCTTTGCACGCGCGGGCGCCAGCATGCAAGACCCGAATATTTTGGCGGCCACGTAGGCGACGAAGAGCACTGCCGATGCCACCGAGTATCCAATGATAACAGACCGGGATGCCGTCGCCAGTTGCAGGCCGAGACCGCCGTTGATGATGCCCAGGACCATCAGTAAACGGCCCCACCAGATATGAAAGTGGCTCACAACGCCGCGGCCTTGGTGCCTGACAAAGTGGCGATGGTGCAGCAGACCCAGCACTGGCTGAAATGCCATGGCAGCAACAACAACCGTGCCGAGGACTGTATGGGGGCGTGCCTGGCTGACACCGAACTAAGAACAGCGTCAGTATGCTGACGAATATATTGCCCTCGACTACAAGGTCGTCGGGAAGGAAGGGAACTTACCAGTCCTCTTTGTCTGGCGGCAACAACCCCCAGGGCAAAGCCAACCCACATCAACAGGTATGCAAGACCCTGCCATATGCCGTGCACCAGCCACCGGCCGAGGAGTGGCATGAGAGCCGAGCCCAAAGGATAGAGTACAACCATGACCAGAGCCATGATGACGGCGTGAGCAGTCAAGATCGCGGCACTGGGAGCCGACGAGGAGGCAGCTGTGACACCGCCGTCGCTGGAGGACGAGTCGTCACCGCTGCTCCCGCTGTTGCTCCCATCTCCACTGCCTGTACTGCTGCTGCTGCTGCTGCCAGAGCCACTACCGCTTCCGCTTCCGCTGTCGCTCGAAGAGACAAAGGGGTTGCTATCGCTGCTGATGGTGGCTTTGTCAGGTCCAGCCGGTACTGGGCCGTGTTGTCGTGGACATTGAGGGCCACGTTCTTGTTCGTCGTGGCCAGGGAGCTGCCGCTGTGCCAGGCAGCTATCCACGGCGCACTGGTGCTCGTGACAGACATCTTGCCGCTCGAGCCCCAGGATTCGCAGTTGGAGCATACGACGTTGGCGGTCATGGTGTCGCCGGAGACACCACTGCCGGCCAGCAGTGTGAGCTTAGCAGCATTGCTGCTCGTGTCCTGCGAGGGCGGTGTGTGGAAGGTGCCGCGCGGGGCGAGATCGTCACGTTGCCCTTGCCGTCCTGGTACATGACAAACATGTTGGAGCCGGACATCATGGATCCTGTACCGAGGGCGACCCATTGGTAAGATGTTGGCGCGGAGATGCTGAAATAGATGTTGCCAGCGCCATTGCTTGCCGTCGACTGCGGGATGCCGACACCATAGCACACGTTTTTGGCACCGGGGGGCAGTACGTGGTGACGGCCTGAGCGCCAGCGGCCAAGGCTAAAATGAACGTTGTTAGCTGTTTTCTTCTGCTCTGTTTCTCATTTGTGGGATCTTTGACGAGCAGGTTTGTGTGCTATTTTACTTACAGAGGACCGCAGCCAAAGCTGCCGGCCTTGAGCGTGTCTGACTTGACATTTTGTGTGGTGTGTATTTAGAGGTCTTGAGAGGTCTTTGTGTCCTCGAGTACGTGTCTGAGTCAAAGTACCGCAAATTGATCAAAAGGTAAGACTCAAACCACCAAGCAGAGTTTTGTGAACAAGGTGACGAGGGTGTGTCGGGCTTGATTAAAGAAGCCGTGCGTCTTTGGGCGCTGTGATGCCGTATCAAGCAGCGGGTGTGAGATGAAAGGATAAGAAGAGCGAATGGCAGCGATGGCAACGCGAAACCAAGTGTGTGTGTAAGTCGGAGTTATATTTCGCGTGGTTGCTTGCGTTTGCGTCTACTCGTGAGCGTATGTGCGCTCTTGCAAGGTCAAGGACTGCGTGTATAAAAAAACGGCTCGAGGCTGCCGAGTAACCGAGACGTGGGATGCGTAACTTGGAAAGGAGCTTACTACCAGCCAGCAGTGGGAAGAGAAAGGGGACTGATTCAGCGGTACAATGTGTCCGTTGTTGCTGTGATGAGTAAAACAATCAACCGGCGTGCAGAAATATTGGGATATGGCCAGTTCAAGTCACAAATCCGGGGCGGCTAGTAAGTCAACAATGGTCAGTGTGAGTGACTGTTTCGTGGAAGCAGAGAGTGGGAGTCCTTGGGTTCATAAAGGACAGGGAGCAAGGAGGACAAGGTGAGCGGAGAGAAAGGAGACAACAACGGAGTCCCCTAGGGCTGAGCAAAGGTGCCATTCTACCAACCAGAAGTGATGCTTAAATGATCCACGAATCCTGTGCAGCTCTGTGTCTGTGTACCCGACGGGATCATGAAAGAGCCGAAGACAATGGCACTGGGCGCTATGTGTACAGGAATATTCCTTCCACGTACGTCTTGTATGCTCACCCCGCGTGTAGTCTACGGCGTATTTGAAGTCGACAAGCAAGTAGACAGAAAGAGCCGGGTGAGGACCAAGCCGAGATGTAACGAAGCCACGACTCTTCCAGTACGTTCTTGTCTAGCGGACGAGCGAGCGAGATGCAAAATGCAGGATGACAAGGGGGCACTATGGACGGGCGTCTGCTTGCCAAGGCGTGAGACGGTACGTCGTACAAGGGCCCGAAGTCTTGCGGGGGTTTCTCGAAGACTCTCTGCTACTTATCCTGTTTTTCGGTGGTCCGGACTCCCAAAGGAAGGCGTCAGCCGGTTTTTGTCGTAGACGCTGTACCTGGGAAAGATATGCGATTTGTGCTGAGTTGAGCTGGCGACAAAAGATAATAGGTGCGTAGATACGTGCCGTTGTGTGCAAATTGGTGCAAGGGTATGCAAGGCGCGGGAGGTGGTGAAAAGAAAGCACAGGTGTACAGACAGGTGTTGCGCTTTACCCTGTACTAGAGGATCGGTCGCGAGGGCGGGATCCGTGACTTTGTTTTGACGGTTTGGTGTCGTGGTGCATCTGGCGTGCGTGGACTTGCAGCCTTGGCCTGCCAAGAAGAACAACACTGCTACGTGAGCAATAGAAGAAGCAGAAAAGAGAAGGACTGGTGCTGATCGAAACGCGCGTCCTCTCAAGTACGGGCTGTCGCAGAAAGGAGTGCAGAGAGTGTTAACAGCGGACAGGATGGGGAGGATGTCCAAGACATGAGTGAAAGCTGCAGATATCGGCACAGCACGGCGCATCACACAGACACGCAGGTGTGCGATGCAGGACAGTCCAATAACAAGACACGTAAATCAAGGGATCGGGAAAAAAGAAAAGAAACGATAAGCAATAGCGGATACAGAAAGGGTCACAAAAGAGACACGATGGCTAGTTGTTTGGATAAGGGATGGATCTGCCTCCTCAGCATCTGCTTCTGGAAATAGCTGTTTTATTTTTGGCGGCCTCCCAGAAAGGCAAGAAGTGTCCAAAGAGATGGAGGAAGGAGGAGATAGGAAAAGGGGCCTCAATGACTCGAAAGAAGAAGGAACAAAGCGACCACGGAAGGCGCGATGCGAGTCGAGACAACGATGTTTACGGAAAGGGCGCAAACAAAGAGAAAGGGAAGGCGCCAACATGGCGCTGGTTGTTTGGGTGTATCAACTCGCTGCAAGAAAATGGCGGCCAGTGACTGTGTGACTATTTTCAGGCGACAACGTCTCAACACCATCAATCGACAAAGGAAAGGGAGTCCAGCAAAGTGAGCAATCGCTGTGACTTGCCGCTTTACACAATGTCGACGCGTCCACGTTCAAAGTCGAGCGTTCTCGTTTGTCGAGCTGGCCAGACTTCCAGCGCAAGAGGGGCTCCGCCATTGCAGATTATGCCTGGGAACTGGCTAAAAAGGTCCAGCGACGAGCGGGACGAGGGAAGAGGCGTGAGATGGGGGTTGCATTTGATTGCCTACGACGCCATGGGCTTGATGCTTGGCAATCCAAGCAGGGGCTGAGGGCCGATCTATGTCACGGAGTACGGAGTACGAGGGGCGGAAGAGGACACCCAAACGACAGGAAGAAGATTGTGAAATGACGGTATTTCGGGCGTCCAAGGTACGAGTACAATGCCGAGGATGAGAAAAGAGGACAGGATGGAAAGAAGAACAAGAAGGAAAAGAGACGGATGGATGACTCGATAGACGATCAAGAAGGACGACCCGAGATACGGAGGGTTGATGGCCCGCGCCGGTGAGGAGAGAACGGACAGTGTGAGAGCTCGAGGTGAGAGACGCGACGCGGACAGACTGACAAGGCCGACGATCGCCATGAAGACGACGAAGACGGTCAGCCCTGCTGTATTACGCTGGTTTACAAAGTACAGGCTGCGCCCCCGTTATGGGCTTTTGTCCGAATCACAGCTTGGCAAAGGGCTTGAGATTGAAAGCGAGAGAGAGGGATTGAAGCAAAGCATGTGTAGGGAGCGAGACGGAACGAGGGCCACGTCGTAAACACCGCCAATATACGTTGTACAACGCTGCCGGGAGAGTATTGGTTTCAGACAAACAGTACAGCCGCTCCCGAACTTTTTTGTCGCCGCCAAGGGGAAGAGGAATTCCGATAAGCCACTTTGGGTCTTCTTCTATTCGTTCAAGGGCGCAGCTATTTCAAGCTTAATGGTTATCTAGACGTTCATATTCTTCTGTCGTCAGTTCTGCCGCCCCGGCATACTGCCATTGGCCGCTTCGTATAATCGTACGTCGTAGACCAGAGGTCTTACGCGTACGTGTTCCATTGTGCATCTGTAGCACCGGCACTCTGGGCGTTGCCCAAACCAGGCAACGTGAGCAACCTTGCATGGTTGGGCTGGACCCGAGTCTGGGACATGGTCCTTAACTGGGGCTGGGCCTTTTCTTCCGTTTCTGACCTGCATGGATGCCTCCCTTCCCTTGGGGCTTTTAGGTCCTTTCGAGGTTGGCGAATCGGCGTCGTCCAGTCCTGACGGGAGGATCACAAACAGAAGATTGCCATTTTGTGTTGGAGTCTCACCGGGGAGTGAGAGTGCGGCTTGAGCATCTGATACAGCCGCAGGAAAGGTTAGTTCGTAGGCGAGTTCATAGGGTACAAAATTACATGCAAATCGTGTGCACGAAACGTTCACTGTGCTTGATCACGGGTTTAACAAAAGGTAGCAAAGACAGTTGATTCGCAACTCCAGAAAACAAAACGCCTTGCTATGCTGTCTTGAGGTGGCCACGCTCTGCACGTCGTATAATCAGGCCAACCCCGTTCTTTTTGTATCGCTGTAACTGAAGATAAGCCAGAAGCGGGCTGTGGTCTGTATCAAAAGCGAGCTCTCCGCCCTGAACGTATTCGATGAAAAGCAGTACAAGTCCACCTAGAAAGGCAAGACAGGCAAACAGAACACAGAAACAAAGCATGCAGAGCGCAAGTTCCACCCCCTGCCAACACAGCCATCTGTCTAATCTTCGCGTCTTTGTCTCCTCTTCGTCTTGACCCGCACAGTCTGTTCTACGATGGAAAAAAAAGCGCTCTCCTGCCCGGTTGTTTACTCCACAAACGACGGAAAGTTGCTCTCGTTGAGCAGGCTTGAGCTCGCCACAAAGCTGAACCCGCGAAAGGGGTCGTCCCGGAAGCTCGTACCACTGGGGCCGCCGCCGGCAATGCTCCGGCCATGCGGACGCGGCGATGATGGGCTGAGGTTGAGGTCGCGGTCGCGTCCACCGGGGCCCGTCATGGGCGACATCATGGGGCTCAGGGGCAGGTCCGTAAACTCAGCCGCAAAGTTCTCGGCCAGCTCGGGGTCCGTGATGACCGGCTGGATGGGCGGCTCGACCTCACGCGCGGCCAGCCGCTCCCAGTCAATCTTGCGGAAAAAACGGTGCTTCTTGAGAATGTCGAGGTCCTTGGGCATGTTGGCACCCAGGCGCTTGCGCGGCTCCTTGCGCAGCAGCCGCGTGAGCAGGTCCTTGGCGTCCGGGCTCAGGAAATACGGCAGCACAACCTTTTGCTTGACAATGTTCTCCTGGATCTTGGCATTGTTGCGGCCCCGGAACGGCGGTTGCCCGTCATAAGGTCAAACCCCAGCGCGCCAAAGGACCACCAGTCGACAGCGCGGCCGTACTTTCGGCCCTGCACGACCTCGGGCGCCATGTACTCGACAGTACCCAGGATCGAGTTGCAGCACGCGTCGTCCGAGGCGTCGGTCGCCTCGGTCGCCGTCGACCCAGCCCGGCTGCGCGGGTCGGGGAGCGCCACCTTGGACAGGCCAAAGTCGGTCAACAACAGATGTCCCTCGGCGTCCAGCAGGCAGTTCTCTGGCTTGAGGTCGCGATAAACCACGCCCAGCGTGTCGTGGAGGTGCGACAAGGCCAGGGCCATCTCGGCCATGTAAAAGGCGGCCGTCGATTCGCTAAACATGCGCTCGGAGCTCAGGTGCGTAAACAGCTCGCCGCCCTGGCCGTACTCGAGGATGAGGTACAGCTTCTCGCGGTCCTGGAAGGCGTAGAACAGCTTGACGACAAATGGGTGGCGGTTGACCGACTCGAGAATCTGGCGCTCCGTCTTGGTCTGCTCGACGAGCTTTTTGTGCACAACAAGAGACGCCTTCTTGAACTGCTTCTGCGCGTACAGGCGGCCTGTCGAGTTCTGCTTGACCAGCAGCACGGTGCCGTACGAGCCCTTGCCGAGGCAGCGCAGCGGCTCAAAGTCGTCGGCCGTCATCTTCTCGGGTGTGCCGCGGTCGGCCGCCTCGGCCACATCCGGAGTCCTGACCCCAGCGAGGGCCGTGCTTGTGGAAGTGAAGGTCGGCGGCAGGTCGTCCGTCTCGAGACTGCCAGCAAAGATGGATGCCTCAATCTCGCCGCCATCAACATTGGCGGTGGTGGTGTTGGCATCGTTGCTCGGCATGACGTGCGTGTCCGGACACTCTCGCTGATAAAGTCGTGCTTGAGCGTAATCACGTAGCTCGTGCTGCTGGTCTCCGCCTCCGTCTCGTCGCCGCTTGTGTTGCTCGAGATGCCGTCGTGGCTCGTACTGCGACTGCTCTGGCCCGTCTGTGCACCACTGGTGTCGGAACTGGTTGCCTTGGCCGACGAGGAAGAAACCGGTCGCTCGTCAAAGTTTCGGACCACGAAATCGGGACGGCCTTTCAGGCTCGTCTGGCTTGTCTGATGCTTGTGCAGGGTACGTGTCGTGGTCGGAGACAGCGGCGATGTGATGCGCGCAGCCGTCACCGCGGACGACGCCACAGTCACCGATGCCGTCGTAACGGGCGCCAGCGGCTGGAGTTGCGAGTGATTCTTTCCGCCAGGCGAGCTAGCACGCGAAGACACTGCCGAGTTGTCGAGGCTCAGCGGCTCCAGCTGCATGCGCAGCTTGGCGATGCCGCTCATAGCAGGCGAGCCCGAGCCCGAGGGACGCAGTACAGGGCTGCAGTTGGCGCTGACGACGTCGTTCAAGGCAGCCATCGGCTTCTTGCGGCCGCGCCGCGAGCCGCCCTTGCCCGCGCCATTCGGGGTATTTCCGTTGCTGCGACGAGCGACGCCGTAGTCGCTATCTTCGTCGCCCGAGGTGGCGGGCGTGCCATGGAAGCCACGGACCGTGGTCAGTGCCGGCGATGCTGCTTCCATCGCTGCGGCTGATAATAAGGTTGTAGATGTGTTGGGTAGGGTGAAATCGGGGTGTGTCGGAAGGGGGGAGGGGGGGATGGGTGGTTCCCTGCACGGTCGTACGATATCGTAGTCGGAGTCGGCCTAAACGTCGCGCGGATGCCACAAACCCTCGCGATCAAGGGTATCGCCCGGCGGCGTTCGGCGTCGAGACGTGCTTCCGAGATCAGTTTCCGAAGAAGGTTCTGAGCACTTGGCACACGCATCTGGCACCGGAAGAAAGATGGAAAGTTGTCTTGCGGTATCGGTGTACTAGGCATTTGCGACAGATTTGGAGAAAAGAAGACGGTTCGTATTGGGGTTGGGTGTCGTCAGACTGATGATGTGGTGTCGAGAGGAGAGGGAGAGAAAGAGAGGAAGAAGAGGTGAGAGGCGAGATCGAAGCAACACTACCTAAAGCATCCGAAAAATAAGGTGGAACCTTGAAACTCCCCCAGAAATATTAAGTGGGTCCGCTTTAGGTCCTGGCTGAAAAACCGACACACTCGTTGGACGGAAGCAGCGACCCAGAGGAAGTGCAGACTGCACATTCCGCCTGTTGACGTGCGAAGTATTACTTCGTATTGCTTTGTACTGGAAGGCGCTAGCGACTGCAAACCATATTGCGGCGCGGCAAGAGCCAAGGACCCAGTAAAAAAAAAAAAAAAAAAACGCAGGCGCGACAACGAACACTTGGAGGGGTAAGAGCGACTAACAGACGTCCCGGCGATATTTCCCTTTGGTCGCTTAGAGGCACTTCGTCATTTGATTTTTTTTACCTCGTCGACGACCGCGCATCTCTCCATTTTCATCGTTCTCTGCATCCTCTTCTTTCGCATCACAACGCCGACGAATCGAACCACCCCCGCCGAACCCTCCATCCCTCATACCCCTCATTTCAACCGACACAATGGCCAGTCAAAGAATTGCCATCATCTCGGTCTACGACAAGACCGGGCTGTTGGACTTGGCCAAGGGCCTCGTCAAGAACAATGTCCGCATCCTGGCTTCGGGCGGCACGTCCAAGATGATCCGCGAGTCGGGATTCCCTGTCGAGTGAGTCATGTGTCTGGGCAATTGCTCGTTTTGCGGGCTGCAGTGCCCGTTGGCTTGCGGACAGCCATGTTTCCTCGTATCTGCTGGAACAGCTTTACTAACATCGTGCTCTCCTCCCAGGGACATCTCGTCCATCACCAAGGCTCCCGAGATGCTTGCGGGCCGCGTCAAGACGCTGCATCCGCCGTCCACGCCGGTATCCTGGCGCGTGACCTGGCCTCCGACGAGAAGGATCTGGCTGAACAGAACATCGAGAAGGTTGACTATGTCATCTGCAACCTGTATCCCTTCAAGGACACCGTCTCCAAGATCAACGTGACTGTGCCCGAGGCCGTGGAGGAGATTGACATTGGCGGCGTCACCTGATCCGCGCCGCTGCCAAGAACCACTCCCGCGTCACCATCCTCAGCGACCCCACCGACTACGCCGAGTTCATCAGCGAGCTCGAGGCCGGCGAGGTCAAGGAGACCAGCCGCAAGCTGTACGCCCTCAAGGCCTTTGAGCACACCGCCGACTACGATGCCGCCATCTCCGACTTCTTCCGCAAGCAGTACGCCGGCGACGGCTTCCAGCACCTGGCCCTGCGCTACGGCGCCAACCCCCACCAGAAGCCTGCCGCTGCCTACGTCAAGGAGGGCCGTCTGCCCTTTACCGTTCTTGCCGGCTCCCCGGCTACATCAACCTGCTCGACGCCCTCAACGCCTGGCCCCTGGTCAAGGAGCTCAAGGAGGCCCTGGGCCTGCCTGCCGCCGCGTCCTTCAAGCACGTGTCGCCTGCTGGTGCCGCCATTGGCACGCCCTGAGCGCCGACGAGCGCAAGGTTTACATGGTCGACGATGTTGCCGGCATCGAGACGTCGGCGCTGGCCCAGGCCTACGCCCGTGCCCGCGGTGCTGACCGCATGAGCAGCTTCGGCGACATGATTGCGCTGAGCGACGTTGTCGACGTTGCTACGGCCTCCATCATCGGCAAGGAGGTGTCCGACGGTGTGATTGCACCTGGCTACGAGCCCGAGGCTCTGGCCATTCTGCAGAAGAAGAAGGGCGGCCGCTACCTGGTGCTGCAGATCGACCCCGAGTACACGCCCGCCGGCCGCGAGACCCGCACTGTCTACGGCGTCACCCTGGCGCAGCACCGCAACGATGTGGTTATCTCGCCCAAGTCGTTTAGCAACATTATCACGCCCAAGGACGCCGGTGCGCTGTCCGAGTCGGCCCTCCGCGATCTGACCATTGCCACCATTGCGCTCAAGTACACCCAGAGCAACTCGGTGTGCTACGCTGCCCGCGGCCAGGTGGTCGGCCTCGGTGCCGGCCAGCAGTCGCGCATCCACTGCACGCGCCTGGCCGGCGACAAGGCCGACAACTGGTGGCTGCGCTTCCACCCGCGCGTGCTGGGCATCAAGTGGAAGAAGGGCACCAAGCGCCCGGACAAGAGCAACGCCATTGACCTGCTGGTCAGTGGCCAGCTGCCCAAGTCGGGCTCGGAGCGCGAGGCTTTTGAGGCCGTCTTCGAGACCGTCCCGGCCGCCTTCACCGACGCCGAGCGCGAGGAGTGGCTGGCCACTCTGACGGACGTTGCCGTTTCCAGTGACGCATTCGTATGTTCACCCCTCTTACCTCCTCTTTTCTCATGCCATTTGTTCCTTGCTAACATTGTCAGTTCCCCTTTATCGACAACGTTTACCGCGCTGCTCGGTCAGGAGTCAAGTACATTGCCGCGCCTGGCGGCAGCCAGAACGACCAGCCCGTGTTCGACACGGCCGAGAAGCTGGGCATCACCTTTGTCGAGCAGAACATTCGCCTGTTCCACCATTAAGAGGCTGTTGATTTGAGAACAGATAGGGCACAGTGGAAACTAATAGAAACAAGAACAAATGTAATAAAAAACATGGGCTCATAATAAAGGAGGAACAACTTCAACAGCCTCATCTGTATACCCAGCAAACACATAGCAAAACCAAACAAAACATTGAAATATGATAAAAGGATCAAAGACCACTCGAAAATGTTGCAGGGGGCACCAATTCTGAACAGGCTCCAATCCATCGTATTGCTTCGCCTAAACAAGGCGACTGCTTTCGGCCTTGTACCATGTAGCTCTCTTTACTCCTTCACATTCATGTCATCGCGTCGCCTCGTCTGACCGCCCTTGTCTCGCGAGATCCGATGCAAGAAGCTGCATGGCGGGTCACCAGGATCAACGTACATCATCAGCCATGGCACACAAGGCCAACAGGGCAAGACAGGGGTAGAATCCGTGGCTATCAGGTGAACGCTTCGTATGCGCGGCTTGCAGACACGATGCGTGTAACAATATGGCGCGCTCGTGACATTGCGTGTTCATCTACGCTGCGGGACAGTCGTTTTATCATGGGTATCGTATTTTGCGTCCATCTATCTAAACCGTCCTGTATCTGCTTGTTGTATTAACTAGAGTAGAGGCTCGAGCCGTTGTCGCGGCCCACAGCTTGACTGTCTTGTCGTGGCCGCCGCTGACAATCCACTTGCCGTCCCGGCTGACGTCAACGCTCGACACGGGGCCCGTGTGGCCATGGAGCGTCTGCACCAGCGCCCAGTCGTCGGCGGAGTAGATTTGGATTTTTTGGTCGAAGCCGCTCGACACAAAGAATGTGCCCGATGTTTTGGGCTGCTGCACGCCCGTCTCGGGGTCGATGCCGGCGGTGTGCCCAACAGGCCGTCGTCCAGTCCCTTGAACCAGCGCACGTCGGACACGGTGCTCGTGTGGGCACCAATGCCGCCCGTGCGCTGCACCTTGCGGATGTCCCAGCACTTGACCCAGCCGTCGGCCGAGGCAGTCAGCAGCCGGTGGCCGTCGGCGGCCCAGTCCAGGCCGTAGATGGGTTTGATGTGGCCGTCGAGAGGCCCATCCAGGATCATGGCTGTGCGGCCGGACCGCAGGTCCCAGATACGGCCGATGCTGTCGAGGCCGCGCTCGCAATCAGCGACCCATCTGTGTTGAAGCTGACGGCGTACACGCCACGCGAGTGGCCCTCTTGGCGCAGGATCTCGGCGCTGCTCGTCCCGCCTCCGCCGGCAGCAGCACCGGATGTTCCCTCCTCGCCCGCCCGCTGCACGTCCCACAGCCGCCATGTAGCATCCTCGGACGCCGACGCCAGAAACTTGCCCGACGGGTGGAACTCGACACGGCACACGCGCTGATCGTGGCCCGTCAACGAGGCCACGGGCGTGTCCTGGTTGAGCGACCACAGGTTCACAAGCCCTCGGCGCCACCCGAGGCCAGGTTGACCGCGTCGGCCGACACGCCGACGCGGGCAGCGTGGCACCGGGGAACCACGATAGGCCGCTAATCTTGCTTGTGTGGCGCGCAGACTACGCGTGCGCTCCAGGTCGGGCACGCGGTACAGCCCCAGCGAGCCGCCAAAGTTGCCCGCCGCCACGTACTCGCCGCTCGCCGAGATGCGCGTCATGCTGATGTTGCGGTCGCCAATGGGCTGGCTGGCCTGCAGCTCAAAGTCGCGCAGCTTGCTCTTGACCTGGTCGCGGAACTTGACGTGCGTGCGCAGCGGAATGGCCGACTCGGCGCGCTGCAGGGCGACCTGTCGGCGCGTGCGGGGCAGCGAGTAGGCGGTCATGTCCAGGCGTGCCTGCAGAAGCGCGGGCCCGCCCGGTGTATAAAACTCCTGGGGCCCGTCGTCGTCGTCGTCGTCTTCGTCAAAGTCGCTGCCGAGTGCGTCGTCCATGTCCACGTCCTCGCCTCCAGCGCCAGCGCCAGCAGCACCAGCTGCTGCCTTGGCCGCCGCGTTACGGTCGGCAATGATGCCTGCCAGGAGGTCCCGCAGTCGTGCTTTCCGTTCCTGGTTCGTCTCGCCAAAATAGATGATGGGCTCGCCAATCTCAATGAGCTTTTCGCGCACTTTGGCGTCCTCTTTCGGCACCGACACCGTTGCCGCAATTTTCTTCCGGGCCAGTTGTGCGAGGAGCTCGGACGCCTTCTCCGCGGGCATGCCCGAGGCCGTCATGGGCATATCGTAGTCATGTTCGAGAGCTGTAGGCAGCATGTCAGCAAGACGTGACACATGGCACATGATCAGAGAAGAGAGAAAGGAGGCAGGGACGACATACGAATGCTCGCCAGGTCAATGCCCTTTGGCCGCTCGTCCTCGGCGTCCTCCACGTACGCCATCCGTGATGGGTGGATCATCGTGCCCGCACCTCTCGAGGGAAGACCCCACGAAGTCTAGAGGGAGTTAAGCGTGGTGTCGCGATCGGGATACGCGTGCCAGCAGGGCCAACCGAGGGCTGTAGGCCGGTCGTAGAGCTAGGCAGAGGCAGGGGTCGTTGTGTTTGTCCAGGATAGCCTTGCCAGCCGTGTTGTTGCCGCCGTAAAGTCTGCCGTCGTCAATGTCTTGGTTTGTCGTGGAGTTGTCGTGAGATGTCGTTGGTTCTGCCTGGAGCTGTCCGTTTTCTGCAGGACGCTATATCGATAGCGCATGGGCCTTGGCGCAGCCTTTCGCAAAACGCGTTTAGTGGTGTCACGTGCAGTACAGCGTACCTGTGGCCAATGTCATAGCTTCCCGGTCCGAGCCATCCCCACAGCTTCAGTGTTCAGCGCCCGACAACGCAGCAGCCGCCAGCGCCAATCAGACGGGCGCTATGGACCATTAGGGAAGAAAGCCCACCGCCGAGCAGCCTCCTGTCTTTCCTCTCGCTCCACACACACGCCACGCCTCTTCCCCAGCTTCCGGAGGCCATCACTACAAAGTACGAATACGTTCGCATCCCGCCTTTCCGTGGCTCTCCGCGCACTCCGCAGCCAACACTTTGTGCCTCGTTCCTCAACGAACGTGAAACAATCGACAGTCACGACACGCACTTTGAGCCGACACGCCCTCGTCGTTGGCCGCGATACCCTCTCGACGCGCCATCCCGTCCTGCCATGGTGAACAAGGTCTCTCGACGAAGCTAGACATTTCGTGTTCTCGAGCCCCGTTAGCTTCGCTTTGTTTTCTAGATACTTTTTCGCTTTCTGCATCTCCGCCTCGCTCTCTCCGCCTCTTGCCCTTTGCCCTTTGCCGCCTATTCCAATCTTCCGCTACGGCTGCCCGGCCCGGATGGATTCTTCGGCGTAGAGAAGAAGCCCGACCTGTCTTCTTCTCCGTTTACCGTTTGACCTCGACCGCTGCGTCCACTTGCAATCGACCTCCAGGACTGGACATTTCCTATTCTCTTTACCTCGTCTGTCTCCGACTCGGGCCCAAGCCGCTCGCCCAAGATGTCTCTCGACCTCGAAAAGCACCTCGTCTTTGTAAGTTGGCCCGGGCCACAGGGGCATTTACGAAGTACGGCTGCCTTCAGCCCGGCTTCACACCAGGGCTTGGCTAACCGCACCCTCGCTCTTTGCAGTATGGCGCCTACCACCACAACAATATCAATGTCATCATCCACATGGTTTGTGTGCCATTGATTCTCGTGACCGGCTTCTGGATGGTGAGCACCCGTGCATACCTGTCGAGCTACTCTTGCAAGACGCAAACCTAACCACACGCACAGGCCTCCAACTCTCCCACTCTTGTTCCCCTGCCATCTTGGCTCACGATCCCAAACCTGCCCCTCAACCTCGGCACCTTCGCCGCCATCGTGTGGGGTGCCCTCTACGTCTTATTAGAGCCTGTGGCCGCACAGCTCTGGCGCTTCTGTGCCTCGGTGGCGCGGCTGCCGGCAACTACGCCCTCACCCACTTTGACGCACACACCGTCACGACCTACGCTGCGGCCACGCACATCGCATCGTGGATCCTGCAGTTCATCGGCCACGGCAAGTTCGAGGGCCGGGCACCTGCGCTGCTCGACAACCTGTTCCAGGCCATCTTTCTAGCACCGCTGTTTGTGTGGCTGGAGCTGCTCTTTGCCTTTGGCTACCGGCAGGAGCTGCACGGCCGCGTCGAGCGCGAGGTGCAAAAGGAGATTGCCAAGTTCCGGGCGAGCAAGTCGCTGGCCAAGGATGGCAAGGATGGCAAGGACGGCAAGGCGCAGTAAACCAGCTCCAAAGACTTGCCGCCTGCAACGACAGAAGACTTACCAAACGACGACCCGCCACTACTCGCCATCCGCCGAGCTACGCACCCACACATACAAACCACTATAGACCGCCCATACGCAGCCTCGCACGAATGACGACATGGGCCGAACACCGAATTTACGGTGACAGCTTCAAGGCCACTGCGCCGACTTATATCTACAGCCACACGCCTCTGTCAGTGCTTGCTTTTTCGCATGTGAATACCGCATCGCGCCAAGCATTAAGCCGCGCTTGTACGGTCAACTATTTTGAAGCGTCAGGGAGCTACCGTGAATGCACAGCACCAGGGGACGTATTTATGGCGCCTTGTCATTTCTAGACATCAAGGCAGGTCGCCAGCCAAGAGGAGAGGGCACACCATTGCATTTTTCCAGATACATTACCGGCGAAGTCACGAATTTACTAGCACAATCTTAGATGGGGACAAGCATTTTGCGTGCATAGATAATGAAATGAGACCATTTTCCATGTTTCTGGGTTTCTACTTTTCTTCATTTGTAGCTATCACAAATGCAGACCAGACCGAGTGGAAAGGCTAAACGCTTAAAAAGCAGAAACCGAAAAGATCAAGCCTCTCATTGCACGAGCCAGCGCGCCAAGAGGCAAGACCATGGAACAGGAAAGCAGAAGAACTCCGATGCAGAAATGCACATATAGTTTTCGAGCTACGCCCCTACGCCAAACTTCGTTTTACAGGATACGGCAAAGACGTACCGTACAAATACCAATAAAAAAATAACTTACCTCACACCTCAAGCTTGGTGAGCCTCGACCCGGCGGGAATCTACACAGGCAAACGACTCTGTGCTCTTTGGCGTCCGCAGAGCAGCCACCATGCGCGCAGCAACATTGGGCCGAGCCCGCTGCTTGCGCGCTGGAGTGGCAGAAGGAGTGGCGGCGGGGCGGCTGCCCGTGGTCTTCGGCAAGGAGACGCCCGCGGAGGCCCCGGGGCGCCTTTGCGCCGTGGAAGTAAAAGGAGCCGGCCGGCAAATGTATGGGCTCGCCGTGCTGGCCGGGCGGGTGTAGTAAAGACGTGCGGCTCTAGCAGCGTGGATGCCAGCCGGAGCGGCCGAGGGTGAGAAATAGCAGGGCGGGTAGTGGAGGTCGAAGGAGGATAGAGGACGTTACCACGAGGGTTGCCGCTCCGGCTCGGGGATGAGCCAGAAGAAGTCCGCGGGGCGCGGGAGAAGGAAGAGGAAGAGGAAGGGGGGCGAGAAGGCACCACCATTCCAGCCCGGGCAGCCGCAGGCGATATCCGCATACGACCGCCAGTGTTGTTGGTGGAAGTGGTAGCCCGTGACCGGGAAGTCCGGGGAGGGGAAGAGAAGGGAGAAGGGGAAGACAGTGAGATGACTACCGGAGGCGGCCGAGTGGGCGCCGTCGGCTGTTGGTTGGAGGCAGAAGAAGAAGGGGGGGTGGGCTAGTGTCCGTGGTTGTCGTTCTCGGTCCCTCCATCCGCATCATCGGCTCGGGCTTGTAGGCGCGAGAAAAAGACTGGGATGGTCTCGTCGGCGCAGCCGATGTTTGTGGGCGTGGGAGGTTTGTGCGGCACGCCCAGCAGGGCTCGCCATGATACCGCCGCTCCGTCTTGGTGTTGCCACACTGCCGCTGCGGCTCGGCGCCTGTGAAGAGGTAAACCACGGATGGCCAGCAGCCAGTGTGGTTTGTGGGCTTGCGTGCCTTGTGGCACATGGTGATCTGCCGACATCCCGATGTCGGCAGGAGTAGACATAGACCACGCCCTGACACATGATGAAGGATTATGTATGGGGATTATGGGCGAGTGGACTTACCTTGGGCTGTTGTTTTGTAGTGGCAGAGCCTTGGCTCTCTCGTCTAGATTCAAGTCGAAACTATGGTTCGAAGAAATTGCAAAGTAAGAATCGCCTTGCAGATTTTCGGGTTGAAAAGTCGAGACTGTAGACAAGGCGAGAGAGGCTGCCGCCACTGGGATGTTTGCTGCTGGGCTGTTTATCGTTTATTTTTCTCAAGTCGGAAAAGGGGCAGCACGCACCTCGAGATTTATAGTACTTTGACGAGCCGTTCTTGAGCGTTCTCTGTTCACGATGGTGAAGATGAACACGGCTCTCAGTACACATATGCTGTACATTACGATAGTATTGCTCATATTGTTCATACTTGTCGCTAGATGGAGTGTTGTTCGTCGTTTCATGGGGCCAAGCCCCGTATGTGGCTCAAAGGTAGTCTATTGTGTGAAAGTGTACAAGATAAAGAAGGCTGTCTCTTTTCCTTTCATTGCCAGGTTTCTCGCTGCCGGTTTCTTTTTCTACTGGCTTGTTCAATTATTTCGTGCTTGTTCACGGCCTTTGTCTGGTCGGACAAGAAACAACTGCAAAACGGGGCTAGTTTTGTCAACAAAGGATGTCGTCTGGCACAAACAATGCCCATTGTATGTGAGCACAATGCCCCCAGACAATAGATTGGCGTCTTTGAAAATGTGCCAAGTGAGTTGTCAAGACGAGCCTGTCATATGCGATCGACTGGATCATTGTTCTGATTGATGTGTTCATGAACATTGATGATGCGTGATGCGGAGGACATGGGCATATAAGAGCGCCGGTCCTGGGCAACCACACACAGACGGCTCTATATCCCTCTTCAACACTCCAGGAGCTCTCCAAGAAGAAATCGGCAGTGCAGCGGCCAGTTCGAGTTCTGACTCTCCTTTCGACATTCTCAATCTCGACTGCCAGGTCAGGTACTTGCCTCTGTTTCGTCGATTCTTCTGCGAGTGTTCCAGCTCTACGTTTCCGACTCTCTTCTCACACGCGTTTCCCTGGCGGAAGCGTAACCGTCACTCGTTGGCGACTTTGTGTTGTTGAAGAACGCAAGTCGTTGAAAAGGTCGCTTTCGAGGAGAAGACAGCTGTTTAGGTAAGTTGCACATCTCATACGCTCCTTTTTTGTTCATCATGTCACCTCGGGAGGTCTCCAGCTGCCTTCCCTACTTGGAGCCGGCCGACGCTGCTTCTTCCCGTCTTCTTCACCTGGCTCTCCTTTTTCTGCCATCACCAAGCCCGGCGCTATCCTCGACATCTCGGACGCTCTCATCCGCTCCGCCCAGAAGCGCCAGGATGCCCGCCCAAGTCTTTGCCGTCCTCCGAGCTTTCCTGTCAACAGTTACCGGCCCGGACATGCACAGCTCAACCAGACAGTCTGCCGCTTCGACGCCTTGATGTGCATTGAGGGTATCCTGACACCGCCGTCCGTAACGATGCGAACGCCCAAAGAACAGATCGAGCTCCCGCGGAATCCCGCTTTGGGAAGATGGGATCCGCTGGCGGACCCATTGAGCCTTGCCAAAATAACACTTGTCGAGTACCGCGATCAGATTCTGTCAGACATGGAGCGGCGTGTGGCAAAGCCGTTTGAGATCAAGAGGGCAATGAAGGGTGACCTTGTCGCCATGAGAGCCGTCTGGACCGAGGCGATTGCAAACAACGGTAAGAAGGAAGTCTTGGAGGAACCTGCTCCCATGCTGTCAGTCTTTGAGGAGAGTGATGATGAAGAGGAGGACGCCGAGGAGGATGAGGACAGTGAGGAGGATGAGGATGGTGAGGAGGATGAGGACAGTGAGGAGGATGAGGACGGTGAGGAGGATGAGGACGGTGAGGAGGATGAGGACGCCGAGGAAGACGACGAAGACGACGAAGACGACCAAAACGACCAAAACGACGTGGACAACGAAGACGTCCTGACAGTGGCCGAGAAGGCTGTCCAAATGATTGTCGGCCTCGAAAAGGCCGTCAAGATCGATGCCCTTGAGATCAAGCGCATCACCCAGGTCGAGATGGTTCACATTACGAGGGGCACGATCAAGACAATCTACATTCACAAGGCCGAGGCTGGGGTTGAGGTAAGGTCTTCCCGTGACAAGGCCTTCGTCCAGGAGCTGCCCGGTCCGCCCAGGGAGAGTCCCAGTGGAAGTCTCTACATCTGCGCTGCCAGCGAGCCGCAGAAGGATTTCGGCGTCTTGCCCACCGAGAAAATGTTCCAAGACAGACGCGAAGTCCTCAAGGTAATCGGCCGTACGCCTCCGCCTCGCCCAGAATGGCCCCATCAGACACAGTTTGCAGAGGCTGGCCTGGAGCAGTTCCGCAGCTGCAAATGCGGCCCGTCTCCGGAAAATTGTGCTTTCTGCAGCCCGAATGCCGTGAAATTCGCTGTAGAGGACGAGATATTTTAGGCGTCAAGGTAAGTACGTCTGAATGGCTCACCATGGTAAGTCAAGAGTCAAATCGCAAGACAGAACAAACCTGAAAGGCAGAAGTAGAGAAGACTTCTGCAACACGCAGATTATTACTTGACACACGAACGATTACCAGCTTGTTAAAACGTATCTATTTATATGTCTCATATTCAATAAACAAAGAACGTCAAGTCTATAATTTGCTGAAGTGCTCATGCTGAAGTGCTCATGTACGACAGACTCAAGGTTATGTTGCAAGTCACAAGAAACACTCAAAACTCGTCAAGGGCAGGTATTGTTTCAAAAAGTATGCATTGATAAAAGTAGTAGATATTAAATGAATAGTGGAAAATTCCTCATGCCCCCTTCTAGCTGCGTCCGGTAACAACTCCTGTTCTATTCCAACAAACCACTATCAGCCATTCCCACAACTCGTTATACCAATCCTGGCAAGTCGTGACCCGGCGATTGGAAGTCGTCCTTTTCGTTGGATTTTTTGGTAGCTTGTGTTCCTAGTCGAAAAGCACTTACAGGCCACCGAGGAGGTTGTTGAGCAGGGACACGGCAGCAGCGACGAGGCCCTCGAGGGTGCCGGTCAGCTCACCGACGGGGTCGCTGCCAACAGCGCTAGTAAGGCCGCCAGCAGTGCTGGTCAGGTTGGTCAGGCTGGACAGGTCACCCAGGCTGCCGGCAGAGATGGTGATGGTCAGGTTGGAGAGCAGGCACCAACAGCCTGCAGCAGGCTGCCGATCAGGCCAGTCAGGGCAGAGGCGTTGGTCAGGCCAGACAGGGTCGAGGTAACAGCCGAGGTGGTCGAATCAGTCGTGGCGGCGGCGGCGGGAACAACACCGCCAACAGCGCCGGTGGCGGCGCCCGTCAGCGTGTTCAGCAGACCACCAGCCGTGTTCAGGACAGTGCCGACAGCACCGGTCAAAACGCCCAGGACACCGCCGACAACGCCCTCGGCAGTGCTGACGACACCGTCGGCGGTGGAGGCGACGCTGCCGAGGCCAAGCTGGTTGAGCAGGCTGGTGACGCTCGTAAGAGAGACATTGAGGGTGATGATGTCCGAGGTCAGTTAGCGACCAGGCTGCATCGCCCAGAGTGCTGGCAACCTTGATCTGAGCGGTCAGGTGCTCGGCCTTGTCAATGACATCGGCCACCTCGCCAGTCAGCTCGCTGACGATGCTGCCCAGGTCGATGCGCTTGGCGACGGGGCAACAGCAACCTCGCGGACAGCCACCTGGGGAGCAGCAAAGACGCCCGAGGCGAAAGCGGCGATGCCGGCGATAGCAGAGAACTTCATTGTGAAGGGTAGGGGTTCTTGAAAAGAAGTAGAGACTGTGTGAAGAGAATGGAAGGAGAAAGAGTGTGATGGTTCTGTGAAGAAGAAGAGTGAATGTTGGATGAGGATGAGGATGAGAGAAAAAAGAAAAGAATCGAGAGTTACCAGTCGAGGGAGGCATTGTTATATACTCGGGAGACAGGACTGGACGGGACAGGAGACTCGGACTCGACCAGAGCAAGGCATGCAGCGGGAGACGGGCCATGGGCGACAATCGTCAAGCAGAGCGACAATCCCATATCCCACATGAGCCCGCAAGCCCCATCCAGCGTAGCAACCAAGCGCGCAGATGATGGCAAGAATGAGAGAGCATCAAGGCCCCCCCCCCCACCCCTTTCCCAGACAGCACCACCATCTCCGTCGAGTGGAAACGTGGGTCGAAGTGCCCCGTCGAGTCAAGGAGATATCATTTCTTGCGCGATTCTGGTCTCCTTTTGCAAATACCCTTTCCCTCGTCCTAAAAACGGCGCCCTGTTTTGAGTTACTTCGGCATGCAGGCAATCTCACTTGAGCGTAGAGCGGAGCCAAGAAAGAAGGAAAGACGCAAGAGACAACCGCGCAAGCGCCGCTTCAAGTGGACTCCCACCGACGCGGCAGGACGGCCCCCTTCATGCCAGGCCTCACTTATGCACGGGATATTGCAGCTGGTAGACTGCAAAGGGGCACGTCTCTGGAGTGCAGACATGCACCATCCCTCAGCAAGGCTCGATATCCAAGCCGTACTCCAGCTGAGAAAGTGGTATTGTGGCGAGACGGGGAGACATGCTCGGTATCAAGATGCACACGACAGTCCCTTCGTCCACAGCTGTACGGCCCTCCAGAGCTCTAGAACAGCTGCTCGTTTGCTGTGGCCAGCGACCTTCAGCTGAACCTCGGATGTTGTGTATAAAATCTCACGGCACTAACACGAGAGACAAAGAAAAGATGTGCATCGGACGGCAAACGTGCGATCAGGACAACTCCTAGTCTACGCGGCTCTCCGCAATGTGTAATTTAGTCGGATGGACGTTGCTCGACGGGGGAACCAGCAGTGCATGCCATGTCCGAACCTGTTTTCTCACCTGTGTTGCCTCTTACGTTTTCGTCGTCCGCAAAGGAACGTCATGGTGAGAGACGGATCGACAGTCGATGGTGGAATGGGCCGAGCATAATCGTAGATAAAGAATTCGTCCAAACAAATGGGGCGGCCAGGAGGACGACCCGGAATATTGCGAACGACGAGATCGTAGCCCAAGACGGCGACATACAAAATAGGTGAAGACGAACAGGAAAAAGGAGAGAATGGACCAGGGTCTGTCTGCACAGTGGCCCAGAGGGAACTGCCCAGAGACGCATACTTCGTAGGAGGGCAACAAGAGAGGCCGTACTTCGTACTGGCACGCCTCCGGAATTCGAGGAGAAGCGCGTGCAAACAGTAAGGGCTTGTTCGGCATGGTGATCGCTGCTGTATCGAGGCTGTCTGTGTCTGCTTCTGCGTGGTTTTGCTGCAGTCTTGGTCATTGTGCATGCACGTCGCACATGTGTGCTTTCTTTGGTGATTGTTTTCGTGCCCCTTTCGTTTCTTTTTCCGGCCGTTTCTCCTCGGACTGATGCCAGAGCTTGTCCTTGCGCAAGGAACGACGTAATAACGCGCGATATCTCGTATCTCGCCACGACCCTGCTAAAGTGGCTCCGTTTTCGTCGCTTTTCCCTTTTCCCTCAACTTTGTGCACATCCTGGATCACGTTAGCATCTTGTTTTCTTCTTTTGACTCTCATTTGTGTCTGTGCCTGAGTGTGGTCTTGTGTTGTTCTCCTTTCGTTCCTTGTTCCCTCCCTTGGCCCCGGCCTAGAGGGGGGATCCGCGCCGGCACTGCAGATCACTATCCACAAATCCCATCAACCGTACAAAGTACACGAAATCATCCGGCAGTGGACGGCTCTCAGAACCAGGCATGCGGCGCCTCGCCCACAGCGCTCCGCTTGCCCCAAAACAGCGAGCTAGACCTCACGTTATTGGGCTAGATAAGCTTCTTTTGCGGTTTGACAAGCATCTCCGCCGGCCGTTGGCTGCCCAAATAGCAACTGATGACAGGCAGTGGCCGTGGGCGTTGGTCAACAGACACCTATCGCTCAGAATGCAGGCTGAATAAGGATCGTCGTCATTTCGATAGTGTCTCACCCTGACGGGCAAACCGAAAGGGGCAGATTCAGGTGCAGGTGTTGTGTCCTGGGCATCGTTGCAATAGAGCTCAGCGGAACAGGCCGATCTTGATGGCAACATCGCTGTATCGATGGTGGCTTGCGACCATGGAGATGCCGTCTCCGTCGTCCGTCGTCCGTCGTCCAGGATCCGTCGATGAGGCTGTCGCGCTGTCGTGAGAATCGGTGACGGATCCTTCCATATCACCTGCCTGTTGCCACCCGCTCCTTCTCTCACGCCCTTATCTCGTCTGCTCTTTCCCATTTGTCATTTCCCCTCGTTTCCCTCAACCTGTCGTTGTACCTTGCAGTAGCGCGGCAGGAGCGTGTCACTCGACTCTTTCCTTCTTTTTCCCCTTTTGAGGCCCCGCTTTAGCCCAGTCCTTGCGTCTGCCGCACGCCGGTCCGTACGCTAATGCCCAGTCTCTCTTTGATGATATGCATATTCACATCGACACTCTTCCTTTTTCCTGTCCTTTTTCCTGTCCTTTTTCCTGTCCTTTTTCCTGTCCGTGTCTCACCGGTTTGCAAGACTCAACCTGCTCACTTCATTCCGACAGCCTTGCTTCCTGATCCGTGCGGTCCCGTCACCGCTCTCGTTTCTCGCGCTTTGCTAGCTTTCCCACGGAAACTCCATGTACGGCATGCGAAGCCGATCCGATAGGCCTAAATACCGCGACTAAACCCTGAAGCTGGGGAAGTACGCCGTAGAGTGCACAGACAAACCTAGTGATCCTTGGCCACTGGCCGGGACTGCGTGTCAACGGCCACTTGCAAGTGTGACCATACACAACGGACTCCAATGGCCAGTCACAGGGCCCAATGGCCAGTCACAGGGTGCAAGAGTGCGTCGACTGTCCACTGTCCAGCTGTCCAGCGACGCTCCGCGAATGCAAAGCGCGGTGGAATGGGGCCGTCGAGAGGGATCGTCAAGCCTGCAGACGGCCATGGCCATGTGATGTGTCGTGAGCAATGGATAAAATGCAGCATGAGAATAAGCAACAAAACAAATCGAAATAAACTGCGCACTAAAATAGGGGCAGCAATCAAAGCATGTGTCAAAAGGGGAAACGGCCAATGGACGTCGGGCCGCGAGAGCTGACGGCAAGTCGTCGAAGAGGGCGCGCAAATTGCTTCTCAATGTCGATGGCCCGCTTTCGCGCGATGGACGTTCATGTTGACATGTCCTGGGGCATCGCTAGGCAATAGATAACACATGCCAAGAGGGCCTGAAGAGGCCAACTGCGAGCTACTCGGTAGTTCGGCTGGGAGTTGCATAGTCTGACAACGGTGTCACATCTAGGCTTTCCAGGACGTTTTCCGGTCTCGTTCTTGTCAGGCCTCCGTTGCTTGCCCGGACGTGCGGAGTACACATGTATGTACAGAGCATCAACAGGGCAAGCACAGGTCGCCGACTGGGTCGAGGGAGTGTCGTTTTGCATCGTGGCCTGCTTGGCGCTCTTTGTCGCGAGGATGTGCAAGTGTTGCTGAGTACACCTCGTTGAGGATTGCTGATCTTGTGTCGAATCGTGTCAAGCTGTGCCTGTTCATGCGGTCTTTTCCGTGTGCGGTCTTTTCTTCGTACGTAAGAACATGTTCCGGTATCGCAACGCCCAGCCCATATTCTAGCCGCTTCTGGGCCGAAAGCATGGTCGCATGCGTGTTGTCGACGGCGGTGTCGAGGGCTCGAATCATGTTGCTCGTGGCGGTGTCGAGGGCTCGAGTCGTATTGTTCATGGCGGTGCTCTATGCCGATGAGCCACAGAGGTATGGCGATGGTCTCTGGTCGGCATCTCGTCTTTGGAGAGGTGTCCTTCTTGATCAGGTCAATGTCGTCGATGAGGCAGTGGCCGTGGTGACCATGGGACAATGGTCCGACTCTCGTGGCTCGTATTTTGTCATCCAGACGAGGCGTCGTCTGTTTATATATGTTGCTTTGTCAAAGGCTGCATCGAGAGCAATCAGTAGAGGTTTCAGTGTAGATACCGCGGCTAAGTCTGCGCTCGGTCTCTAATGCGTGCCCGGACGGCCGAGAAATGAAGAAGAGAGCCGTCAGAGAACGCAGATATGGCTGTCCCACACCAAAGCAAGGCGCGTTACCTCGGGTTCACTTTGGTGATATTGTTCTGGTGGCGTGCATGCCTCGTCGACCACGTCTCTTTGATATTTCTTTTTCCTTCTCGGCGCCAAGTCGATACAGTCAAGAGCTATTGATTTGTTTTGTTCACCATGTCCGTACGAACACAGCTTGCCTTACAATCCCTCCCATCTGGGTACACGAAGGATGCCGTGCAATGTCGGGTGTCTCTGGTAGAGGCTTCAAGTTTGGTCCACCTTTGTATCAATCATGCTCACAACAAAACCCGATACACTGTATCACATTGTTCCGTTGTGTAGACCTGATGAAATATCATCAGCTGTAGTGACTTGCTATGCTGCTTTCATTGTTACCCTGGCGTATTTCACTCAATTAATTTCTATCTAGTAATTTGGTTTTAAAAAAACCCAAAAACACCACAGAATTTATATCGGTTACAGAGGTGATTGAGAACATCTAGTCTTCTGGAAAAGAGTCTACCAAAATCATCAAGTAGTAAAGACACGACAACTCCAGAACGAGCCCCCATCTGAAAGTGGCAGTTTGAGCACCCAGCCAACAAACAAAGGTAGCAAGAAACGAATATAAAATAGCCTCGCTCCTATTCAAAACAAGAGTGCATGACATATGAAACGAGAGGACGACAGCACGAAGAGGATCTTACACCCAAGCCCCCACCAACGCCCGGCCACCAGTGACACATCTGAGCTGTCCATGTGGCAGACGAGCGACAATTGTCGTGAGTGTACAGCGCATGTCGTGAATGTGGACAACAAATGGCGATGTCGGGCTTGCCACTGAACTGTAGCGCACGGGCCCACGTGCAGCCAACACTTGCCGAGCCTCAACTGTCTCTCAAAAAGTTGATGGCATGTCGCATCGTGCCTCTTCACACCATGTCTTTATAACGTGTCTCGTGTCGGCACAATCGACATCGGCTCAACGGTGAAATGGCCCCTACCCACGCACCTTCGCTGGAAACTCTCGCGGGCCTTCTACTGGCGTTCGGAAAGGAGGAGGACATCTACTGGCTTCCCCTGTCCTGTAGAGAGTGTTCATTTGGCTCACACAGCAGGGGCTGTCTGGACTGACAGGAGTTGCAACACATCGCTGCGGGTATCTTTCATCTGTCTCGTCCCTTGCGCCCTGGCGACCAGTCTCCTCAATCATCCAGCTCACGTCCAAAATCAACCAGTCGTAGCTGTGTGGCGTCTCTCGGGTGGAAGTGTGCCACCTTGGACCGGACCAGGAACCGCGCCGCCGCCGACTCCCGAGAGATGGTCACGTAGGCCGCCCAACTGTCGCCGCCGAGCCCGCCAGCGCGTTTAGCAGCTCTTCCGTGAGCTCCTGCATCTCGGTCGCCGCCGCCGTGGCCTCATCCCAATTGCTCCGGTCCTCGTCCCCAGCGCCCTCGCCATCCTCCTCATTGCCACCGCCTCCACCGTCGTCACCGCCGTCTCTCGGCCCCAGATTTCGTCGATGCGCCGTTGCCGACGGTCCGCGTTGCGCTCCACGCTTTTCTTGCCGGCCTTGTCGCCGGAAGGCGGCTTTCGCAGCTTGCCCTGCGCGCTGAACCCAGCCGCAAGGTCGTCTGTCTGGATGTCCACCATGCTGCCAACAACCGGCCCGCCCAGCTCCTCCGCCGCCAGCATCGGCCCGAGCCGGTTCTGGATAAACTGCTTGAGCGACTTGAGCAGTTCAGCTGTGTCGCGGTCGTATTGGCTTTTCTGTGTGCGCAGTTTTTCCAGCGCTTCCTGCCGCTTCTCCTCGGCCGTCATGGTGCTCCGTGCCTCTGCACCACTGCGCAGCGCCACAATGCGCTCTTCGAGGGCTGTCCGCAGTGCGCACTGGTCGTCGAGGCGCGCCCTGTCCATGGCCAGCTGCTTCTGGGCTGCAGCAAGGGCCGGCGACAACTTGGCTTCCCCGCCGCCCAGGTAAGCCTGAGACTCGACCACGACGCTGTGTGTCTTGCGCATGGCCAGCAGTGCCGGCAACACCGAGTCGGCAAACGGCAGGAAGGGGTCTGACCGTGCAGCTGCCTCGTATGCCGATGTCATGATGGAGAGCGATGCCGTGGCCGATGTCAACGGCGCAGCAGCCGCAACGCCTCGCCGGAGCTGCATTGCATGTTAATGTCAATTGGCAAGGTGGCGAAGGGTGGCACAAAACGGAGGAGAGCCAAAAAGTCAACCTACCTCGGCGAGTACACCCTCTTCCTCCTGGACCGCACGCTGGAGCTCGCGAATGGACCGCTCGAGATAGGTTGCATGCAAATCGTCGTGGGTGATGGGTCGTGGTGCCTCCTCCATCTCAAGATTGCCGTGCTGTGTCAAGAAGGATGTGATGCAGTTCGAGGAGAAAAGTCACGAGACGGGGGCCCTGTGGTCATGCAGGCCTGTTGCCTCAATAGACAATAATCTCGGGCTGGCCCTGACGATCTGCAGGAGACGTCAGAGACAGGCAGACCACGGGGTCGGGAAGAGGAGCAGTCGAGCCCACGTTGCACAGGCCGGAGGAGACGGGACAAGCGCAAAGGCAGAACAGAAAGAACAAAACAGCTGGAAACGTGCTGGTTGTTGAGAAGCAGTACGACGAAAGAGACGTTGTACCACCGGACTAGTGTAACAGCGAGCGGTGACGGCAGTGGCCGAACGACTCTCGATCCAGATGGTGGTCTTTGTTGGGCGTTCGTGTGAGGTCTGTACTATCTTCGCCCAGCTGACTACTTCGTACAGATTCTGCTTGCGATATTCAATATTGTCCTTTGATTACTGGCGATGCTGGTAGCTTTGGATCGATCGCTCTTTTGGCTAGCTCTTGTCGCGCCTGCTGGAGCGTCGTTGTACGAAGTAAACGCGTCGCGCGTTACCCACAGCTCGGCCGCTACGTACGAAGTAGTACGACGTACCGCAGTACTCGTACTCGTAACAATACATCGCTCCTGCTGAAAGCTCGCTGCGAATCGATGTCTGGCACTAACGCGCAAAGCTCTCTGACCAAGTACACAGTACAGACACTGTTAATCGAGCAGTCGCATTTCACTACACTGCCCTAATCACACTGTCCTAAAAAGATGGTCCATCCGTCCGCAAACCACATTTGATGGCTACAGGCGCATTGCTCCCTGGCCTAGGAACTAATACGAGTCGGCGAGCAGGCACTAGTTTCACACCAAAAGCCACTCGGCCGCCAGGTTTTGCTGTGCGGAGTACAAAGAACTTGTACTTCGTACGAGCGCCTGCGAGTGCACCGTGCGCTGTCCGCCACCCACTGTCCCAGGCAGTTCCACGCCCGCGCGCCTGCACCCCCGCTCCTTCCCTTCATTCGCCTTTTTGCCTCCTTCCACAGCTTTTCCCACTGTCTCCCTTGCATGGTACTTTTCCCCCAGTTGCCTTTTTGATCAGCAACGTGCCCTTGTTTGACCTTTTCCCATTTCCCTTCATCCCCTTGTTTGGCCTTTTCACGCCTGACCTTGTTCCCTCCACGTCTCCCTCGCCCTTCTTCGAACAGCATCCGTTCTGTTTTGTCTTCCTCCCAGATTCATCCCCATCTGTTCATCTTCTCGTTTCATCGACTGCACCCGTCTCTCCTCTCTCTACCATCCCGCCTTCGATCTCCGGTCGCAGAAGTAAGTCTTTTGTCGGTCGCCATCCGCCTGCCCACAGCAAAAGCCAGCACTTTTCATTCGAGCCCAACGAACGTTTTGTCGACCCTCTCTCATCAGAGGTTCTCTGGGTTTTTGTCCTCTGGATCTCTTCAGCTTTCGATTGTCAAGTGTCGAAACGGAAACGCGCAGGTGGTTTGTTTGCCCCAGCCCGTTTGCTGTGCTCTCCATAACCCTCCTCAGCTCTGAAAAACGCGGTCCCTCCAGCTTCTACTGCTGCCCGTTTTTTGCCTCCTTTCTCTCCTCCCACAACCTGTCTCGACCTCCGTCACCGCACGAGCCCATCGCCTCGTCCATCTCCATACTCTACTTCTCTCCGTCGCCCTCTTTTGAGCTCTCGCACACTCTCTTTCTTCTCCGTCCTCTGCTCCTAGCATCTCCGCCCACGAGAGCTTTGTCCTTCTGGTCACTTCATCACAGAAGACCCATTTTCCATCAACCTCTCGCCCACCGCCCGTCGCCCAACGTCCGTCCGTCGTCCGCTCCCAACCAGCAACAGATCTTCAAGCACCTCCTTGCCTCTCGCGCACCCGACTGTTGCTTCACTTCCGTCATCTTTTTCCATACTGTCCGGCCTGCACAGCTTCCTGCCCAGCCAGATCAAGAGTGTCCCATCCGGCCCCGACCCGCCACTACACCTGCACAGTTTTCCTTGTTGAAAACCTTTCGAGGTGTAGATAGGCACGAATAAAACTTAAACTACTTTAACCGCTTTTCTTGACTCGAGAAGCCATTCAATCGATCAAAGAGTCAAGGCTTGAGCTTTTACGTTACGTGATTTGACAAGTACCACCCACCACATACTCGACATCGACTCCATTCAAAATGTCGACTTCGCCTCCCCCGACCTCCACCAAGCGCCCCCTCGAGGAGGTGTCTTCCCCGTCCCGCGCCGGCGATCAGCCCGACGCCAAGCGCCCGGCTCTGGACAAGGTTGTCCGCAACGAGGGCGAGATCAAGGAGAGCAACGGCCTTCCATCCATTCCTCCGGTCCCCATCTCGTCCCACGAGTTTAATGGCAACGGCAAGGCCAACGGCGACAAGAAGGACAGTGCCAAGGAAGAGCCGGACTCGGACAGCACCGCCGACGGCGCTGAGGCCAAGTCCGCATCGAGCACTGCCAACAACGCTGCGCCGGCACAGGGCAGCTCGGCCAACGCCCACGATGAGTCTGCTTGGATCCACATTCGTGCTGTCATCTCCAGCCCGGAGGCTGCTACTATCATCGGCAAGGGCGGTGAGAACGTGTCCAAGATTCGCCAAATGTCAAATGCCAAGTGCACTGTCAGCGACTACCAGAAGGGCGCTGTTGAGCGCATCCTCACCGTCAGCGGCGTCGTTGATGCTGTTGCCAAGGTTTGTCCCTCATCTTTCGGACATACTTTTTGTCCTTTTCATTCTGGTATCGCATTCACATTAGCTAACCCGTTCACAGGCGTTCGGTCTCATTATCCGGACATTGAACAACGAGCCGCTCGGGGAGCCCTCCAACGCCCACTCAAAGACGTACCCGCTGCGTCTTTTGATCCCGCACATTCTGATTGTTCCATCATAGGAAGGGTGGATCTCGTATCAAGGAAATCCAGGAAGCATCTGGTGCACGGCTGAACGCCTCGGATTCGTGCCTGCCGCTGTCGTCGGAGCGTTCGCTTGTAGTGATGGGCGTGGCGGATGCCGTTCACATTGCGACATACTACGTGGGTAGCACTTTGCTGGAGCAGCTCAACGAGCGCTTCGGTGGCCCAGCTGCTTCGGCCTACGCCGCCCGTGGCGGTGGACCTGTTGGTCTGGTCCCTGGCGGCATGCAGGTTGCCCCTTACATGCCCAGGCTGCTACTGGCAACTACGGCCGCCCGGAAAACTACAACAACAACAATGCCAACGGCCGCCGGCCGGATGCTCGGGCGCACATTCCTCCCCAGCCATACAGCGCACCGTACGGTGCCCCCACGGCCCACGGCGGCCCGGGCCCGGCTGTGCCCATGTACGGCGCCCAGGGTGGTGCGGGTGGCTATGGCGCTCAGATTCCGCCTCATCACGTTGCACCGCACCACGGCGGCCCGCAGGCACACGGCCCCCACGGCGGACAGCCCATGCACGGCGGTGGCCCTGGTGGCCCTGCCGGCCCTGCCGGCGGTATGCCTGGCGCAGCCTTGACGCAGCAGATTTTCATCCCTAACGACATGGTCGGTGCGATCATTGGCAAGGGTGGCCAGAAGATCAATGAGATCCGGCAGATCTCGGGCAGTATGATCAAGATCAACGAGCCCCAGGACAACAGCAATGAGCGCCTCGTGACCATCTCGGGTACTGAGGAGTGCAACCGGATGGCCCTGTACATGCTGTACTCTCGCCTGGGTACGTATATGTTCCCCGTACCTTTCCCTTCTCCTTGATTACCACTTGCTAACCAATAAACAGAGAGCGAGAAGCACCGCGCGTAGTACGCTAGCACGGGAAGCGTCTCACGATGCCGGCAGGCACAGTTTTTCTGAGCCCTTTCAATATGAACACTGCTTCCGTCACTTGTTTTTGCTCCTCTCCTTTACGGTGGCGTTTTGGCCTGAAAGGACGACCCGTCTCTTTTCTCTTTCTATACTTTCTCGATTGGTTCTGCTGTGCATTTCTTTGCTTCCTCACTTTGCTTTCACCTTTTGTTGTTTCTTTTCCCAATGGCTTGTGATAACTTAGCTGTATGTGCGTGGTGGTGGAGCTTTCTTCTCCGCTTCCGGCTATACTCATGCTTGTCCCTTTGCCGTGCGCTTGTTGTCTGTATTTTGTCTTTATCCTTCTCTTTGGTTTTCCCGTACGAAACACACAGTTATTCGGCGACGAGAAGAACACGAAAAAAGCTACGGGGAGTTTTTGTTCGCAATATTCCAATCCAACATCCTTCATATCCGCTCTTTGCCCTCGTTTTGCACAGCTTGTCCTTGCCTCTTCACCTACTTACTGCCTTGCCTACCTCTTGACCTCGCTCGTCCTAACCTCCAGCAATTCGTAAACACACTTCCGTGTCTGTTCTGCAGACGTGTATTATCTCGCACGATGAATGTGCATATACCGCCCTCCAAGCTCCAACTTCTCTTTTGGGCTCCTCCCTAGCTCTTGTCCTTCACTCGTACCTTTTCCGTCTACTTTGAATCGTCCACAACCTTGTATATAGATTTTTGTGGATTTTGCCGTTTCATCTTATGGATCACACTGGGCACCGAAGCCTCGTATGCCATACGCATTTTATGATCTTATGCCCTGATGCCAGGAAAGAGGCATCAGTCCACTCGGCGTTTTCTTTCTTTCGGGGTTGGATGGTTTTGAACAATGGTTTTGACTTACATTTCCTTGCATGTTATTTCTTTATCGAAATTTGCTCGTGACTGACTGCAAATTAGACTGCATAAAGATATAAACATGATTTAGAACTTGGAAGATATATCCGACAGTGTGCTGTGCCATCCTATTCATACAAATAAAAACCCGCCGGTTTCTTTACTTCTGCCCTCCGTGCCGTGGACATAGCTGTTCCACCACTTGCCAAGCATGCCCGGTGCCGGCTTATGGTCGTGCATGCTGGCGCGGCGTGCCATCTGCTCGGGATTGTCGGACCGCTTCTGCTGCTCCAGGGAGGAGAAGAGGCCGGATGACTTTAGGTAGGTGTTAGCATCTCGTCTCGTTCGTGTCATGGCATGCTGAGTCTGGTGACTTACACGGCGGCCCATGAAGCCACTGGAACCGGTCGAGCCGGTCGAGTCAGACCGCTGCTGACGAGCGGCGTTTCCTCCGACAGAGTCCATGACGGCGAATCGGGTGGTGTGATGGGTTGTGTATGGTGTAGATGATATAAAAGTCTGGGCTTGGGTGACTAGAATGGATACTGTACAAGGCAGGGTGATGCGAGAGGGAAGAGAGAACAGGGAGGCAAGAAGATGGATGTTAGAAACGAGGGGCCATCCTCCTATTTGTAGCAAACGATGAGATGATAGGCGTTCTTTTCCTCTTTGACTGGTTATGAATGACTCGAGTCAATCCTGTCCACGACAGCACGGCGGACAGGCCCTAATGACCTTGGCTTGGACAGCCAAAGGCAAAGGAGGACCTGGGGGAATGGAGGCCGTCTGACAAGCAGGGGGGCGTTGGGACGTCGCTGACTATCCATCGATGTTGATTGAGACAAACTCTGGGGCCTTTTGATCAGTCTCGAAGGCGAAACATGGCCTGGCCTGAACTTGGCGGCCAACCATGGCGAGAAAGACGAGCTAGATGTCTAGAGGATTCGTCTTCCACACCTTATCGGGCAGACGGTGCAGTGGTGACCAGTTGGGAACTGCCTGAAGGAACAAGCTCCTCTTCATTCCTACGAGTACTGTCTACTCCCCTTTCTTTCTGGTAGTGCTGATCAGCAGACCATATGACCTCACTGACCAATTAGGGCCATCGGGAAAGTGAACGTCAGCATGCAAGTGCTTCAACGTTCTCCTGATGGTGGTGGCCAGTGGACAACAAGGAAGCGTAGTCGCCTCAAAGGGCTAAACGGCTCGAGAGGAGCGACACCAACACGAGGTTAGAGAATGGCGTTTGAGCCTAGAGCATTCTCTTCTTTCCGACTATCCGTCTATTCTGTCTCGCCCTTCATCAAGAGCGAATAAGGCGTCATGTGTTTGTGGACTGGATCGTCTTATCGATGTGACAACGGATGTGTCCCGAGACAGATCGAGCCTTGTGGTCGAGAACTTGGACGAGGTTTGCTCGTAGCGACGCTCGACCTCGACATTATTCTGCACTTGTCTGCATGGACTGCGTGTCAGGGTTGCACCTCGCCTACCCGCATATTGGTCTTGGCCACTATGCCTCTCTCGTATGATAATGCTCTCCTCGACAAGACGAGGCAGGCGAAGTTGCATGCAAGGAAAGCCGTTGGTCGCGTGTGGAGTTTGTCTATCCAAGCCGCCCTGACCAATGTCTACAGCCATTTGGCGTTTGGATTCAATCCGGACGATGGCTTGATGTGTCTGTAGTTACGGACTCAGGGCCCGTTGTTTCTCTTGATTTGCTCCGTCTCGACGTCAATGATAATGTGGAGAGGACCGAGTATCGAGTGGCACAAACAAAAGACCAACAAGGCGCGGTCATGATGCATGACGCAAGTTGCCCGCTTAAACGGCCTGTCTCACAGTAGACGGCGGGAGAAAAGTGGGGCTCTGGCAGTCCACTGAGACAAAAGCTTGGGGAACGACCTGCCCTAAAGCTATGCAGCTAGGACGGAAGGCCGTTGCAATGTGACCCGAGAGAGACTCGAAACGACAACGACGGTGCGATAAGATCGAGACCCGATACTAGCATGCGAAGCAAGTCCAATCCATTTACCTTCATAATATGCGCCCTATAATGATGGCCTTGAAGCCGTTCTGTACCTGGGCTGCTTTAGGGCTCTTGGAGCAGAAGAGGACGCGGAGCTGATTGCGTGATACTCACAAAACTGGTCGTGAACTCACCCTTGCGCTCGTTGAGTTGGATCAGGTTCCACTATAAGAACTGCACCGTGCTTGGCCTGCACGCGATGAACAGTTGTATATGTACAGTCAACAATCCCGAGAATGTACGCCGAATTACATTCAAATGAAAGGCTGGTTGTGACCCTTGAGGTCCCTTGCCTCCCTCGAGTCCCTCTCAACCGCTCTGTCCGTCATTGGCCAATGGAGCTCACCTCCCCTAGCAGCCAAGCCCACAGGCCGCCAAAATCCACTTAACGCGTCTCCAACTTCGCTTCGCGACGCGTCGTCTACGACTGCCCTCAGCTCCACCAGCCTCTCTTGCTCCTCCTCGTTCACCTTCACAGCCAAGCTTCGCTAGGCCTTCACTCACTTCTGCACACTCGCTCTTCTTCTCTTTTTTCCTCTTCTGTTTTCACACAAACAATCTCTCACAACCGTTCTCGCGACCCCTCCCTCTCCACCACCGCCCTCGCCTGCAAGAATGACCACCGACGCCCCTGTCGCTGCCGCTGCCCCCTCGTCGCCCATCGTTCCCATTGTCAACTCCCCGCCAACCTCACCGCCCGCGAAGCGTGTCAAGACGACAACATGGCCCAGCAGACCCAACAACCCCAGGCTCTCGCCGCCGCTCTGACCCCGGCCCCGGCCCCGGCTGCTCCTGCTCCCGCTCCCGTCCCTGCTCTCGCCATCCAGAAGCTGTCCGCCGACGCCAAGCTGCCCACCCGCGGTAGCGCTTTCGCTGCCGGCTACGACCTGTACGCTGCCCGCGCCTGCACCATCCCCGCCCGCGGCAAGGCCCTCGTCGACACGGACATTGCCATGGCCGTCCCCGCCGCACCTATGGCCGCATCGCGCCCCGCTCCGGCCTGGCCGCCAAGCACTTTATCGACACGGGCGCCGGCGTGATTGACGCAGACTACCGCGGCCACGTTCGCGTGCTGCTGTTTAACCACGGCGAGGCCGATTTTGCTGTGGCGGCGGGCGACCGCGTGGCGCAGCTGGTGCTGGAGCGGATTGTGACGCCCGACGTGGTGGAGGTGGCGCAGCTGGAGGAGAGCGTGCGTGGTGCGGGCGGCTTCGGCAGCACGGGCGGGTTCGGTGCCGGCGCTACCCGGCTGCTGCTGTCCCTACTGCTACCACGACTGCCCCGGCTCCTGCTGCCCGGCGGCTCCTGCAGTCCGGCTCCTACTGGGGTTCTGCTTGAGCAAGCGTCCTGTCCATCATACGGAGTATAAACGACAGATGAACAGGATATGCAATGCGCTGGCTATTGTGCGTTGCTGGAGTTTCCCTCTCTCTTTTTTCTTTCCCGATGGGACATGGATACGACTGCCCAAGACTATGCTGGCGGTCTTCCCTGGGGGATAACTCGGACTTGATGTAGCCGGCTAGCGGGTGAACCGCTGCATGTAATGATATACTAGAGACAAACGACACAAAATATACATGACACATGATTTGGCGCCAATCTTGGCTTGCTGTTAATTCTCATTGTTGAAAGTGATTATGCGGTCGGAAGCCGAAAAAGTTGAAGCCAAAAAGCACGTAGATCCAATGCCACCCAATGCGTCTATATGCGACCCGACCTGTAGCTAGACGAGACTCCGTATCCTGTGTAATGGATGCTCTCTCTCAGAGGCCATCTCTCATCGCTCTCTCGGAGAAGCTTTCTCATACCCCGGCTCTCATCTGTCCATTCCTCTTCACCTACCCTCACATTTTCAGAGCACGGAACGCAATGGTGGGCGACCGTAATGAGTTGACGTTGCGCGGCAGCCGCAGCTCGGCCGCGCCCGACTTGAGCAGGTGCATCGCCTTGGCCCGCTCCTCCTCGCCCGTCACGCCGCGGCTGTCCAGCGTCGCCTCCGCGCGCTGCATCTGCACCTCCAGGCCCTCGCATGTCTTGGTGAGCACCTCGTGCATGCTGGCCAGCACCTTTTCGGCCGCGTGCGCCAGCGGCAAGTCGACGGCGGCCACGCTGTCGTCGCTCAGCCAGGCGCGGCGCTGCAAGAGAGTGGCGGCATCCGGTGCGTTGGCAACCGCCTCGCGCATGCGCACAACCATGAGCGCGCCAAACATGTCGCCCGTGCCGCTAAAGTAGCAATCGATGCAAGGGAAGACAATCTTGAAGGTGCGTGCCTGGCCCGTGGAGGTGCGGGACGAGCCGACGACGCAGAGTGACGACGGCGGGTGGTCTGGGTGGCTAAAGGACACGGACGTGATCACAACGTGTGTACCTGGAACCGCTCGTGCAGCACCTGGATGGCCTGCTCCAGCGTCTCCATGTCCACAATCTTGACGCCGGACAGGAGTCTGTACCGCATTAGCAACGGCCTAGAAATCGAAGATGCCGTCTTCCCACAACGACTTACTCTGCTTCAAACTGGTTGGGCAGGATCACGTCGGCATGGCCGAGCAGCTTCTTGTACGCCGGTGCCACGTCGTCGGCAACGTACAGCTTGCCGTTGTCTCCCATGACCGGGTCCAGCACCCAGAAAAAGTCGCCTGGGCTGCCGGCTTCCGTCTGCGCAGCTCCTGGGCGATGCGGCCCACTGCCTCGACGGCTGCCGCTCCGGGCACGTACCCAGACAGCATCATGTCAAAGTTGTCCAGGTACGACTGTTTGAGTCCCTCGTAAATGTCCAAATCTCCTCTGCTGACGTGCGTGTTCCTCTCCACTGTCTGTATCCTGTGTGGTTGCCTGTGTACGCGAGGGCCAGAGCGCCCTGTTGTTAGTATAGCGGTGGAAGAGACGAGGCCAGAGTGGAGGCGCTGTCGTTTGTGCACGGGCGGGAGACGGACTGAACTGGACAGTGTTTAACGCGGCAACGTCACACCCTAAAGACTGCATGGCAAACACTGCAATCTTGTTGCCCACATGGCTAGATGCAAAGAGCCCCTGGTCAGTATGCACGAACGCAGACAAGGCCTGCACCTGGCCGAAGGCTTACCCTGAGACAACCTACGGGCGAATGTTAGCATCCGGACTGGTGAAGAGTGAAGACAGGAGCTCGGTCCACGGACAGGACAGGGCCCTTACATGGCTGGCGACGGCCAGAACCCGGGTTTCGGGCACTGGTGGCTCGGTCGACATTTTGTGCAGTTCGGGACCGGAGAGGCGATCGAACGAGAGGAGGTCTGGAGATGCGCGGGCGTAAGGATGGCGAGGAGGAGAGGGCGGCCGGGGAGACAGGAAGAAGACAGAAGCGAAATGCGCAGCGCACAACGTGGTGACTCTTTACGCGGCGGGTGTCGGATGTGCACGGGGCTGGGCCGGAGGAAAGGGCAGCGCAACGAGGGGTCCGGCGTAAGAAAAAGTCGCAAAAAATGCAAGTCTGAGAGTGAGGCTAGGCGTCAAGAGGTCGGCACAGCGCAGCACAGATCGCAAGAACACAAGTGGCTGGCAAAGACTTATGAACCGTCGATCGTGGAAAGGTGGAAGAAGATGGAAAGAAGTCGCAAGTCCATTTAGGCTTGGCGCCCGCCCCGTGAGAAAATTGGAGAAGGCGCGGCGGAGGGGCTATCGTCGGCACGGCGAAGGAAACTACAAAGTACACGGAAGGAGTGCACTAGTGTCGAGTCACACGACAGCCTGCTGGCGCGGAAGGGGCGATTGCAAAGAGGGAAGGCTAGCTGTCCAAGACAGCATCCGCTCCTCCTCGAGATTGCAGCAGGCGACTGTTTATCTACTCGTATCCTGTGAGCGCCGACTGCCCTGGCACGAGACATTTGTGAGATAAGAGTCTGGCCGACAGAGACAAGAGAATCTCCCAGAAAAGAGATTGTGCCGGTCACAATGAGAACGAGGGAGACTGAACCAGGAGAGGCCCCCAACGACATATCAGTTGTCACAATGCTCATTCTTCTTCGAGCCAAGTTCAAGTCCTATATGGAAAGGCTCCAGAGGCTCTGACTACGCCGCTATCCAGACTGACATTAATTAGCCCCCGTTATGACCTAGCCCTACCCGCGTCAGCGCCTTTCAGGGCCAATCTTTGCAGAGACTCGCTGTAATGTCGCGCGGATGGTTGCGCTCATTCGGTGGGATCCCAATCGGAACATCACGATCAATATGTCGCCTCGACTTCCTCTTGTGCGTTGCCAACCATGCGGAATTTCAAGTCTGTTTGGTCGTGCTGAATTGGTCGCCAAATATGTCAGCCAGGGGGGGGGGGGGGTTGGAGAGGTCCGAAGGACCCGTTGCATAACGGGAGACAAAATGCAGACTGAAAGCTTGTGTTTAAAAACATCTGTGTCGTACGGAAGAAAAAAGATAATGGATAGTCGTCTAGATCACCTCGCCGGTCATTCATACACGTGATTACACGGTCCCTATAATACCATTCCTCCACGTCCATTGGGTATACCCTACCCTCATTTTCCATGTTCGTCTTCGTCGACGCCGCACAGACGTTTTGAAATGGGCTGTTTACTCGTCATCACCAATCTGTACTCGTCAGACAATGCTCTTGTTCTCGACATGGAAGAGGGGCAAAGAGGGGGGCATGGGGCAAGAAGGAAATCAGAATCGGTCTCACCTTTGGTGCCAGGTAGAACCGCAGGTAGCTGCTGCCCGTCAGGATGTACTCGACCAGCAGCGGCACCTCGTTGGAAAGACAGATCTTGACCTGGGCGACAGACTGGCGGCCTTGCAGAAGTTGACCAGGTACTTGAGCGAAAAGGTCAGCGACACCGGGTCGCTGAGCTCAATGTCAATGTTCTCGGCCGGCTTCTCCACGTTGGTGTGGCTGCGCAGGGTGACACTGCCGCTGCCAATGTCACCGTTGCTGGCAAACTTGATGCCGTCCTTGGTCGCCTCAATCGTCACAGACTCCGACATGGCCATGAGGTCCGTGCAGATGCGGCGGAACTCGGCGCTTGGCATGGTAATGGTCGCCGCGTACTCGGTCTCGGGCATGCCCAGGTGCTCCTGGTCAATGTCCATGAGCTTGAGGTCGTACTCGCTGATGCGGTCGTTCTCGGCGCTCTCAAACACAAGGTTGAGCGAGTCGGGCGCGTCCTCGGCCTTGAGCGTGAGGAGGTCCTCGTTCTGCGCCGCGCGCAGCACCTTGGTGAGCGATGTCAGGTTCACGCCCAGAGCGACATTGGCGGTCGCACCGGTAGGGCGAAAAAGCCTCGGCCTTGAGCATCATAGACACCAGCGCGACGTGGCTGTTGTCCATGGCTTGCAGCGCCATACCCGAGTCGTTGCAGTCAAAGTTGCAGTCCTGGACGAGGTCCTTGATGGCGTCGACTACCTGTGAAGGAGAATACGGTTAATACACGAGCGTCAGGGGATCACGGTCCGCATGCACCAAATCCACCAGCAACGAGCAGAACAGACCTTCTTCATAATCGACGCCTGCTCGAGTCTTGCTTCTAACATGGCTGCGGTTTGGGGGTTGATGTGTAGAACAAGCTGGTTGTTGAGGAGAATGGCGAAGAGGAGGGGACTTCGCGGGAAGGAAGGCAATGAAAAGTTGTGGCGGTCAAGCTATGTATGCACAGCGATTTGTCTGGTGTGGTCAAGGTAGTTGGGACGGAGAAGCTTGAAAACGAAAACTGCTGATATTGGAGAGAAAAGAAGAGGAAAACAGGGGAAAGGGGAAGTAAGAGGATAAAAGTGACGACACAACGTGGCTACAAAAGAAAGGGAAGGCGCGTGGACGAGAAAGCGGAAAGGCGAACCAGGCACACGACACGCTCCTGCCTGACGATTTTCGCGTTTGGCAAGGAAATCGACGCGTCTGTTTAATTGAACCCGCCCTGGCGCGGGGCAGCTCTTGCTGTGTACGAATGCCCCACCACGTGAAGACGTGAAGCCAGGCCAAGGCGCTGCGAGTGGTCGGTACTTGCCCTGGCTGGTCCTTTCTAGTCAGTACAGAGCATACTGAAGATCAATTGTGATTGGCCGAGGATGTCTGAGCTGAACTTCACCAGCAGAAGATGGGTATCATCGGAGGACGTCAAAGGCGCAACAGAATGGAAGAATACGCTGTTGGGATGTGCGCTTAAAGGTGTCGTTGTGCTGTGCCATATGGCATGCTCAATTTACATGATAATAATAACGAAATGGAAATACGTGTCTTGTACAGAGTCCTGGCGGTACAGCGCCAAAAGAAGAGACCGTGCGGATGGAACTCCGTAAAGATGGTGAGCGGCCAGAGACACTGAGCTGACCATCCTGCGCTGTCTGGTTCAGTCTTATAAAGCCCACGGTACATATGCCAGGCGCCATGCCGTGAATGTAATGGAAACAAGGGGTAAGGACTCCAAGTCTGTAGCAAATGCCAGAGAAGGAGCAGGGAAAGTGGAGAGAAAGCAAGCACAGACTAGAAAAAAGAAAACAAGACGTTAAATGGCAACATAGTATCATAGCGAGTTTCGGTTCGTGTCCATCCTGGGCGACGGGCTGGCGCTGTCGCGTAGCCTTTGGGTCGTAAGTTGATCACCATCTCCAGCTCGCGAAGCATGCCCCGGTTGGCGTCTGCATGCTCGCGTGCTTCAGCCCGCTTCTCGCGGTCTTCTTTCATCTTGGCGATGCGCTCTTCACGGGTGAGCATGCTCCTTCGCCGCGAGGCGGGCGGCAAAGACACGGCCTCGAATACGACCTCTTCATCCGGATCGCCAACGGTGCTGCCGCCGAGGGGTGAGCCGCCGTTAAGTGCCCGTAAGGCATCCTCGGCTGTACCCCCACCCCCACCGCTGCCGATGATGTCCTCGCCGACGGTGGTGAGGCCACTCAGCGACACCGTTAGGGGAAAGAAGTGCACTGATCGACGAGATCCGCTTCTCGTTACGGTTGATACCCGACGCCAGCGCCGATCTGCCTTCCTCCCAGGCCTGCGTGAGCAACTTGAGATCTTGCCCGATGGAGTCATACTGGGCCAGTAGTCGTGGGCCCAGTTGCGTGATGTCATCGGCTTCATTGAGCGAGCGATCGGACTCCTCGCGGAGCAAAGCCAACTGGCTTGCAGGCCACGGATGCCGGTCGACAGAGAGTTGAGCTTGCCCAACTGCGATCGCCACCGTTCACGGCCAGGGGACAGCGGTGCCTTTGGCGTAGCTACTTGTGGGAACGTCTCTGCCTCGCCGAGAATAGTGCGGATACAATGGTAGTTGGAGGCCGTCGCCTCATTCAACGTGCGCAGACCCTCAACAGCAGTGGTCCAGCGTAGAAAATCCGACTCGTCGCCGCGTGCCTCGAGTGCAAGCAGTGCACACAAGAACAGCTTGCGAATGGTGTGGAACCGGGAGGCCAGCACGGTCAACGTCCGAATGGAGTCTGCATCGTCAAACGCAGCCTCGGAGAAGCCTTGCATAGCATCAGAGATGTCGAAATCAGTGATGTCGTGGATGTGGTAGTACATTTCAAGCTCGGTCTGCTCCGCAAAGCCTTGGATGACCTCGGCTGTCTGTATGTACTTGGGTAGGGCATCAGCAAGTGCGTTGCGAACCGCCTTGCGCAAGCGCATGCAGCGCCTGGACTGGCTTCTTTCGTCCATGCGGCTGATGGTGGCAGTGGTGCGCTTCTGTGGAACGGGGTTAACGAGAGTCCTTCATAGCGGTCCGCACGTCGGTATGCGGAGGTTGGACGGCACCATTCCGATGAAAATACGCAAAGCACGCTTACATTCTGTACCCCCGCGAAACAAGCTCCACCTCCTTGATAAAGGCAATCGAAGCACTGACGGCACTGTCAAAGTCATGCGACTGTGTTACAAACGTCCGAACTTCCGCCAGCGCCGACTGTCTGACATAGTGCATCCATTGCTGACGGACGTATGCATGGCCGACAAATACGGCTGCAGCAACAAACACCACGCCAAAGACGAAGCGCTTCTTGGTGAGATGAGCGATGCCCCCGAGGTACACCAGCGAACCGCCCACGAAAGGACAAACGCGCTTGTTACGGCCACGGCAATGCCAGTCGCGGACGGCAATGGCACATCGAGACTTTCGTGTGCTAGCGAAGCTGCTTTGTTGTCCGGGTCGCCACGGGATCGGTCGCTGCTGCTTCCAGGTCGCGTAGGTTGCTGGTGCTGGCCGAGGGCGGCAGCGCCAAGGAGATGTGAGGTAATGATGGTTATAGCGGAATTTCTCGAGAAACTGTGCATTCTCAACACGGCTTATTGTTGATGCGACGGCTCTCTGTAGGCAGACGTGGTTGCGGTCAGCTTTATACACATATGGGACTCTTGTTTGCGGGCCATTACGTGTAGTACGTACAGAGCAACGGTTGTTGAGAGAGGAGGAGAGGGAGGTGCTGCGGCGGTCGACGTTGACGCGCAGCGGGCTTGCTATATTGTTGCGAAAGCGCTTTCGGACCATCGGCCGGCCGACAGGCGCAAAGATGGGAGAGGGTGGACTCGGCGGCGGCGTATCTACGCCTTTCTGGCTGTCGTCGTTTGTCTTTTTCCGTTGTCGTGGCTGTTGTTGCTGCTGGGATTGGTGTCTCTGGTCGGGGGTGGGCGTCACGGGAAGACGGAGCTCGATGTATCGGAGTCGACATCGTCACCGGCAGATAGGTCTGCGGCGGACGACGAGCGGGTGACGGGCGGAACCCATCCGGTGGGCTCGTGCTCGCCCTCGTCTACAGCCACGGGCCATCCGTTAGTACGTGCAACTCGCCGGGGCATATCGAGGCGATATGGACATGTTCTGGGACATGTTCTGCGTGATCCGAAGCGACATCGAAGCAGACAGGTGCAGCGACAGGAGCACACAAGAAGAGCAACAGAGGAGAAAAACAATGGTAGCCTACCTCTCAGGTACTCGGCGAGCGGCGTCTGGTCAAATACCACAGTCTCCATGGAGTCAGCTGCGTGTGAATGACCGGCGCATCATCTGCTAGCAGCAAAGCGGTGCGCGCGACACCAAGCTTGAGGAGGTCGCTAGTAGCGCAGGCGGCAAAAGACAAAGAGGCAACAAAGAGAATAGGTCGTAGGCGGAGGCTTTCCTTAAACGAGGCGGTGTCGCAGGCCCTTTTCCGTAGAGAATAGAGAATACGAAGTATAGGCGGGATTGGCGTTGCGAGCTACCACGGTGCCATGTGACGGCTGACTAGGCGACAGCGGAGGAGGCGAGACGACAGCGGAGGAGGCGAGACGACAGCGGAGGAGGCGAGAAGAATAGATGGCGATGGCGCAGGCGTGGACGTCAATAAGGGGTGCGGTAGCATCAAAGGTTGCGAGTGGTATCGTGAATGGTAGAAGAAGAGGAGGAGGAGTTGAAGAGAAGAGGTGTTGCGTAGAGAAAGCACGTGGGTATGGCTGCGTGTGTACAGAGTAGCGTGGTGGCTGTCTTCAGTTCCGGGGGGAAGCACGAGGGTGCGACGTGCCGTTGAGCGGACAGTTGATAAAATGCGAAGGCACGGCGGAAAGACATACGCTTGACGTTCCTCTCCGTCGGTTTGTTTGTTTGCGCTCACGGGCCCCGTTGAGGAATAATACAAAGTACAACTCTACCGTACGCAGTGACTGCTCTGCGTCCTGCTACCCCTGCTTTTACCGCGTCCGCCGCGTTGTTTTTGTGGGAAATGAACAACATCGTCAAATGAAGCTACGAGATAGGAGGGACCTTGTCGTAGTTTCACAGGGGCTGGACCCACCGAACTGCACGCCGTCGCCGAAAACGTCAAATCCCAGCCATATGTCTGCCCCTGAGCGGGCCTCTTGGACGCACAAAGTACAGTAAAAGGACAAGTAGTTGGCTGGCCGAGCTATTGGCAGGAGAAAACACCCGCCCCCAGTAGGCATTTTACAGCGACAAAACAGCTGCAGGGGACGGCTAGCTAGTCCCGAATCGTACTGTAGCAGCTGGCTCCAGATCTGACCAATTGGGCAGCAGCGCAGCCTGCTCACGACGGAGTTTGGATTTGGCCCGTGGCTGCAGAAGCTCAGTGTCTTCAGTCTAGATCCATCAAAGGGCATCACGACGACAGCTACAAGCCATCAGAACCGCGTCCAACCCCGCAACCTACACCACAGCGGCACATAGCTGTACGCATCCACGCATCCACAATGACGACCGAACGCGACTTCCAGATCGAACCTCTGGTTCAGGAGTCGATTCTGCACAACACTCGAGTAAGCTTCGACGGCGATGGTATCCACCAGGTCGGCCGAGATGGATGGCAGGCGATGCTGGATGTCTTCCGTGCTAACTCGATGCAGACACTCATCAATGTCCAGTCCCTGACGGCCTCGCTCTTCGGTGTCGGCGCCGGCATTCTTGCCTCGAGTCCTACAGTGGCTTCCTCTTTTACATTGCCTTCTCGCTCATCACGACGGCCTTCTTCTTCGTCTTCCGCGTCATGTCGGCATCCCTGGAGCTGCGCAAGGCTGGCAAGCCCGTCAACACCTTTGACACAAGCACCTTCTTCCGGAGCCCATTCGACTTCTGGACGGGCGGGCTGGTGAACGGACTGGCGGGCTACATCTTGACATGGACTCTCTTCTTTGGCCTCGTGAGAGCATAGCCGACGTCGCCAGCGGTGGCAACAAGGAGACATAAAAGGGGGACGCAAACGGTCTCTGGTACAGAGCGATCATTTAGTACGGCGTTTTCAAGGAATACTGATTCAAGGGGCGAGAATGCAAAGGCTTTATTTAACGATCAATGATGTATGCGTGACTATTTCCCCTTTGATATGCGACTTGTAACAGTATCCTGGCGGTACAGATGATCTTGAAGGACAACCAAAAGAAGCATCTAAAGACAATATAGACCAAACGGAATACCAGACAAGCGCGCAGGACTACACGACACATGGCCGCTCAGTCCATAATCTCGACGACTTTTCCGACGAAGCCGTCGAGCACGAGCCCTCCTTGCTGACGCCCTCGAGGATGACAACCTGGGACCCCAGCTCGACCCATTCGCGTCCATACAGCAGCTCAAGGCGGACACTGTAGCCGTGATTTGGTGGGGCGGCTGGGTCATCCCTCTTGTCCACGTTATCGCCGTGCTCAAGCGAGCCGAAGACACCGTCGTCGGTGGCGTCCATCACGATGGAGTCCTGAACTGGCGAGGAGCTCCAAACCTTGGCCACTCGGCCCTGGCCCGCACACTGGCTACGTAGAATGTGATGGGCGTACCGATGCTCAAGCGGCCAACGCCGACGTCTTCAAAAAAGGCTGTCAGTCCGCTGGCCGCTTGGAGCTGAAGTCCACTCTTGAGCATGTGCTTATTGGGGATGGCAACGACCATGCCGCGGCGCGGTTTGAGCGCAGCTGTGGAGAGATGCGTTCCCCTCCATCGCCAGCGTGGCTGCTTTGTTTACTTGGCGTCGCAGGCAGGATGACCAGACCTATGGTGCCAACTTGATCGGCATCCAGAGTCTGGACAGGAAGGCGGAGGTTGCGAATGGTTTCTAGCCGGGCTTCATGCCACTCTCCCTCCAGGGCCGAAGCCGAGATGGCGTTCCGGGCAGCGATGCGCGCCAGTTCAGACGACGATGGGTGAGAGGACGACAAGCTGTTGCGGCTCGGAGACGCTGTTCGGTCGTCATCGTGGCCAGATCCTGTTCCGTCCTCGTCGGACGGGAAGGGTCCCACCACCACGATCGCCCACGGACAGCTTGCCGAAGCGAAGATGGCCGGAAAGCACATGGCCCGCGTCTGCAGTCTCTCCAAGACTGGCCGTGGCATACGTCACGGGGCTCTTGAAGCGGTCCTCGATATGGAAAAGCACTTCCGGCTGCTCAGGGTTGAGTGCCTTGCCAATGAAGTCGTGTGCCGTTGGCTTGGGAGGAAGCGGCAAGGACTGGAGGAGCGCATGGATCAAGCCGATGCCGTCTCCCGTGACACAGCTCGTCAGAATCACAGGTACCACCGCGCAACAGTCACCGGACTCGTGCACGCGGGTAAGAACTCGTTCGATCGCTGCGGCATCCATCGGGGAGATGGAGCGTGCGTTCTCCGTTGCCTTTTGCTTCGACTGCAACAGCTGAGGCACTCGACCGGCGCTTTTTATGGCAGTCCAGATTGGAGCCAATGTGCCTTCAACGAATCCTTATTCAGCAGATCCGACTTTGTCAAGATTACGGCCAACGGAAGGCCGAGTTTGATGCAAAAGTCGAGGTGTGCTTTGGCGAGAGCGGCACTGCTGGCTCCAGATCCCTGGTCCAACGGGGTTGACGTGCCGCTCGTGGCTTCATACTCACCAGCGGTACCGCTGTCCGTACTGTCAGGATTTGTAGTGAGGCATAGAAGAGTCCAGTGCGGCGACCACCCGATCAGTCCCCGAAGCGTCGTGCGACGGAACCGAGGTGCCCGCAGAGTCGGATACGAACACGAGGCGACCGTTCTTTGTATAGTCGTGAATGCCGATCCACGATTCGATATTGGGGTTGGCATAGTTGACGATGACTTTGTCGCTGTAGCCTATGAGCTCCTGCGTAACTGTGCTGGTGAGGCCCGAGGCCATCTCGTGGCGATGTTTGAGCGAATTCAGACGACTCTTGCCGTGCCCGTCGTCGAGCGCTCCGTTGAAAAGCGTGCCGAGCAGTGTAGATTTCCTGAGCCGGTCGGTCCGGTCAGGGTCACCCGCAGCTGGTCGGCCGTCGCAGACCCCAGGGTGGTAGACTGGCCATTCCCATTGCCGCTGTGAGATGTTGCTTGTGCGCCGGCCAAAGCCCCGTTGCTGCCGCTTCCCAGCGAGTTCATGTGTGGTCTGACAAACACCTCCGCAACCAGAGTCGGTCACGTAGTGTCACAGTGCCGTTCCCGGATGCAGGCACAACAGCGTCGCTGGCAGGACCGGGCCACCTGACGGTTCCACCTCCTCGGTCCACTCGCACTCGCCGACCTCGACAATGCGAAGAACCTTGGAGACGCACCCGAGATGGGCCGCCATCCAGCACAAGGTGGCGATGCTCTGGTCTAGCTCGTCCTTGGTGATGCCACAAGCGCACCATCGTCGGCGACGCCAATCTCGTACAGAGCACCTCGAGACTCCTCGAGACCGGGCGCCAGCTTCCCGAGCGTCACAGGCATATCTGCAATGGCCGCGTCCTCGGCAGAAGTGGTAAAAGGGGATCCTGCTGCGCAACGGACGCATGATACGGCGAAGACTGCCGCAGCCGCCAAAGGAGCTGCGTCATAAGGTGCTCGCAGCGGCTTTGCCGAGTCTGCCCTGCTGTCGCCGACCCTACCAGGCGACTTTTTTGAAGAACTTGGGGTCGGCGGTGACTTTGGGCGAGCCCGGCGAGCCGGCAGCGGAACAAATCTATAAGACCGTCGTGGGCGCAGGAGCAGGTGCAACTTGTACTCCACTGGCCCTCTTGGGGCTCCGGTTGCAGTCTTGTCAATCCGTACTCGGATAACAAGCTGTGTGCGACAGGTCCATCGTCTGAAGTCTCGCCATGACCGGCGAGCCGGCCACGGCCCGATGGGCTTGGCACGTCTGAACTCGGGGATTGTAGCCACGGAGACGACACCCGCGCGGGTTCGGATCGTACGTGAAGACGGACATTCGGCCTCGCTGTCACGATCCCGTCTCTGAAAGAAGCTGGCGTGTGCTCGGCTAATGGAGACGTGGCATAAGGTGTGCTTCAAGCCTTGTCTGGCAATGGTAACACTTGCTGCTGTAAAGAAAGCAAAGGGACTGAGAGCTGAGCAGTATAAATCATTTGGGGAAGCATTTTGGCTTTGGATGCAAAAGGTCGGCGAGGCTGAAGGGTCGAGGCGCGGACCGCGATGCTCGACAAATGTCTCTTGGACGGGGTTATGTATGTAGAGGATGCTTCAAGTTCACGCACGACCGGACAAAGGGCAACATTGCAAGACGGAGGAAAGCGAGGCTCTGATAAGGATCAGCTGGTGGCAGGGTGACAAGAAAGGGAGAACATCGAGGCTGCTATGAGCAATAGAACATACTTCGTGAGGTACTAGACGGCCACAGTTCAAGGCCACGTGTCAGACGTACTTGGGCCGCACTGGCGCGTCGCTCCACACTGGACGCACCCAGAGGAAGCCCAATGGGACTGCTCTGTCCATCCCAGGCGGTAGCGACAGAATGCGCATCCACGGTGCCATGGAATGGTGGAACGAGCGAATGAGGGCAGGCTGACGTCGCTACTTTGACATCTTCGTACCTACAGGCCGCCCTGGCAGCCCGAAGAGTCACCGCGCTCTAGCCCGGGGGTGGAAGCCGAACATAGATGCTCCCGTTGACCAAGTCTCGGTACCGGGTATTTAACCTGGACATTTGTAAGATTACATGAGCTGGTGATCTCACACGGCCGTCCGTGTCACCGGACCCCCAACCACAACCTCCCTTGTTAGTCCAAAATGAGTCCTCTTACGTTATGTTCCTTTTGTGAAGCAGGAATCAGTAAATACCAGAAAAAAGCCCTGAAAATGCCAAAGGCAGGGCAGACCTTCAGTTCTCACAAGGCAAAAGTGATGGAGGGTCACCATAGACACGACTCATATTCTCGACATTGCGCCCAGCAAGTTTTAGCGGCCTCCTACCTATTTTTGTATGACTAGCGCGGTTGGGCGTGCTGCTTGTGGACGTGGCGCGGGGCTGAGCTGATTACTCTGGGACGTCGACACCGCCAATTGAGCAGCCAAAACTCTAGATCTTCAAGCCCAGAACCTAAAGTGCCTTAAGTACGAAGTACCCTTGAAACACCCCTAAAGCCGCATAGGATACACATATGCGACATACTCAGTACAGAACACTTCCCTGATTAGCTGCCGCATCGACTGTTGGGCCGTCCCCATCCGAAACCCGTTTCTGTGGCGAACGCAGGTCAGACACATTGCACGTCGCCCATCAGCCATCTTTTCTCTCTCCTCATCGACACACTTTGCGACTCTTCTGCTTAAATTGCTTCCCGCATCACCCACGTAACATCGCACTATTTTCCTATTTTCGCGGAGGATTCTTTGGACCAGCGAAATACAGCGTTGTACAGCTACATTCGAACATTGACTTCTTTCCCACGAACCACGAACCCACCCCCTCTCCCGCCACGATGCCTCGGTTTGGCTTCTCCAAAGATGACGAGGATGGCAAGAAGGCCAGCCTTTTCAGCAGGAAGAAGAGCAGCAGCAACCAGGACGACAACCCATACGCACAGCAGCAGCAAGCCGATCCCTACGCCGCACCCATGTCGTCTCTGCAGCGCCAGCAAGCAAACATGGGCTTGCCAGTTGGCGCCCGCGGAGGACGTGGTGGCCTGCCGAGCGGGCCTGGTCTAGAGCAAATGCCGGCCCACCGCCACCCGTGGCGGCCCTCGGTCCAACGACAACCCATACGCTTCGGCCCCAGCCAGTGGCGCCCCCCAGTCAACGGCCCTGCACCCTACGGCGGCCCGCCGCCCACCAATGCGCCCAGTCAGCCTGGCACCGGCTATAGCGCAGGCGGCTACGGCGCATTCGGGTGGCTACGGCAGCAACAAATACGACAATGGCTCGTCCTATGGTAGTGTAGCCCCCTTGGACGACCCCCGACATACAGGAGCACAGCTGATAGCGATGCAGGGTCCGGAGCTGCTGGTGCTTATGGTGGTGGTGCTGCGCGGCTCAGCGCCCGACGAGGTGGCTATGGCGGCATGGGTGGCGGCCCCGAGGAGGAGGCCGACGACTCCAACCGCCAGGCTCTGTTTGGCGACGCACCACAAAAGTATGCCGAGGTCCGCCAGGAAGCCTCGAGCAAGTATCCGAACCCGGCCGAGAGCGGTGCAGGCGGTGGATACGGCACGGGCGACGGCTACGGTGCAGGCGGGGAGGCAGGCGGCGATGGCTTTGGGCGATGGCCGTGAGCTGACGGCCGAGGAGCAGGAGGACGAGGATGTCAAGCGCATGAACCAGGAGACCCGGTACCTGCGGAACGAGACGGACCAGAGTCTGGACCGCTCGCTCATGATTGCGAACCAGAGCATCGAGACGGCGCGGGGACCATGCGGCGCATGTACAACCAGCGCGACCGCCTGCTCAACGTGGAGAACAACCTCGACGAGGCGGCCAACCACAACAAGATTGCCGAGCACGGCGGCCGAGCTGAAGCACTACAACCGCAGCATGTTTGCCGTCAAGGTCAGCAACCCCTTTACGTCCAAGCAGCGCGCGGCCGCGCACGCGCAGGCGGCCATTGACGAGCACCGCAGCGAGCGGGAGCAGCGCGAGGAGACGCGCCGCATGGCCTACCTCAGCAACCGCAACGCCGAACAGAGCTTTGATCGCCTGGAGCGGACGGCGGACCAGAACCGCCGCCTGGGCCAGTCCAAGACGGGTATTCGAGCAAGTTCAACCTCGAGGACGACGACGAGGAGGAACATCCAGAAGGAGCAGGCGATCAACCAGAAGATGACCTGCTGGCGGGTGCTGTCGGTACGCTCAACATGACAGCCAAGGCCATGAACGATTTCGCCACGAGGACCTGGACCACCTTGACCGGATTGCTGGCAAGGTTCGTTGTCCTCTTTGCGTTTGTGCTGCTTGCCTACTTTCAGCTGCTAAGCAATGTTCCCAGAGCGACAATGTCGACGATCAGGTGGCGTGCCAACCGGTACAGACTGGAGCGTATCGAGAAGGCCGGCGCTATTACGAGTGACTTTGAAGCGCGACGGGGGCTGGGAGACGAGTATAGATGGGTGGCTTTGTTGGATTCGGTCTCGTTTGGGACTCGGTTTTTTCCCCTCGTATCAGTTTACATAGCACATGCAGCTTCAGAATGCATTTAATTGCGTTCCCCGGACGTTGATCGTACGTGGGAGACATATCAAGGCGTGCACAAATCGAATAGCCGGGCCAAGATCACGGTGAGGCCTGCATGTGATGCCGTTGACAACACCATAGACCAACACTGTAGTGAAATCCCTCGAAACGCTGCTCTCAACTTCAGTCTCAGAAATCAACTCCACTCACTACGGCGGCTGGCGCTGTCGAGGATGCATCGCAGCCTTATGTCACTCGAGACGTTCACGATAGACACTGGCAAATCACAATCAAAGAGAACAAAGGGTTCCTCAAGCACTGTGCATATAACCAATCGGCCCCCAACCCTGGTCCAGTATTGGATCTCCCGGCGCTTATGACGCCGCACGTCGCTTCTTCAAGGTCTTGGGGGCCAGGCTTGCTATACAGCGCGGCCAATCATGGGCGCTTAACGAGAAAGAAGAGTGCTTTGAACGGCCATCACCTGCATAAGCTTTCAGTAGCTCGGCGCTCTCGTTGGATGACACGGCTGTCGTCCTGTCGTCTTGTTGTATTTGTTGTATTTGTTGTATTTCGTCGTACTCAGTATTCGCAAAATGGTTGTCGCATCACAGAGAATAATGCCCTTATCGTTCGCGATGCTCGTTTGATCCTTTTCGCGAGAGTAGGCAAAAAGACGGGTCGATGTTGTTCCCTTGCTGTCCACCCACCTCACCATCCGCATCCTCAAATCAGAACGTAACCAAGACACGAGGCTCTTAAACCTCTTGTTGCTGCTGCCCTCCACCATCTGCAGCTGGGTTTTGACGGGTGCGTCCCGGTCGCTTCTCGAGATCGCGGGTCGCAGAAACGGCCGCCTAGCCTGCCAACTCCCGGCCATGGACGGCTGCAGCCCATCCTGGCTTGCTGGACAAGGCCTGGTGTTGAGCGGCTTCTGACGTAGACGTGCAGCGTATTCCGCGAGATAGTGGGTGTTTTGCATCTCCGTTTTGTCGACATCGTCTGGGGTGTCCGTGTCCAGACTTGTCGACCATACTGCATCTTGCTGCCGTCACACCTCGTACGTCCACCATTGTCGGCGGCACTCGTCCGTTTCTAGCAAAGGGTTGACGCCCGTGTTGTCAGCGAGTTGAATAGCCTCAACGTCCCAGCAAGTAATGTTCTTGCTCCGGCGAGATATCTGGCCCCAGCTCATCATCCGTCGGCACGCCGTCCATCGACTTGGGGCATGTTATTATGAGTACGAGTACGAAGCACTTCAAAACGCCGCTCAAATGCCGAGTTTTTCGGTCACCCGGCAGGACCTCTTGCCTGTTACTCGAGAACTGCCCCATCGGTACACGAGGTGTGAAACACTGGAGCACATGAGGCAGTCGCAGCCAGACATCCTACTTCGTACGAATCCAGTAGGCACCCGCCAGTGCGCACTTTCCACCTAAGAGCCATTCGGGCAGGCACCACCAATGCGCCGAGCCCAGCGAGCCCACTTTCCCCATTTGGTCCCGACCTCCCCTATCCTCCCCTGTCCTATCCGCCGCCCCTCCCCTCCTTTGCGCCTGTCTCTGGCACCTTGCCGGCGACTTGATGTGGAAGGCACCTCCAACACCACCACACCTCCTTCCCAGCCATATTCCGGGCGGCTAACTAACCATTGCCCATCTTTCGCAACTGCCCATCTCCCGTCCCGAATAACCTCACTCTCTTGTTGCCTCCTGTTGATCCTCTTTTTTTCGTGACAATCGTCAATACTGCAACGGCTTTGTGGTGCCCTGTATCCCCAGTACCGCAGCAACTGAAGCTGGCCGCCCTGTGCCATTTGCGCCCAATACTGCCCGCTCTGCTCCCACCGACACCGCCCGCTGACGTCCTTTGAACCCACCTCTTATCACCTCATCCGCCAGCTCTCGACGGTCACAGCTTCAACCTGGGCCTCTATTGACTATCTTCCCTCATACGCTTCACCGTAATCTTCGCAAAGGCACCATTGCGCAACACTCGCAACACTCGCAACACTCGCAACGCCCGATCCGCTTCAACCAATCTTGCGACCGTTTTAATTTGCTGCCTAAACCGTCGCCGACTTGACGAAGAGGGGCTTTCGACAGTTGCACAGCTGAAGTCGTACATTCCCAACTTACCAGGTACACACGACGAGACGGACGTCTTACGACGACCACGGACGATCACGCATCTATCTCGTACTCAACAGCATTGTTGGCATATCAGCTTCCAAAGACGCTAGCATCTCTATCCGGCCGGTCCGGACAACGACTACCCTCTTCTGAGCCGACCTTTCGTGGCGGCACTCTCCTGGCTGCTCTGTAACGAGCATTGATCAGGTGGAAGACCCAGTGGAAGAGCTTCATAGACCGTGGGACAGTGCAACACTTGCAAACGCCACGATGGTGCAAGCCCCTATGATCTCGGTGCCCCTGAAGGCCACCAACGAGATCGACTGGATCGTTCCGCTCAAGAACTACATCCGCGACACATACGGTGACGACCCGGAACGGTATGCCGAAGAATGTGCGACCCTGAACCGTTTGCGCCAAGACATGCGCGGCGCTGGTAAAGGATAGCAGCTCTGGGCGCGATTTGCTTTACCGGTACTACGGCCAATTGGAGCTCCTCGATCTGCGGTTCCCTGTCGACGAGCAACACATACGGATCTCATTCACATGGTACGTATAGAAGAAGAGCCTGGCAGGCTCAGTTGCGCTGCCAAAGGAATCAAACTGACCCGTCACCCATCTGCAGGTTCGACGCTTTCACACACAAGGCGACATCGCAGTTCTCGCTCGCGTTCGAAAAGGCATCCATCATCTTCAACATCTCCGCCGTCTTTCCTGCCATGCCGCCCTCCAGAACCGCTCCGACGAGTCCGGTCTCAAGACCGCCTACCACTCCTTCCAGGCCTCGGCTGGAATGTTCACGTATATCAATGAAAACTTTCTTCATGCCCCCTCGGCCGATCTGAGTCGGGAGACCGTTAAGACGCTCATTTCGATTACACTCGCCCAGGCCCAAGAGGTTTTCTTGGAGAAGCAGATTGCCGATCAGAAAAAGGTCGGCCTGCTGGCAAAGCTCGCGAGCCATGCCAGCTCATTGTATGCCCAGGCAGCCGAAGGTGTCCAGGCCAATGTTGATAGAGCCATCTTTGAGAAAGTCTGGTTTTACTTTGTCCAAGTACGTTTGCGCGAGCTGCTGTTCCTACGGCCCAGCACCAACCCCATACTGACCAGTCTCTCCCTATAGGTCAAGGCGAGCCTCATGGGCTCCATGGCCCAGTACTACCAGGGCCTTGCTGATGACGACGCAAACAACCACGGTCTCGCAGTCGCTCGGCTGCAGGTCGCCGAGACCCTTGGTAAAGAGGCAGCCAAGCTCGCAAACAGCTTTCCCAGTTCACTGCCTTCGAGCGCGAATCTGGGCGCCGACACGAGCGCCCTGCTTGTCGACATTACGAAGCGGCATCTCTCTACTGTCCAGGAGAAGCTTCGTGCCTTCAACAAGGACAACGACTTCATCTACAACGACACGGTCCCCGATGCGGCCAGTCTTTCACCAGTGGCCAAGCTCCCGGCCTGCAAGCCAATACCCGTCAGCGAGCTGTACGCAGGCCAGGAAATCCAGCGCATTACCGGACCCGACCTGTTTGCCAAGATCATCCCGTTTTCTGTGACCGAGTCGGCGAGTCTGTACGATGAAGAGAAGGCCAAGATTCTCCGGGCCGAGACCGAGCGGGTCGATACGGCAAATGGCGAGATGGCCGCTAGTCTCGACTATCTGCGCCTGCCGGGGGCGCTCCAGGTCCTAAAGGGAGGTTTCGACCAAGAGGTGCTCCCTGACGAAGACTTCCGCACCTGGTGTGTTGACGTGGCCGACCACGAAAGCCCCGAGGCCATCTTCGAGCCCCTGCGTCGCCAGCGGGACGCCATCCTTGCCACACTCGACAAGAATGCAAAGCAGCTCGACATGGAGGAGAGCGTCTGTGAGAAGATGCGCTCCAAGTACGAAAGTGAATGGACACAACAGCCCAGCTCGCGGCTCACGACCACGCTTCGCGGAGACATTAAGAACTACCGAGAAGCGCTGGACGAGGCAGGGAACAGCGATGGGCTCCTGGCCACGAAGCTACGCCAAAACAGCGCCGAGTTTGACGAAATGCGGACGGCAGCACAGCACGGCGAGGTCGATGCTCTGTTCCAAAGGGCACTGGCCAAGGTTCGGGGCAAGTCTGGCAGCCCGGCCACGAGTCCCAGTGAGGGCAACTTGCTGGACACGGACTTTGAGGACAGCAACCCCAGCGTGCCGGACCAGATCAACGCCGTGGACGACATCCTGCAAAAGTTGAACCTTGTCAAGCGAGAACGCAACCAGGTTCTAAAGGACCTCAAAGACAAGGTAGGCCACGCGTTCTTCCCAAAGAGCGACCCTTGTTGAAGGAGCGGACGTACACTAACAGCATAGATTCACGACGACGATATTTCCCAGATATTGATCCTGAACAAGAAGTCGATTGCGAACTATGAGACCAGCTTTTTAAATCGGAGCTGGAGAAGTTTCGCACACACCAGAACCGGCTTGTCCAGGCAAACCACAAGCAGGCAGCGCTCATGAAGGATCTGACGGCAGCATTCAACACGCTCCTGCAGGACAAGCGCGTCCGCTCCGAGCAGAGCAAGTACGAGTCGGTCCAGCGGGCACGCGCGTCTGTGGTGAACAAGTACAAGCGAGCGTACCAGGAGTTCCTCGATTTGGAGGCAGGCCTGAACGGTGCCAAGCGGTGGTACGCGGACATGAAGGAGACGGTCGACAGCCTCGAGAAAAACGTGGAGACGTTTGTTAACAACCGCCGGTCCGAGGGCGCACAGCTGCTCAACCAAATCGAGCAGGACCGGTCGGCCAACAAGGGCCAGCAGGCCGAGCTGGAGCGGGAGCGTCTGCGGGGCCTTATGGAGCGCATGTCCGTGGAGCCGACACCATCGCCGCAAGCCCATCAAGCCAACGGCGTGTCGTCAACGCCTCCGCTGCCATCGACTTCAGGCGGGATGTCTGGACGGCCAGTGCCGATGCCGCTGCACTTTACTAGCAGCAGCAACGCAGCACGGTATCCGAGCACGAACTTCACGGGACAGTACCAGGTGCCCAGCTCGCCGCCACCCAACCAAGGCTCCATGCCATCACCATACGCCAGCCAGTTCGGTCAGCAGGCCGCAGCGTACAACCCGAGCACCCTCGGCCGCATCCCTGGCCCAGCCTCGCCTCCTCCCAACGTGACCAGCTTTGGCATGAACGCCATGCGGGGGCCAGCGTCGCCACCACCGACACAGACGACGTTTGGCCAGCCAGGCGGCCACCAGTACAGCACGTACGGCAACCAGCAAGCCAACCAGACCCCTGCGTCACACCCCAACACGCCATCCAGCTTTGTGCCGGGTGGTTTCGTACCGCCGCCGCCGCCCCGTGCGCCGCCGCCACTGGGCCCGCAGCAGACGTACCATGTCAAGCCGACCGACTACTACGCGCAGCAGCAGCAACAACCTCAGCAGCAGCAGCAGCAGCAATACCAGCAGTCGTACCAGCAGCAAGCACCACCCCAGCAAAGCCAAGCCGACCCGTGGGCAGGACTTAACTCTTGGAAATAAATAGCCAGGGCGGATGAACGGGTTGAGGTGGACGCTGGCCATAAGAAGCTGTTGGGTTCTGTTCCCTCTTTGTATTCCGCGTATTTTGGGGTGCTGTGATTTCTGGATGACTGCGTCTTCATTTCCTTCCTCAAACTCGCTGTCCTTCTCATTGCATTGTTTTCATTATCATTACTACGCATGATGTACACAAGTCGGGAAGATGCAATACTGCAAAAAATACAACTTTTGACTGGCTCGAGTGATTTCTCGAGAAAAATAAGAAAATACGTCGTTCTCTTCATACATCTCTACTCGTACACTCGTACACTCGTACATCTCTTGCACTCCCTCCATCCTCTTTTACAATCTCGTCGTCCGCCGGGTCGAGCTGCTTCGAAGCGAGTACCGGTTCTTGGGCGTCCGTGTCGCACGTGTCTTGCGGGCTCGTTTGGGCGTTGCCCGTCTTCGGACTCGGATGCCGACGCCGACGAGTCGGGTGACATCAGGGCCTTCTTTTCAAGCCTCTCATACGTAGGCGTCGCCTGTCTTGTGGGTACCGCGGACGTTTTCGAAGACGACGATGCCGACGCCAAGGGGCTCTTGGCACGCAGCCAGCCCATGTTGGACGACACACGGCGGTGGCGCATGTAGCGGCGGCTGGGCTGCTCCAGCAGGATACTGGAGATCCACGGAACGAGGGCGACGGCGCCGACAAAGACGAGGCCGACGACAGTGCAGGCGCTGATGCTGGTGTTGGAGTGATGCCGCCGACGCGCAGGCGGCTCGTCTGGCAAATCGACGCGAGCGTCAACGTGGTTGTTGGCGGGGACCACGCCGTGGACCTTGGGACCAGACTTTCGCCTCCCCCACAGGCCGGAACAAGGATGGTGGCGGCGAGCCAGCCGAGGCCGACATATGCGGCGGCCACGGCGCCAATGGCAAGGCGGAACCCGCGCACCTGGGGGATTTTGGCGTAGCCATCATGATGCGGCCGCAGACGGCGACGACAGAGCAAAGGGCGGCCGACACGAGCACGACGAGGGCCGTGCTGGTCGTGGACGAGGCGCCCAGGACGTTGCGGACGAGGGCATCGACACCGACCTTTTGGCGTGCTGCGACAGACGGCAGGATGGCGGCATGGGCGAAGCAGGCCACGGCAGCCGACGCGGCGACGGACAGCAAGGCATAGACAAACGAGAGGCGGATGACGAAAAAGCAAAGGTAAACGTCCCAGAGGAAGCCGATGATGGCCTCGGTCGAGCCGAGGCTGTGCGAGGTGGGCATGATGGGCAGTGCGACGGATGTTGGGCTATTCGAGCTATCGTGTTATCGACTGTTCTTGTGGGTGATCTGTACAGTCGACAGCCGTAGTAGTGGTATGTTTGGTTGTTTGGTAGTTTGGCTGTTTAGCTGAATGGACAAAATGTCAGGTCTTTGGTCGAGGACCGAGGAGGAATCAACTGTTGGTAGCCAAAGACAGCCGTTTGACACCCCTCGAGAGGCTGGCTTCCGCCATTCTTAAATAAGAGCAGTCGCTCCCGGTGAGTAGACCCGTTTCGATTTGTCGGGATTGTCTGGAGATCCCTCCGGCTTGGATAGGACAAAAGTAGTGGCTGCCCGACAGTCAGCGTCATCAGCTTTGTTTGTTTTGTGCTTCGTACATTACGAAGTAGTGTGTCCGTGATGTAGTGCGATTGGATACAATGCCCAGAAAAGAACAGAAGCACATGTTAGTGCCATTTCTGGTGCTTTGCATACGCGAGGAGGGCGGATTGGGCCCGTGGTGTTCACTGTTGGGGGGGGGGTGTTGGGTAGAGTCTGGACAAGGATTGCCCTGTATTCTCGAAGATTCAGTGGTGTGGTGGTGTGATACAGCCTTTTTGGGCCACGCTAGTCGCTGTAATTGAGAACGACTGGCCACTTCGGCCACCAACAGTGAACCGGTGACCGCCCCCTGCCAGTGACCCCCATTGCACATGCCCGGCGGAAAACAAGTTGCGTGAGAGTACAAAGTGAATAGTGTACAGCGCATGACATACACGAGTGCCGGCTTTCGCGGACCGTTTGATAACTAGCTAGAAGCTGCTGGAAGCCGCTTGCCGCTGTCTCGTGTTGGAGGTACGATACTCACTTGCGCACGAGCTGAGAGGACCCTGTTCGATCGTGATGCATGGCTGGACGTGTGAATGTACGGAATGAGATGCATGTATTTGGTGCTCGTTTGGTATTCATTGTATTGTGATGGGGTATGGGAAGGGGCATAAAGGACGTGCATGATAAAATGATAAACACGAGAAAGGCAAACTCTAGCGAGCAAGGGAAACGAGAAGGGGGAGATGACCGGGGATGCAAAAAGGCTGGAAGCGGATATGTACAGGCGAGTGAATGCAGGAGGGAGAAGGTGGGCGGGAGCAAGAACCGAGTGTGAGCTCAGACACCAGAAAGACTCTAGATGTCCGTCTTCTCCAGCTTGGCGGCGAGAGCGTCCACCTCCTTGTCCTTGACCTGCACACCGGCTCCTCCTGCGCCTCTTCTGCTTCCTTGATCAGCTTCTCGGCGCGCTCCTCGTCGTCGTGCCCTTGTCCTCCTTGTCCTCGTCCTCGTCCTCATCATCCTCGTCCTCCTCGTCCTCTTCGTCCGAGTCATCGTCCTCCAGGTCGCTCAGGCTGTCCAGACCCCACGCGTCCTCGTCGACCACGTCGCCGCCCAGCTTCTCCTTGCGTGCCTCAAACAGCTCCTGCAGCGCCGCCACCGCCTCGTCATCCTCGGAGAACTTGTTGCCATTGACCTCGAGCTTCTGCAGCACCGGCAGCGCGCCGCTGTCCGCCGCGTCCGCCAGCGCCTTGAGCCCGACCGCCGTGATGTCGTTGTACTGCAGCCGCAGGATCTGCAGCAGCTTGTTCTGGCCCTTGCTGAGCGCGCCCGCCAGCAGCACGCCGCCCTTGGCGCTCAGCAGCGAGTCGCCAATGCCCAGCTCCTCAATCTCCGTCCACCGCGGCACCACGCCCGCCAGCGCCTTGGCACCCATCAGCGTAAACGTATTGTCCTGCAGGTCCAGCACGCGGATGCTCGTCGCGTGGTGCAGGCCCGCGCTCAGCAGGTGGCTGATGCCCTCCTGGCGGATGCCGTTCTGCACCATCTTGACCACCTTGACGTTGCTGTGCAGCTGGTATGCCTTGGCCCACGCCGTCATGCTGCCGTTCTCCAGCCGGTTGCGGCCGCAAATCACCGTCTCCAGGTCCGGCACTGCTGTCTTGGGGTCCGCCTTGCGCGCCTCCTCCTTCCTGGCGTGCAGCGCGCTCAGGGCGTCGGCAATCAGGATACCGCGTGCGGGCCCAGGCCGTTGTTGTTGAGGTACAGGTGCTGCAGCGGCACGTGCGACGACAGAAACGCAACGAGCGGTGCCTGCGTGTTGAGGCCAAACGCATTGTCGTTGAGGTTGATCGTGCCCAGCTTCGGCAGGTTGAGCAGGGCCGTCAGCAGCGACGACAGCGCCTCGGGAATCTCGTTGAGCAGCCGGCCCGTAAAAATGTCGGCCAGGTTCGCCGTCGTCAGCGTCTTCTTCGTCGCCAGCACCTCGCCCAGCAGCTGGCACGCTCCGACGCCCAGCGTGTTGCCCAGCAGCCGCACCTCCTCGACGTCCTCCATCGCCCGCAGCGGCGCAATGTGCGGCTCGACGTCGGCCGCCGTGTCGAGCTTCAGGCCCTTGCCCTCGAGGGAGAAGACCTTGGACGCCATCGTTGTCGATGCTGTTGGGTTGTGGTTGCCTGTGATGTTGTGAGGGGAAAAGCGGAGATGGGAGGGAGGTGTCGAGTCTCGAGGAGATTGTGTGCTTCGTTCCGTAGGGTTCAAAGTAGGAATGAGAAAGAGGAACAAAGGTGCAAAGAAGAATGACCAGACTGGGCTCCAGATGGGAAATGAGCAAGGCCGTGTGCTCTGTTTATTCAAAGAGATTTTTTGGGCCTGGCCCCTCTCGTTGCTAGGAAGCTTCGCCGGCTCGCTAGGCCTCAACGACCTGAACGTCGGCCTGGACGAAGCCATGCGGGGGAGGGGCACGGCCTGGACGCTCCCCTGTGCCAGCCCCTGTATGGATGCAGGGCCAACTGCAGCTGGCGCCAGCTGGCAGCTATTGGCTATTCTGACTAATCTCATACGCCTGTCGGGTGGGTCACGGCAATGCGCGATCTGCTTGCAAGCCGCGCCTTCTATTCTCGTACGGTAGGCGTGAACAAGCTTGCATTGTGACGGGCTGAGAGGCGCCAAGCTTCAAATTGCCCTGCCCTTTGCTGCCGTTTGTTTGCCCTTTCTGTCCAAGTCTAAGACTGTCATCACAATCAACAGCAGTCAATTTGCCACGTAAAAGATCGTGAAACTCTCGCCCCCTTTCTTTTCTAGATTCTCTTCCGCATATTGACAATCGATATTCACGAAAAACGCGACGGATGAGGCCTCAAAGCCATCGCGACGTCTAAACCCTCGCCAACTTTATCTGCATACTTCCAACCTCAATCGGCTCGACAGGAACTCCTTAATGACCAACAATCGCCCCTGATCCTCATCAGCTCTCCCCCCTCCCTTTCCATCTCCTCCACGCCCGTCAACACACAAAACACATCCCATCGACAATGGGCAAGCGCCACTCATCACGTAGGTCGTCGCAATCGGCCACATCGCCCATGCGCGACTACGAAGACGAAACCGTGGCCGACGCCGTCTCCAAACCGTCCAAGCGCCTCAAGGCCGCAAATGGGGCCGCCGTTCCGACAACCCCCAGCAGCCCACCAGCCGCTCGCGATGGAGCCGACGCCGAGTTCGAAGACGAGGAGATGATGGATGAGCCGGTTGATGCTGAAAAGAGCGAGAAGAGCGAGAAGAACGAGAAGAACGAAAAGAACAACAAAAAGGAGACACGGTCGATTCGGCGTAAATCGTCGCGGTCAGGCGCGTTGCCCGATACGAACAACAACGACGACGATGACACGATTGAGATTGGGCAGGACCAGGCCGATGGCGAGATGGAAGCGGCCGAGGCTGATGCAGAGCCGACAGCGGAAGCCCAAGCTGGCGCAGAAGCTGAGGTGGGGGCCGAAACCGAAACGGCTGATGCGCTGATCCGGACGCGACAGTGATGCACATATCCAACGACCATGCGGGGATCAGCAGCAGCATCACCAGAAAAGCCACGCGCCACAACCAACGGCCACGCTGCTAATGCCGGCGCTGCTCCACACCACGGTCGCAACGGCGTCATCGACGACCTCCTCGATGCCATGTCGGACATATCCGAAGACACCGACGGCGACGTGCCCCCGCCCAAGCGAATCCCCCAGCCATCAGCACACGCATACACGTCTTTTGGTCTCCGGCGCGGTGGTGCCGCTACTGCCGACGAAGATCCCACGACCGTCTCAATGCCGTTAACGAACCGCAGGTGACCGTGTGCGCATGGACGGCTGCGAGACGGGCGACCTGGGTAATATGGATAAACTGGTCGAGCACTTGCACGCCGAGCACGTCGAGGGCAAAGCAGCGCCGCTACACATGCGAGTGGATCGGATGCCCTCGCAAGGGCAAGTCACACGCCAGCGCGTATGCCCTCAAGGCACATTTGCGCAGCCACACGCGGGAAAAGCCGCACGTGGTTGTCTCCTTCCAGGTCGGTGCTTTCCTATATTCCTCAGAATGTTCACTGTTGTGTTGTCCACTTCTCCTAACTCTCTTCAGAATGTGACTTGGCTTTTGCGAGACAGGATGCCCTTAACAAGCACATGCGAACGGCGCACGAGATCGACTTGATGCGGTACTATGAAGCGGGACAACGGAGGGTGCCGATAGGCGGCCGTATGGGCAGTGGCGTCAACGGGAGTACAGTCAACGGCAGCGCCGCGCGTCTGCTGCCGCCACGACCAACGGCAAGACCAACGGGCCCAACAAGTTCAAGATCATCATCAAAACGCCCTCTCCCACGCTGCCGGCCACGATGACTCCGTCGACAACAGCGCTATGATGACCATAGCCAGTACCACTACACCAACGCCGAGACCACGGTGCTCGGCAAAGATCAGGGCTTCACATCCCGCGAGCTCGAGATGTCGCCCAAGGAATTGTACGGCGTCTGCCGCCTGCAGCTGCAGTGGGCCGAGGACGAGAGCGAGGAGCTCCGCAACGAGTGTGTCGCCTGGGAGGCGGCCGCCCACAACGCCTGGCTCGAGCAGCAGGTGCTGCTGGACCAGGTCATCCGCAGCGAGAAGGACTGGTATGAGCGGCGCAAAGAGGTGCTGGCGACGCTTGCCATTGAAGAGGAGAAGCGGGCTGCCGAACAGGCCGCCAGGAGGCGAGGAGGACGCTGCGGCCGAGGCGGCTGGCCTGGTCCGTGTGGTGATGACGACGACGACAACGACGGCGATGGTGACAAGGACGATGACGACTCGGGCGCTGACGACGACAACGACGACGGAGATGGTGAGGCGACGGTGACGACGACGAGGACGACGATGTGCCGAGCGTCATGCTCGACCCAGATGCCACGCGTGACGACTACTCCTTTGCCGAGACAACATCGTTTTCAGTCGCTGGCGGATCTTCACTGCGCAAAGAGCTGGCCGTGAATGGCGACTAGTGTAGACATTGCCTTGCAGACGGGTTTATGGCGGCCCCGTTCAAAAAGCACACGCGAACCATCACTACCAATTTTTTTTGGCTGAGAGGCGCACGTGCACGCAATTCGGTTCATTTACGAGTTCTATCTTTTGGAGTTTTGCGTCTTGCTTCGTTTCTTCGTTGTCTCAAACAGCTCCTTCTAGTCATGGCGGTAGTTACATTGTACTTTTAAAGAAACGTTTTACTCTTCAGACTCGTTTCTATGTTGGATTCCAAGTCGTTCTCTCCGTGGTCTAAAGGTTTGAAAAGGAAACCAAGAGTTATGTCCAATGGTGTATGAATACAAAGCGGTCTTTCCAAGCTCCCGTCATTCCAGCTAACCTACACAGACGGTGCATGCCATGTTGTCCGCTCTCACGGCATCCTTCTCTCACCCACCTACGCCCGCCCCTGCCTACCGCACCTTGCGCTTCTCGGCCTCCTTGTTGGTGAATGGAAACCGCTCGTCCGCTTGTCGGCTCCTGTCCGCTTGCTGATCCGGCTGCCGTCGCCAAAAAGCATACACCACACGCCATGGCCGCCAGAATGCTGCTGCCCGTGCAGCCCACCAAAAGGCCGTCACGGTCGGGTGGGCGTCGTAGTAGTAGCAGCCGTAGCTATAAAAGGCGGCCGCGCCGTGGTAGAGAGTCGTGACAAGCAGGGCGGCCCAGGCGTAGGGCGCAGCAGACGCGTGGTCGTTGTCCGCGGCATGCAGTGGGAGCAGACCGGAGAGCGCCAGTGTCTGTAGGGCGAGGCCCAGCTGGCCGAGGCCAAGAGCGCGAGCAAAGTAAATGGCGACGGCTGTTGCTGTCGGTTAGAACAGACCCAGATAGGAGAGGAGAGCCGCTGAGACTTACCTGGCACTGGAACTTCCGTCATCACGAGAGAGACGACAAACGACGGCCACACAATGAGCGGCAGGGCCTGGATACTGAGCCAGCCCAGCGACGCGAGGCTGTAGGCAGTAACGGCCTGTAACAGGGGCGACGGGTTAGTGGACGGTGCCATGAGAGAAGGGAGTCGGACAAATCACGAAACATACGTCCATAGTTGCGCGTATTGTGAAGAAAGGACTTGACTTTAGGAGCTCTTGCTTGTCTTCTCTTGCAACTTTGTCTAGAAGGAGAGGTGGTAACAGCTGCGTACTTATGGGAGGCAGCAGTCGGTCCCTTCTGCACGCATGCAAGTCTACGTCATTCCTACCAATAAGCGTCCACAATTCTGGCAGGAGGCAGCACTACGAAACCTCTCGGATTTCAGCTCACTCTCCTTCGAGACAGCTACAGCAAATAAAGATGGCCATACTACACATGTATCGACAAGTTTCTTTACTTTGTCAAGCAATGCTTCTCAGGATCTTACACAACGTCCTATCTCAATCCAGGAAGGAGGCGGTCTCATGGTCTGAAGGTTATGAGCGATCTGCACGGGCACGAGAGGTGATTGATACCAGTCTCTCTTCTTCGTACTGCAAAGTGCTCTCTCTGTACTTTCTTCCAGGCGTTAGTTTCGTGGGCTCTGGCTCTAAAAGAGGACTACTGTGCCCGACTGTAATTCGCACCGTCTTCAGATTTACGACATCACGTGCATCGATAGGGCGATTGGGGTTGCCCTTCCTTTAGCCCAATTGGCTCTAGTGTATTTCTTGCCCACACAATCGGCACACGAAATGTGCTCTCAACCCAGATTTAGTGTGTCCTACACCAGGCGCCAAACCCCCTCTCTCATTCCAATTTTTTTTCCCTGAGATAGGTTTTTTTCGCCTTGTGTGGTTTTTTTTTACCTCTTCCTTTCAACTTCAGCAACCTTATCCGACATCGACAACCGCACCGACGACCACCTCCGAACAGTATTCAAGATGTGAGTTTTGCTTGTTACCTTTAGCAGAACAGCTCAATTCGATGGCGATGATGCATTTGATGGCCACGGCGCGCGTTTGGCCTCGACGGATCGGCGACTGGCGACTTGGATGCCCGGACGGCGGCAACATCACGAAGCGGCAGATGGAAGATGCAATGCAGGGCCACTGGGCGACGAAGGCACGGCGTGCACACCGAGAGAAACGGACAGCGTCCACGGAAGATGGTCGACAGAAGTGGTCGACAGAAGTGGAAGCCCAGAGAGGGGAGGAACGACGTGATCCATCTTGAACAGGACGACAATGCACACCAGACTTCCACCAGATTGATGGACATCGACACATTCAACCGTACCGAATTGCTCACCGACCATCTGCATGCATCATCGAACGTCGAATTGCTGTTTCCCTGATGAATGTACTCGACGTGGGCACAGTGACTAACGTACTTTTCTTTCTTTCCATCCAGGGTCAACCTGCGTACTCAGAAGCGTCTTGCCTCGTCCGTCCTGGGCTGTGGCAAGAACAAGATCTGGCTGGACCCCAATGAGGTCTCCGAGATCTCCAACGCCAACTCTCGCATGACCATTCGCAAGCTCGTCTCCGATGGCCTCATCATCCGCAAGCCCGCGACCATGCACTCGCGGTCGCGTGCCCGTGAGCTGAACCTTGCCCGCCGCATCGGCCGCCACCGTGGCTTCGGTAAGCGGAAGGGTACCGCTGATGCTCGTATGCCTGAGTACGTATTTCCGGCCTCGGAGTGTCACACTCTCCTGTTTCCCTGCTGGTTGGATGGACATTCTAACAACCCCATAGGCAGGTCCTCTGGATGCGCCGTCTCCGTGTCCTCCGCCGGTTACTAGTTAAGTACCGCGCCTCGGGCAAGATCGACAAGCACCTGTACCACGAGCTGTACCACCTGGCCAAGGGTAACACCTTCAAGCACAAGCGCGCGCTGGTTGAGCACGTACGTATATCTTGCACTCCAGTCTGCACTTATGCATTCTCAGCATGAACACCGACTAACCCATCACAGATTCACCGCGCCAAGGCCGAGCAGGCCCGCGAGAAGCAGCTGAAGGACGAGATGGACGCCAAGCGCGCCAAGACCAAGGCCGCCCGCGAGCGGAAGCTGGAGAGACAGAACGCCAAGCGGCAGGCGATTCTGGGCGAGGACGAGGAGTAACGTGGTGGTACGAATATGAATACGAAAACGGGGCGAGCGTGAAGGAGGAGGGCGTCGACGGCATCTGCGGCCGGCTGCAGCTGCAACTGCTACTACCACGACTGAATGGGAAGACGCGGCGGCAGCAGCGACGGCAGCATCGGGACCGGACGGCGAGAGGGCTGCATCCTTTTGCGAAGAACAAAAATAATGGAGTTTTCCGGGTCAACACAAAACAACACCCCTTGGGCGGAACATCAAAAAATAAAAAAGGACATTTCATCATCTTTTTTCCGCTTTTGTGCGTCTGACCCGACAAGCCCTTCTCCTTCTTCATCCCTCTTTACTCGTCTCTCGTTTTCTCTTTTCTTTCGACGACCTCTTTCCTCCTTTCCATGTCTTTTCCCAGCTTCTCATGTCATCACGCACGGCCCTATTTTTTCTTTTTTGCTTTCCCGCTTCGACGGAGGGCAGGCCAAAATACAGGCGGACTTTGCATACGGAGTCTTTGCTGTTTGCTTCATCTGGTTTTCAGGCCCTCTGGGTTGTGTTCCTTGTTCTGCGCTTCTGTGTTGTTTATGATGTATGAAGTAGAACACTGTTGGGCAAGGAGCATTGAGAGCGGTCGGATACAAAAAAGTCTGAACAAATAAAAACAATTCAAAATATGTCAATACTTGTGCTGGCCAGAACTGTGCTGCTTTTCGTTGTACGCGGGTGCTTTAGTATGGGTCTTTTCTACGTACGAGTACGAGCTGTTACTGACCAGTCCATGTTTGTACGAAGTACGTGAGAGTAATCTCGTCCAAATATGATAAAGAGCAAAGGATCCCGCTGAGGTGGAGAGAACAGCTTCGAGAGCAATAATGCAGAGTCGCAACTCTTCGTTGGGCCAAAGCATGAAACCCTTCTTGTCAACGGTGGTGAAGGTGCCAAGACATCTCACCATGGCCCGAAAAGCGAAAAATGCAAAAGGGCCACTAAATTTCGCCGGCTGCCACATGTCGCAGTCTGGGCTGTGGTCACGTGCTCAATGCAGCATGCTCAACAGCAAGCTCGGCCTCGTCTCCTTCCTTCTCTGGCAGCCTTCAGACGGAAAATTGTGGGTGGGCGCTTCTCCGAAGCAGGCAAAATTGCCCAAACAAGCAAGAATGGGCAGTCCACCTGTTCCACAGCGGGGCCAGTCCACTAGATTGAGTCACTAGAATTACCCAATAATGCCATTTTACAGCAGCTGGCAGCAGGATAGGCCACAACTCAGGTGTGCCCAAGTGACTCGCGACACGTCCAGCACGTCCAGAAGGCCACTCCACTGTCTTTGTAAAGCGCCATCGCGTCCCCTGGCGCCATCCTACGAAGCAAACGCCTGGGCGCCAGAGAAAAAGAGGGGGTTGCCTCACCGATCCTGGCCGGCGTCATAGGCGCCTTTCACGCTCTAGATCAGTCCCGAAAGGACTGGTCGCTAGCCCCTTCCTCTTACAACCGCTGCAAGGATGGACAATAGGCCGGTCGCAGGTGCCTTCCGTCTGTACAACGTACAAAGTGCTGTTATGAGATGAGATTTTCCATTCCACTTGCCGTGTCTGCGCGCCTTCTGTGTTTGCATGTCGTAGTGTTGGAGAATACGAGTAGTCAAAACGGCCTCTCCTGCCTCTTGTGTTATCTGCCAACCCGTAACGCTGCGTGCCTTCCCCCACTCGGAGCTAGCCCATGTAAAATCCAGACATATCCCCATGCGCGGCACCAAAACCGTCACGCAAGCCAGTCCAGTGTCGAACCACCGTTTTGCTTCCCTCTCTCTCTCCAACTCGTCAGCTTCTCGTCAACAGCGTCTGTTGCTTTCTGGGACTCGAGAAGTTTGCTAGGGCATCCACGCATTCACGCATCCACGCATCCACGACATACAAAAAGTGTCACCAACACAAGTCAGAGCTCACACAAGCTTGCCAGTTCCACGTCTAGTCTCTCCCTCGACAAGACTGCATTTGCGGCCCCGACTCGCCAGCCGCCATCATGTCTCTTCCTCTCTTCCGGAGCACCACTCGTGCTGCCCGGGCCGCCCGGCCATGGACGGCCAACACCTCCCCGATCGCCGCCTCGTTGGCGCGCGCCCGGAAGGTGTCAACACTCAACCAGGACGGCCAGCAAAAGGTGAGGACATCTGCTCACACGACACGATAGTTACGAGACAGAAAAGCTAACATGACTCGCAGATCCTGGCAGCACACCTGCAAGAGGCTGACCCGACCATGTACGAGATCATCGAAAAGGTGCGCAATCTTGGTCTGACCGCTTCGTGTCGATTCATTCGGCGCATCTCAGCGGCAGCATACTAACAGCCCTCTAGGAAAAATTGCGCCAGAAGCAGTTCATCAACCTGATCCCGTCCGAGAACTTTACGTCCCAGGCCGTCCTGGACGCCTTAGGAAGCCCAATGCAGAGTGCGTTTTCACTTGCTCGATATGTACAGGCAGCCGATGTGGGAGGCAATGCTGTGTATAGAGCTTAGCTAACACAGGACAGACAAATACTCTGAGGGCTACCCCGGAGCGCGGTACTACGGCGGCAACGAGTTCATCGACCAGTCTGAGCGGCTCTGCCAGCAGCGTGCGCTCGAGACCTTTGGTCTCTCAGACAAGGAGTGGGGTGTCAATGTGCAGGGTACGTTCAAAGCGACAAGCGTCATTATGTACGAAGGCGACACTTGCTCTTGATCTTTAGACTAACACGACGACAGCTCTCTCCGGTGCCCCAGCAAATCTCTACGTCTACTCCGCCCTCATGAACACCCACGATCGCCTCATGGGTCTCGACCTCCCCACGGCGGCCATCTATCCCACGGCTACCAGACCCCGACCAAGAAGATCTCCTTCATCTCCAAGTACTTTGAGACCGTGCCCTACCGCCTCGACGAGTCCACCGGCTACATCGACTACGACAAGATGGAGGAGATGGCCCTCATCTACCGGCCCAAGATTATTGTCGCCGGCGCCAGCGCCTACAGCCGCTTCATCGACTACAAGCGCATGCGCGAGGTCTGTGACAAGATCAACGCCTACCTGCTTGCCGACATTGCCCATCTGTCCGGCATGGTGGCCGCCAAGACCATCCCGAACCCCTTTGTCTACGCCGACATTGTCACCACCACCTCCCACAAGTCTCTGCGCGGCCCCGCGGCGCCATGATCTTCTTCCGCCGCGGCGTGCGTCGCGTCAACGCCAAGACCAAGGAGGAGGAGAAGTACAACCTCGAGAACCCCATCAACGCCTCCGTCTTCCCCGGCCACCAGGGCGGTCCTCACAACCACACCATTGCCGCTCTCGCCGTCGCCCTCAAGCAGGCCCAGACCCCCGAGTTCCGCGCTTACCAGGAGCAGGTGCTCGCCAACGCGCAGGCCCTGGCCAAGCGTCTCGGCGAGCCCAAGGACAAGGGCGGCCTCGGCTACTCGCTCGTCTCGGGCGGCACCGACAACCACCTGGTCCTGGCCGATCTCAAGCCGCAGGGCATTGACGGTGGCCGTGTCGAGCGCGTGCTGGAGCTGGTTGGCGTCGCCGCCAACAAGAACACTGTGCCGGGCGACCGCTCGGCGCTGACGCCCGGCGGCCTGCGCATGGGCACACCTGCCATGACGACCCGCGGATTCAGCGAGCACGACTTTGCGCGCGTTGCCGACATCGTCGACCGTGCCGTGACGATTGCCGTGCGCGTGGACAAGGCGGCGCGCAAGGAGGCCGAGGAGCGGGGCGAGAAGGGTGCTGGCCGTCTGCGGGTGTTCCTGGACCACCTGGGCAATGGCGACAGCGTGCCCGAGATCCTGCAGCTGCGCAGCGAGGTCGCCGATTGGGTCGGCACCTACCCTCTTCCGTGGACGACCAAGGCATAAAGAGGTGTTTTTCATAAAATTAACCACGAAGAAATGAACTAAACACACACACACACACACATATATGGGACCGAGGGATTTATATGACAAAAAAAGAGGAAACGAAAACTGGACGGCATGCATAAACGACACAAAACAAGCCTTCACCCACACCCCCTGTACACTCCTCCCCCCTCCCCATATCATCTCTTTTTTACTCCCCGATCTTGTGAACGGTCTTCAACGCCGGCGTTTTGGTTGTCAACGATTTGACTTTGTTCTGCTTATTACATTCTGTGTACTTTCGCATTTTTGTTCCTTCTTCTTTACTGAGCCTCTTCTCTCCGCTGCGGCCTTGTATCTTACCGTTTCGGCCTTTTCTTCAACCACAGGTCATATTTAACTGTCTACTCTACATTGTCATTTTTATTGGTGAATGAACCCAAGCCTTCATACAATTACGAAAATGGCCGTGACGTCGGTATGAATGTACTGCATAGCCATGGCACACACCTCTTTCCGTGCTCCGTGGAGGGTGATGGCCTACGGCCACCAAGCCCTCATCAGAAAGTCCCACGGAAGATAGGGGAGTGCATGGTCTGTCACTACTCGTACATGTAGGTTGGACTGGGCTCAGGCTGTGAAGCTGCGGTGACCAGATACCAAGGCTGCTACGAGAAATCAATGCCACTTCCGTTCAAATGAGTGTGCCGTACAACGGAGACCGTAGGATAAACCCAAGAATAATATATGGAAACGAAAACTCGATCCAGAGAGGCTCTAGCAGTGCAAGGCCAAGTGGATGGGGTAGGTGAAGGCGATGGCGAGGCAGCACTCGCTGACATGGCCAGTAGAGGTACAGCCTCCAAGGAAGCCATGCACGTACAGATGCGTACAGAGATGGCCAAACGGCAGCTCTACTGTACGGTATGCATTGTGCGGGCGTGTGGTTGTAGAGACAACGACAATCGGAGAGGCTGCTGGAGAAGAAGCGCACAAAAAGCCCGGGAGGGATATGAGCATGTACTCCCATATCAGGAGGTTTGTTCGACAGTGTATTGGAAGAGCAGCCGCTCAAGATTGGAGTGTTGTTCGACCAGCCGATGTGTCAGTGCCTGTGCTCATACAGCATCGGGCCCGTCCATCCGGACGGGAAGGTTGAGACAAGAAATCCTTCGGTGGGCTGTATCGACACGGACGGGAGGATAGATGGCTGGTGCAACCGAGTTATAGATAATGGATCATATTACAATGTCAGCATACTATACGATTTGCGTAAGATGATGAAACCTGTGAGCCAAGTCCATTCTGAAAAGCCGCTCCGAGGCCGCTGGAGAGCAGTATTAAGATAGGTATCACCGTGCGAACCACAGCACAAACGTCACGCGACAAGTCTAGGAATTGGGCAAGCTAAAGTGCCCGAGCTCCTCCAATATTTGCTGGTCGTTTTTGTTATATTAAACTCTCTATGCTGAAGGCGCACTACCGATTGGAGAGTCCGAAAAGTAGATGCGATTACATATCAAAATCGATCTCCAAGTTGATCAAGGAGGGAGTCGGAACGGGAACCGGCAGGCATTTCCACTCCGAGAATGGATCGCAACCACAGCCCGTCCGTCGGTCGGGAGGGGGGCGAAGGAAGCTCATAGTTTAGACCAGAGACCAGGTGAGGATGACGGCGTCGTCGGAGACGATGCTGCAGCTGCTGGCGGGACACGCACCACGACGGAGCTCGTGCCCTCGGCATAGGCCGCACCGCTGTCCAGCACCACCTCCTGGCAGTCCTCGGGGCCCACGCCATTGGCAAACTGGAAGACAAAGAACGGCAGCGACGTGCCAGCGGCGCCCAGTGCGGCCATGGGCGCGTGCCATGTCGCGGCGCCGTACGTGACAGCCTGGTCGCCGCGAGCGACAAAGGCACGCAGGCCGCGGACATCGGGCGGGTTGTTGCGGGCCGCATCCTGTAGAGTGGGCGCCACAATCACCAGGTAGCGGGTGTCGGCGGCCGAGAGCGGCGCCAGCGGCACAAACGTCTGCGTGGTGTAAGGGTGGCGCTCCAGGATCGTGACCGGGAAGCGGCCGCCCTCGAGCAGGGTGCGGGCGCCGCAGACAAACATGCTGGCGAGGGGCTCGGACGGCGTGCCGCTGGGAGCCTTGCCCGAGGCATAGCGGTCGGCAAGCCCCGACACGCGCTGGTATTTGATAGCGGAGCCCTGGTTGGCGGACACGGGGCTGTGCAGATGGCCTGCGCCCGAGGATCCAAAGGCTTGTGCGAACTGTGAAGGGTGCACGTCGGGCCGCGGGTTTTCAATGACGTCGCCAAAGGGCGCAAAGGCGGCGCGCGTCAGCGGTTCGGCGGGCACGGCCAGCCGCAGCGCCGCGACATCGAGCCGGTCGGGCATGGTGAAGGAGGTGGGTGGAGAGGGGGGGGACAAGGAGGAGGGGAGATGGAAACGGCGTCGCACGTATCAACCGTCCCGGCTGAGGCAACCCGAATGTTGGATGTTCCGGGTGGCTTGTCGCCCGCGGCGTATTTCGTCTCGTCGTTTTTGCGTCCCTTTCGTCCGATTTTTTCAAGGTTGGGCCCTGCAATCCTTGTGCTAAAAAGAGCAGCCTGTTTCGTCCCAGGTATCGTCGAAACCGCCGAATGATCGCTCTGCAGGCAGTAATGTTATATCGGTAATCAATTCGACACAGTTTGTCGTCTACGAGCATGTATCGATTGCGTTGATGTGTCTAGTTTCGGGCTGGTTGGGCGGGGATTATCGGTGTCACGAAAAAAGCGCCAACTGATAACAAAATCGCCTTTGTTGAGAGCTCCGTTTCACGCCATGAACCGAGGCTCGCTCCATCCCTCAGCAGGAGCAAGATATCAGATAAACACGCGATGTATGTTTTTATTCACTGATCGTTCAGCCTCGTCGTGTGGTATTCGATACGTTGGTTAATTTTCTTTTATTTCTTTTTTGTTAAAAAACACGGTCCCAAAAAAGTCGAGAAATTAGAATAACATATAAGCAACACAATCAACACTATGAACTAGATTGAAAACAAGCTGAGGCGAGAACGACAAATTATCATCCCTATGAAGATATCAGTTGTCTATCCAGGGAGGAGGCCCCTATTTTGCACAGCTGGCAGCTGTCACAACATTTCACCTGTGCATTGCCGGTCTTGTGCTTGCGTTTGTCTCACTGTTTTGCATATGACGAGGTGCGACGAGGTGCGACGCGGAACGGTCAGTAATACGACTGCGTTATCTGCGAGCCTTGTCTGCCGATTCACGGTACTAGGGGCCAGAGACACAATCTCACAGTTTAATTAGATTGTGACTGGGGAAGGATCATAATGGACCACAAAGGATCACGAGAAGGGCGCGAGGCTCAACACGAAACGTAACAAGGCGGTTGATGGAGCGGGAGGGGGAGGAAGGGACGTTTACCCTTGGCACCACGAACCGAGCCGCTTGATCAACGAAAATATACGAAAAACGAGAAACAATTGTCTCCGTGATGCCGACACCGGTGTGGCTTAGGGATGTTACATGCGCATACGAGAAAGCCAGTGAGAAGCGTCGGCAGTCACACCCTTTTCCTGGCCAAGGGCTTTTCAGAGGACGGCGGCGATTGAGACGATATGTCGATTGGTGTGGTCACCGTGAATTATTTTCGCAAACCTCAGGACCGCTCCTCACATCGGTCGTCTTTTTCTGTTTGTTTCCTGCCCTTGTTGAGGACTTGTAAGTTGTCAAGTTGTCGGACGAGCCGCTAAAGAATTGTGAACGCGGCTGTAGGACATCAAAATCTGCACCTAAACGAAACCGGGCAGTGGGACGCGTGCAAAATCGAGCAATGTTAGAGCGAGGGCCTAACGCAGCGAGAATCGCAGCGTGTTGGCCCGTGTTCTTTGGTGCGTTCTGGGGTCAATTGACCGGGATCTGTTCCCCTTGCTCAGTTCCCTCCTCAATTGTCTCCATCCAGGTCCGGCACCAGTTTGGAGCAGAGATCAGCAAGCGGAGACCTACCGCCGCGCGCCTTTGCCCTGGCCAGTGTTCTTGCTTTTCACTTCGTATTATCTTCCCTCCACAGTGGGACGCGATACGAAGCCGCATGCTTGAGCGAAACAATGCAAGAAGACAGACAAAATATGAACTGGTTGAAGGACCTCTACAAGCTGACATCGAATCTCTGGCATCATGAACTGTGGTACTGCCCGTGAAGCTCCCAAGCCGTTGTGACGATACCGCTTCAAACTTCGACTCACCCGCTTCTGCCACGCGCGCGACACACATAACTACACCCTCCCTTTGCGATCTATACTGCTGCCGCCTGACGTGCTCCGCCATGGCTTCTCTCATCCCCGCCGACGCAAGAAACCAGCTCGAGGATCTCTCGGGCATCGTCATCCAGCCTGGCGAGAACCCCTACCTGGCCCTCATCAACGCCTGCAACAACGACCCGGCCAAGATCCAGGAGCTCTACCAGACGCACCGCACGTTGCGTAACGCGCAGCAGCGCGCCAAATTTCTGGACCCGGCCTTTACAGAGGTCCTGGTCGACCCGTTCCTCGTCCGCATCGAGAACCCCAGCATCGATCCCTCCTTTGCGGACCCGCGCCATGGCCTCGTGTTCTGGGCCCGTCCGCCAGAGCACATCCTCCAACTCGCCGCCCATGTACAGGGGCTCCTGCAAAAGGCCGCCCCGCGCGGGCTCTGGCTCATGCCCATGAACCGCCAGCACATGACCGCCCTCGAAATCACCCACTCCAAGACGCCCGCCGAGGCGTTTGCCGTGGTCGACCAGATGGCCAAGGCCACGACCCGGGCCACGGCCGACGACGGCAGCCTCACCCAGGAGCCGGGCATTGCCTCGATTGTCAACTACCCGTATGCACACCGCGCCCGTCTCGTCAAGCCCATGGTCTCGTACGACCTGGCCGCCGTGGCGCTGTCCTTTGTGCCGGCCGCCGGCGAGCCCCGTGCGTCGCCTGCGCCCGTACCGCCTGCACAAAACGCAGATGCCGTGGCCGTCAACGACGCCTACACGTACCACCACCTGCGGCGCGACTTGTTTGACCGCGCGCAGGCCACGGGCGTCGAGGTGGCATCGCGGTATGTGGTGCCCAGCGCGCACATTACCCTGGGACGCTTTATTGGACAAGAAGACCATGCCACGTTTGAGGCGCGCCAGGCCTGGGTGGATGTGCTGGGCGAGATCAATGCTTGGCTGGAGAAGGAGGTGTGGGACAAGGTGTGGGAGGTGCCCGGGACGGAGACGGGCACGGGCAATGTTACGGCGGGAGCGAGCGGCTACCGCCGGCCCGATCTGCCGCCGCCGCACCGCCGGCTGGTCGGCGAGTGGGTGGTTGGGCAGGAACGCGGACTCGATGCGCGGACGGGCGCTCTGTGGTACGGCGGTGGCCGGAGCGTCATGGTCGGGCAGGGCTTCTGAAGCCCGGCCCGCGCCACCACTGTGGTAGATGCGAGTTTTCTCCCAAAGCGTACAGTCCCGAGACGGTACAATTGTACGAAGTAATCATCGAGTAGACGGGGAATCAAAAGCGTTATGGCAACCACGATAGCATGATGCGTGAATATAGTCAGGTAACGTTCGTCTGTTCACTCCCAAAGACGTAAGTTTTCAAGTGTTTTTATTTTGTTTTTATTTCTGTCTTCCTTATTTTTGGTTGTTTTTATGCTTCGTAGCCCGGCTGCATTACAAATGGAAAACACAACAGTTGTAATAATGGAAAATGTAGACAGACCGGACGCACAAATCCCAATTCCTTCCGACCCCGTCCCGTACAAAGTTTTGATGGTTTTTTTGTGCTTGGCTATGTCCGTGTCCCCGAAGGGTACTTCCCATGTAAGAACAGAAAGAACACCAGCGATACCTATCCCCGATGCAAGAAGCAGATGAAACAGGAAAACAAGAAAGAGAGAGCAGTCGTTAGAAAACCCGGTCGATTTGTTTGTACGCGCCTCCGGCCGAGACTGAGACGATTCCGAGGGTCAGTGGCGAAGGCTCGTGGTTCTTGATCGGTTCAGGGCGGCTTTTTTGGGTCGGGTGAGCGAGCAAGCGGAGAGAGAGAGAGAGACGAGCAAGAGGAGGGCAGCTCCTCTGCTGTCGAGTATCTCCTCATTGCGCGCACATTGTTTGTTGTGGCGCACACGAGAGAGGGCGGGCGAGATAAAAGAGCGCGAGACAAAAGCAAAATGGCGTGAAGAAAGCGGACAAATGCGACGAACAGGAGAGGTTGGCAACAGGCGATCTGTTTAGAACACCAGAGCAGCACCCTTCGTCTTCTTGTCACCACTGCAGGTTGTTAGCGATACAATCCTTTGAGCGAGCAAAGCGGAGACAAAAAGGTGAACGTACCCGAGCTCGAAGTGCTTGGTGCGCTTCAGCGGCAGCTGCTTCTTGGACTTGCATGATGTGCACTCAAGACGCAGCACGATCTTCTTGGTGGTCTTGGCCTTCTTGTGGAAAATCTGCTTCGTCTGACCACCATAACCGGACTGCTTACGGTCGTAACGACGCTTACCCTGCGCGAACAAGCTGGCCTTGCCCGTCTTGTACTGGGTGACCTTGTCTGTTGCATGTTAGCCCTCTGTCGCTACAGCATCGCCTGTATTCGGCTGTCTCCTCCCATCTGGCACTCGGCAGGACTTCGCGGGGCCGTGTTCCGTCCGTCTTTCTTGCATCGAGGTGGTGGCAGCCCCCATAGCCGCATTGGCCCCTCATCCAGAGCTTTCGGTAACGCTCATTGCCGTTGTCGTCTTCTTTGTGCCAGATGGGTTGCGTGTCTTTCGTCCAGGAAGGATAGTATACGTACGCTGGGTGTGCTTGCGGCACTCCTTGCCCTTGCCTGTACGTTCAAAAACAAAAGGTTAATATCCAAATCTTTAATTCGTCGAAACAGTGTGTCGTCGAAAAGGTACGGTGAGAGTCCCGTGTTCAATCGTCGGTGTTCGTAGAGGGAATTGTGAACGCACAGTAGGTCTTTCTCGTCTCTGTACGCAGAACATGGTTAGCAATTGATATTTCAACATGGCCTCCATATGACCACAGCCTGCACAAAGGCCAAGGATCTCGGATCCATTGCCAGGATTGCCAGTCCTCGCTACCATCGCCGTCTGTACCATCCATCGCATCGTTATTCGAATAAAAAGCTTCGACATAGGGCGGCTTTTGTTTTCCTGACTTCGATTTGCGATTCGATGGTGGGTTTGACGGGTTTGGCGACGACTGGCTGGCGATATGTTCTGTCCTCGTGCTCCTGCTGTGCATTGAATTGTCGTTTCAACTACTTACTCGGAATGTTGACCATCTTGGCGGTTGTTACTCGGCTGGAGTCGTTGTCGTTGGGTGTGATGTGATGGTCGTGAAGTGTCGATTTTGCGGGAGTGCAAAAGAAGCTTGCTGATGCTGGACCTAGAGGGTTTTTTTGCACACAGTCTCTATTTTTTCCGACCTAAAAAAGTTTGTGCGTTCCGGCAGCCCCAAAAGAAAAAAAGAGGGGAAGAAAGGGGGAAAATTCTAGGGTGGCGCATAATGGCACCGCCACACTCCCACAACTTATGTAAGACAGTACAAAGCTAGTGTAAACTCAGAAACACGCACTTGGCACTGTATGCACTGTCTCGGCACTGTCTCAAACCAACAGCACGATCCCCCACTGCGGTTCACCTTCTGCCTTTGTTTCATCAATTGATTGCCTTATCGCAAGCCCGTTGCAGTAGTCCTGACTGATCGCTCCTGATCATTTGCTATCCTTCGTACTTCGTAGTCGCGAAGCACTGCAGACAACCGTTCCAGAAGTCGTAGTCAAGTAACCGTCGCAAATTGTACTTGTACTTCCGTAAAGTGTAAGATTTGCGTTTCGCAACGATGAGAGCGAAAGAATTCACCAAGACGAGGAACAATTGTATGCTGTGTTTGTCGTCGTCTCGGATGATGCAAATGGCGTGGCTGCTTCCCCGTTCTGGCCTATTGTGCCGGTGCCTGGTGCCTGCACACAATACACGCACCAGGCAGTTGCCACAGCTTATGGCTTTGGCGGCTGGTCCACGACTCGAACCTCCTGGGCCTCCTTGTGAAGCTTCCAACCAGCGAGAACCAAGCTCGGAACTTCAGCGCTCTTTGCGGCTGTCATTGCTTGCATTGGACGGGAGAATACCGTTGTCTCCCGGCGCGATTCTCCCACCCAGTACTCCGTACTCCGTATCACAGCGCGAAGCGTCAACCTTTCGATGTTTCTCCCCAACATCGCCACCCCTGGATCGGGGAGGATGCGACGTTTTGCGCATTATCCCATACTGAGTACTTTGCAATACCACACTCTCGCGCCACACAAAGGGGGATGCAGCGGTGGTTCTGTTGCAGATTTTCGAGGGGGAAACGGGGAAAGGGGATAGCAGCACGATGCCAATTTGTTATTGCGCTGCCCACCGGTGTGTCCTTCGACTCCCTTGTCCCCAAAGCAAGAACAACAACAATCTCGCTGCTCTCCCAGTATGCGGCCTTCCTTTCCACAATGATGTTGGGTGTCGGGCTAGTTTGACTGGGATAGAAGGCAGCCCAGGCCCGTCCAGGCCTGGGGCCAGAGAATGGGCCACCTGCCATAGTCGTTCTCCTCCATAATTTCTCTTGTCAACAAGGGAGCTGCTGGCGAGGGAATCGAGCAACTTTCGACGTAAAAAGAGGAGAAGAAAGGGCCTTGTGGCCTCGTTGCGCGCAAGGACCACCTCCATGACAGAATAAGCGTGCCGATCTTCAGGCGCCTGTCCCAAACAAAGGGCCCACTGTTCCTGGCGTTTCCGCAAATCGACCTCGATCTCGACCTGTTCATTTGTGTGGTTGTGTGTCAGTGCTTGTGCTTTGAAGAAAGAAGATAGGGAGGATGTACATGTACGACGCATTGAACCAAAATATGACGAGAAAAAAGAGCCTGGGATTCGCCCAAGATACGCACGCCCACATGGGATCCACATGTTGAAAGCACGAGGAAAGGAACAGAACAAGCAAAAAAGCAGGAGAAAAGGAAGTTATGGAAGAACGAGGATGTGTGCTAGGTGCTACCCTGTTCCTTTGGTGTCCATGTACAGAGGTGGAGGTTGATCGGTTCTGATATTGGAGGCCAAACTCCCATTCTGAGATTGAAACATGGCACGTTTTGCCCACCTGCTGATATTGGCCGTAGCATTACTGTATCGTCGGCGATGGAGGGCAATTCAAGACCAGAGATGGCTGGTAGAAGTGGTGAAGGGAAGAGGGTTACCGCGCAGAGAGGACAAAAGATAAGATGCGACCAAAGCAGCCTCATACTTGGTGGTTAGTATCCCCGTGCACTGTAGGAATGGATACTGCACCTTCCCTGAAACAGTCCGTCCATTTCGGTTGGCTGTTCTTTCCCCGTTCCCTGCTTGCCTTGATCGTACAGACGATGCTCCGGACCCCGTGCTCGCTCTTTCCCCGTCTGGCAGCATCGTATTTGGCCCTCTGCTCCTCCTCGAATCTTGGTTTTCGGTGCACTGTATTTTCTTCGGCCGCCTTTCCCCCGTTCCTTACTTTCCATCGCCAACGAACCATTTCAGAGACCTCATCCTGATGACATCGTGTAGGGGAATCGATCCCACTCCTGGTCCAACCGAGTGCGGCACAGCTGCGACTGTATTAGCCCCCAAGCCCATCTCACCCACAAAAATCAGGCGAATTGCTCCTTGGTCGAGCCCAGCATACAGGTCCTGAAACTATCTTCACCTTCGACACCATCGCCACCTCAATCCCCTCTGGCTTTGGCTTGGCTTCGCTAGGCCCGTACCTACTATCCCTTCATACAACCGCCACCATCTCGGCGGCGTGCTTGAACGCCCAGTCTTTGACTACACATCTCCTCGTTCGGCAGTCTTTCCTTGCTAACACGGAATCCATATCTTCTGTGCTTCCTTCTCTCGCCATCTTTGCTCGCCATCTTTGCTGTTCGTTCCAACGCCGGCCTAGCTTATTGCCTTCTTGACCTCGTCTCGCCGTCCCGCTCGTACCGTATCAGGCCAAAAGCAGCACCCTGGCCGTACGCTACATCTTTAATCATCCAGTGCCGTCGACCATCAGGTGCCCAGATAGGGCCAGTCCAGGTCCAGCACAGCACGATTCTATCTTGCGAAGCACCGGCCATGGGCGTATTTGTTAAGCTTGCCCTGATTTGAGCAGCATTCAACGGCGTACAGACCACAACCACGGGATCCTGACTTATATCACTGAAGCTACAACCTACGCTGTGCCCCGTCAACATTCTACCTAGCTTGTGCTTTCGCACTAGTCTGCGGACACCACTGACCTTGCCAGTGGAGCCTCTAACCTTTCTCTCACTCGTTCTCCTCTCTCCAACTCCTGGGCTGTCGCCCACACCATCCACACAAAGCAAACCTTCCCCGCAGCCGCCGCTTTGTCGTTTCCTCTCCCTCGCTTTGCTTGTTTCCCAGTCTCTTTCATTCCTCCTTCGCCGCGCCGCCTCGCTCGTCCTCATTGCCATCCGATCACATTCGCATTCCCATCATCACCTGGCACTTCTGGCGCCATATACTCATTTTCAAAGACATCCCCGCAGTTACTCACGCGGCTTTCACCAAACGTGTTTGGCCGGGAATGGTAACGGACCAACGGACGCCCCATCTCAAGCTTTGGATCTGCCATGGGCGCAAAGACCCTGTTCTGAGAGATACCCAAGGTTAAGTACACCAAAGGACGCACACGCTCGATATTCCACCTTGCCAAATGCTCCTCACCAGCAAGGCAACCAGACCAACCTATCGCGCCTTATAGCCGGCTGCTCATGTACGCAGACCAGAATGGACCGCAACTTACGAAGGTGATCGCCCGGAGCCTCCGTTCACCAAGCTTTGGCTTCATCAACAGATCGCCTCGCCGTTTGCAGCTACCATTTTCCCCTGCGCAATGCAAACGCAGTGGTAACACCGCAAACCTACCACAAACCCACAAGAACACGGCCGTCTACAATGGAAGGGCGGTCCTCGTCGGCCGTGACCGTGACCGGGATCGGCCCGGAGCCTGCCTGGGCACCCTGCCTCTCCAACACCACAATTTGCCTCTCCCCAGCTTGATCAGCGGGCAGTGCCACAGCTGTCTCAAGGATCGCAGATGTCCCAGATGTCGTCGTCTCGTGCTCCTCATCTTCCTTCGCTGCCAGAGTCACCTTTGACGCCCGCTCACCTGGCGAGGCGCCGCGTTCCCCGCCGCCGTCCGATCCCTCACGGGCCAGCCGTGATCAGCACCCACACCTCCACCACGACAGACGACAAAACACCCACCCCTGCTTCCGCGCCCAGCATGCAGCCTACGATCCGAAGTGTCACACCTGAACCCCTCGACCGCCGCAAAACCGTCACACAAGACCTGCTGGATGCAGCTAAGCCTACTCTGGCACCTCCTCGTCCACAATGCCGCCCCCGCCACCACGCGTGCTTGGATCCATGTCACCACAGGGCTCACCAAGAGCTCTCTCTAGCTCGAGTGCACTGTCCACCACGGCAGTGCAACCAGTCGCCGCCAGGGTGTGTGTTCAGCGACACAATGGCCAGCCCCTTTGACGGCGCCATTTCCTCATCCAGTCCCCCGCCCCGCCCCGCCGTCTTTCGCCCTCGGACGCACACAATGGACGGCATTCCTCTGTTTCGCGAGCCCCTTGCGCACAGCGTCTCCTCCGAGACCAGGACCAGGGTTGGCTCATTCTCTTCGTCGGGAACGGCCGATAGCAGCTTCCGCCCGACGCCCTCGCTGCAAGGTCCCCCGCTCGATGCGCTGCTCAGCTACCCCATTATCGCCCCCGCCAGATCTTCTGACACCCAGGCCACGCCCACGTTAGCTCACACAGGCGGCATCACCGCGTCATCTTCTGCCGCCAGCATATCCTCTCTAGGCGCGAGCGGGCTCACGTCGTCCCTATCCCGGCGCCTCGCCAAGAGACAGGAAGACCGCAAGCAGGCGCCTTATCAAAAGATCCACCTCCCGGCCGACCTCGCCCCTCATATCTCCACCGCATCCGTCGACTCCTTGCCGGTGCCGATTCCGACTGACAATTGCCAACAAGGTCTCATGCTCATGAGAACTCTCTGTGGAAGGATGCGCGGTGAGATTGAGTACCGGAACCTGGGACAGGACTCGTGAACGCCGGTGTCTCGTATATCGAAGAAGAGAAGGCAGTCTCATGTTCGACCCTGGCGAGCATGGCCCATTCCACGTGGCGCTAGTGGCCGATCTCCGCGGCTGCCGTGTGTGCCTGCCGGCCAGCCTGACAAGGACGGCCAGTACTTGGAGATTGCCAATGCACAGGCGACAACCGAGATCGCTCTTCGGCCTCTGGGCCGCAGAGTTTGACCTATGGCTTGCTGCTCTGCTCTGCTGCAACAGCTGCGCCTGAACCCCGTGTAGTTGCACACCTCCCACCGCCACCACCACCACCGTCGCCAAGCCGCCCACTAGCCGCAGCACGAGCTCATCTACCATTGACACTGGCAGGCGCCGGGCATCTGTGCCAAAGGTAAAGACGGGCTATCATCAAGGTCGGCAAGGTCATGCTGTGGGACAAGGGTGTTGCTACATCGCCACGTGCCATTGTGAAGCGGCCTTCCACACGCGACTTGAGGTCAATTCAAACGTCTTGGCGCCGCGTCTCGTGCATACTTCAGGGCAATGGCGAGTTTAAACTTATGACGAGAACGACGTTGCGATATTGTCAGTCATTGAGCTCGCTCAGCTGGGTCGCTGCGCCATCCAGCAGCTCGACAAGTCTGTGCTTGACGAAGACTACTGCATCGCCATTTTTCCCATCTACGCACCAACATCCACGCACCTATCTATCTTCCGCCCTGTATACATCGCCCTTGACTCGCGAGTTTCCTTTGAGGCGTGGTTTGTTTTATTACGAGCCTTTGCTGTACCGACGTTTACGTACTGGACCCTGCCAAGGGCAGCCAGGTGTATGCAGTCACGGACATACAGGCCGAGCAGGAAGAAGCCATCGAGGACGACCCGGCCCCACCATCCCCAGAGGAGCAGTGTGTTGAGCTTGGAGGCAATGGCTCACCGGAGGAGCTCGTTCGTCTTCGACACCGTCGACTGTTCCGCCTCGAGAAGACCCTGAACATCCGCGTCACAGAGGCCAAGATCAAACCTCGCAAGCTTGCCGATGGCACCCCGGTCCCTATGCCACCACCGGAGCGCACGTATGACCGACACCACGAACGGAGCCACGGCAAGTCGGCAAAGAACATGGATACCGACCAGCTCGTTGGGAACTACCTAGCTGAGGTAATTCTTGATGGCGAGGTACGCGCCCGCCACCACCATCAAGTCGGACACAAAGAACCCGTTCTGGAGAGAGGACTGCGAATTTGGCGATCTGCCCTCTACGCTTCCTTATCTTTCTGTTGTCCTCAAGCGGGTGGATGGAAATCTTGACAGCTTCACCCACCAGCTCCAAGCGTCTCTGGGCCTGCCAAAGACAGGCAATCTGAGCGAATACAACTACGGTGCTGTTGATATATCCTTGGCCAGTCTAGACAGGGGCAAAGATCATGAACAGTGGCTTCCCATCATTGACGACCGACAGCAGACCGTTGGCTCCATGCTTGTCAAGGTCCATCACGAAGAAACTGGCCGTGCTGTCCGCCAAAGAATATAAGCCTGTCCTAGACATGTTGCATAAGTTCAGCTCGGGTCTTACCCTGCAGATTGCAGAAGTCGTGCCAAGTAGCTTGCGCCGGCTCTCCGAGGTATTCTTGAATATCTTCCAGGTTTCTGGTATGGCAGGGAGTGGCTTATGGCTTTGGTCGAGGACGAGATCGACGGCATTGGAAATCAGACGACCATGAAGAAGATGCGCTTTAGTCGACGCCTTCGATCTAACGAATCCATGGAGTCCTCGAGCGACCGGGAACTGATTGTTCGCGACATGGGCCGCTCGCTCCAGGGCGAAGCCAATTTGCTCTTCCGAGGCAACTCTTTGCTGACGCTGGCACTGGAGTTCCACATGCGACGCCTAGGCAAGGAGTATCTCGAAGAGATTCTGTCCGAGAAGATTTTTGAGATCAACGAGGTCAATCCCGACTGCGAGGTTGACCCCAGTAAGGTCGCCACCCACGAAGACATTAACAAGCACTGGGACCAGCTGATGGGCTTCACCTACGAGATATGGGAATGCATCGCAGCGTCGGCCTCGCGTTTCCCACCTGAGCTACGCCACATCTTGAAATACATCCGAGCCGTCGCCGAGGACCGCTACGGTGACTTTTTGCGCACCGTCGCCTATACGAGCGTGTCCGGCTTTCTCTTCCTCCGCTTCATCTGCCCAGCGATTCTGAACCCCAAGTTATTTGGCTTGTTGCGTGACCATCCGCGCCCTCGAGCACAGCGGACACTCACCCTTATTGCCAAGGGACTGCAGGCCCTTTCTAATTTGTCCACGATTGGCAAGAAGGAAACATGGATGGAGCCTATGAACCGTTTCTTGGCCGGACAGAGACAGTCAGTGAAGGACTTTATTGACGCCGTATGCTCCATTCCCGCCGAGAAGCCAAACACGGCCCGATCCTGCCGCCTCTTACTCGACACCCATTGCTATCATGGGCCGCTTGCCTCCTATAGCGCGTGAAGGCTTTCCCAGTCTCCCCTATCTGATTGACCACACCCACTACATCGCCGCTCTGGTGAAGATGTGGATGGATGCGCACCCGCTTGCGGCACCGACGCACGTCTACGACGGCGACCTCTTGGACTTTAACAATGTCTGCGTGGAACTCCAGGCATGGTCGGACGAGTGCTTCACGCGCACAGAACTGCTTCGCCAGTCAACAGATGGGGACAGCTCGAAGCCCGTGTCGGACGACACGCTCGCCGAGTCAATGGAAAGGGCTAGCCTGGCTGACACTGTGAACCTTTCGTACGGCAACAGCTCGACTTGGATGGACAGGGAGGAGGCCATCACTGCCAGTAGCTACAGTGGCCAGGCCGGCAGCCGTGGTGGGGCCTAGCGCCACTTGGTTCCTCGGCAGCGAAGTGGACGGCAACTGGGGTCGTGATCACAAGGGCCGCCAAATGAGCAGCAGCAGCGGCAACAATGGCAAAGACCAATACGACGCCGGCGGCTCGATGAAGATGTTGCGCAACGGTAAGCAAGCCCGCAAGTTCCTTAGCGGTATAATCAGTCGCAAACCGCGGACGGCCAGCCCCGAGCATCTTGGCACATCGGCCATGGGGTCTCGGGACAACGACCCTGAAACGGGTCGCGAAAAAGTCCGGGACCGCGAAGCGAAGGAGAAAGACCGTGGCAAAGGCCGGACCGCGGCCGCGAGCAGGACCGAGACAACCGTGAGCACGAACACCACGGAGTGTTCCACCACCACCACAAAGACAAGGTCAAGGACAAGGACGAGGCCAAGAGAAAGGAAAAGGAGAAGGACAAGATGACGAAGCGAGACAAGTCGGCCAAGTCAGACAAGCCTTCCAAGAGCCGGCCATTGATCTGGGCGACTCACGGCCGGTGTGCCAGAAGTTATAGCACGGCCCCAAAATGAAGGGCCCCTACACAGCTCTATTATAGAATTTTTTTTGTTATATATCCCGTAAGCCCGCAGCATTTGTCTGTTCAGGTGCTTACACCATTTGTATACTCTTCAAGGTTAGCCGAAAAGCAGAGAATCTTCATACGTGCCTTGAGGATCACGGGGCTGTTTGGAGGGCCACGAAAAGGAAGCATCTTGCTTGAAGAGGTCCCTTTGTCTAGACAGATTCAAAGGTGCTATCGTCGGCTCGTATGAAGTCTTCTCTCTGATATCTTATTACTAATGCGATGCGTTTGCTACTTGACAGCTTCTTGGACGGTGCCACCATCGCTCTTTCCTTTTGTGTCGATTCTTACCGTGAGTTAACCTCTGGCTGCATCGAGCAAGAGGCCGCGATGCTCCTTCCCTCTCAGCAATGCTGCGCTCACCGTTCCTTCCCATTTTTTACTGATAGCCAAGATGAACACGATGGGTTTCTCGCCCCCTGAAACCCGAAAATGCCGAGCTCAAGTGTCTGATGCCTGTCTTGACGCTTCCTTTGATACTGGACTCCCGGTGCGCTCATAATTACCCCCAAGAGCCCTTTGATATACCTCGATTCTCGTCCTTCTTGTATGTTTCGACCTCCCGCACCTTCAAAATGGCTGACTGGTCAGAAATCTTTGAGCAGCGCCTGCAAACGGTGATGCAGGATGGCAACAACGAGCAGGGTGGAAAGGAGCTGGAAAGCCATGCCGACGCCGGCTTTTCGTGCCTCGACTTTGCTCTGACACCGCCGCCGACGCACCAGAAAGCGCCCATGGACCCAACCAGCGCCTTCTTCGAGTCGATTCGCAGCCAGAGCCGGCCGGGTGGCCGTGTTGGTCAAGTCGATCAAGTCGGCCAAGCCGGCAAGGCTGGGCGTCGCAGCAGCTTTGCCGTCGGCAGCGGGAACTATGCCTTTCAGTATGACGAGCCGTCGTCCGTGCTGCCGCTCTCGTCATCGTCATTGTCATCGTCATTGTCATCGTCATTGTCGCGCCCCATGGTCACGCCGACCGGACATATCATCAAGACGTCGTCTCCCGGGACGGACATGGACCGACCCGATCTCAAAGGCCTGCAGGGTGAGTCGCAACGGCAAGCATTGAAAAAGACATCACACTGACACTTTTGCAGAAAGCTACTCAAGCGGGCCGAGGAACTACATGCCGGAGCGGCCAAGCGCATGGCCCGTGCCCAGGACCAGCTCGAGGCCGAGCTCCGACGCATGGCGCAGCGGGAGGACGCGTTCTTGTCAACAGTGGCGGGCAAGCTGGCGCGCTTCAGCCAGCCAGTCGAGGCGTGGACGATCAAGGTGCAGACGCGGGAGGGCGGAGCTGGTGGAGGAGCCAATGGGGGAGGGCGGCGGTGGAAAAGGACGAGCGCATTGTCGACCGCGTTGCAACGATCCGGGCGGCCGCGGCAGTCCTGGCGAGCGACCTCGAGACGCTCTGGGCCGAATGGGCCAGGCGCACGCGGAAGCGACGGACGTGCTGCAGGCCATGACGGGCGACGACAACGACAAGGACGAAGAGCGTGAGCAGATCCTCGCCAAGGCCAAGAAGGAGCTCGATGCGGCGGCGGCGAGGCCACCAAGGAGATGAGGGAGAGCGAAAGGTACCGATAAGGCTCGCGACGTTTCCAACGTTTGGTGTAATGATGCACGGCTGACCGGGCTGATACAGACATTCAAGAAGGCCATCTTGCCGAGGAGTGCAAGCTTGCGCAGATGATGCTGTCGAGGCAGTCAAAGTATGACTAGATGACAGTGACAGCGTGGGACAATGGGTGTCGTGGCACGATGGGGTCTGTGTTGGGCACAGGATCAGGGCGTTGCGAAGTCCGGGCTAGATGATGTAATACGAGGGTACTTGACATCTGGTTGTGCTCTATCTTGTTTTCACAAAGAAACTCGTTCAAGCTCAATCTGTTTTAGCACACATGGTTCTCCCAACGGGGCTTGATTGTCGAGAACATCAGGGCAGAAGCCGTGTCGATCTACAGCTCCGAGGCCAGCTACCGGGCCCTTCTACCGTGTTCCGCGCGCGCCTGCCGGCGCATCTGTCCGCCGCTTCTGCAGTGACCGGCCGACGGCGTCGCGCACCATGGGATCTGCCCGGATGGTGTTCTGCACCAGCCACTCCTTGATCTTGCCGCGCACATTGCTCAGGACCTCGTCCTGGCCCACAAACGGCGCCATCTCCATCTCCAGCAGCCGCGTGGCGTCCTGTTCCAGCGACTGGCTCGTGCTCTCGAGGCGTTCCAGCGCTGCCAGCAGGGCCGGGTCGGTGGCGCCCTTTGACCGTCCGCTCGCGTTGGCCGCGTTGCTGTCGGCCGTCACAATCTGGCCGCTGCGGGTGTCGGCGCCCAGCATGGGGCCGATTTGCGAAAAGGCAATGTACAGGGTCAGACTGAGCTTGCGGCGAGCTGGACGGCCTGGAAGGGCAGATAGGGCCCGTGCTGTGGGACCAGCAGGGCAAACAGGGGGTTGAGCACCTCTGTCAGGATGCGCGGGTGGTAGGGCCGCGAGATGGCGTGCAGCTCAAAGACGAGGACGCTGGTCAGGACCAGCCAGCGCTCGTAGCGGCCCCACGTCAGGTAGCCCAGCAGGCCGAGCCCATAAAGCGCGGCGGCGGCGATGGTGTAGTAGGGCGCGAGCGTGCGCACGCCCATGGAGACAAAGTCGTAGACGGTGGAGCAGCGGTCCTGGCCATTGTTGCTGTTGTTGGTGGCCCAGGCGACAGACACGGGGCCGAAGCGGTCGTAGGCGAAGCGGCGGGCAGGGTCGAGCAGCGTGTCGGTGGCGGTCTTGAGGTGGACAAAGTAGGCATTGATGGCGGCCTCGTCGGCGCCGGCCGAGCCAGCCTTGTCGGGGTGGTGAAGGGCGGCAAGGCGGCGGAAGCGCGACTTGATCTCGCGGTCGGTGGCGGTCAGGGGCACGCCAATGTCGCGGTAAAAGGACCCGGCGCGGCGCAGCTCATAGTCGGCCTCGTAGATGGTGTACGCCAGATAGAGGGCGACGACAAGGATGTGGATGCGACGACGATGCTCGGCGAATCGGGGGGTGCCGGGCATGGGTCGCGGATCGCCGGCGCGGATGGTGAGGGAGTAGTAGATGGACTGTGTCCAGCCGGTGACATACTGGACGCGAAGAGGGCGTGTCAGACGTATTCAGAAACCTTGCGCAGACAAGAGACGCCAGTTGGGGGGGGGGGGGGGGACAAACGTTGGGCAAGAAGCTCCAGCCGACAAGGGAGAGGAGGCCGGACATGGCGATGTTTGGCGGCACAGAGGATGACAAGGCTCGTTGGTGTGTTGTCAAGGTACTGGGATCATGGGAGGTTGCACATCGACATCGCTGAAGGAGAGGAGAGGAACGAGGTCGAGGAGCGGGCTTTGTTAGTATCGAAGAAGTGAAGGGAGATTGAATAGCCTCCCAACGGCCGTTTTGGTGCAAAGTGTCCCTTTCTGCTTTCGTGATCCTTCTCCCTGAACACGACTCTTGTTTAGTGGGGTTAGCGCTACAACCACAGCGCGCTCACTGGCCTTGACTGTGCGGGCGGGCCGCTGTAGCCCCGCTGTAGCCAGACAAAGTACTCTATGGCTGCCAGAATCCAGCAAATGGCAGGCCTCGTCTTACAGCCAAAAGGCTCCACTCCAAGGCTTTGCCCTCTGGACATCAACAAAGACGAGAGCTATGCTAGTTACATCTCCTCGCCTTGTCTCTTGTTCGTTCATGTGCTTTGACGTTATTTCATTTAGAATATCTAACAACAGTCATCTAACAAGTGGACAGAAATGACAACGGACATGACAAGTCGACGTTCATGCACAGCCATGCCCGGTCTCGACCGTGCTCTACAGCTTCGACGACCGCTCCTTGTTCGCTTGGTCGCGAAGGACCTTTCGGAGGATTTTGCCGGACTGTTTTGTTAGTGACGGAGCGAGCATCGACAATAGACAGAAAGAGGGAGCGCAATACGTACCGGATTCTTGGGAATCTCGTCAATGAAGATGACGCCGCCCGTCAGCCGCTTGAACGGCGCCACCCGTGTGGCCAGCCACTTGGCAATGTCGTCGCCCGCCGTATTGGTGCCCGGCGCGCGCACAATGTAGGCACGCGGCGCCTCCTCGCCATGGACGTCGATGCCAATCACGGCGGCATCGGCCACATCGGGCCGCTCCAGCAGCACAGCCTCGAGCTCGGCGGGCGCGACCTGGTTGCCCTTGACCTTGATGAGCTCCTTGCGGCGGTCGACAATGAAAAAGGCGGCGCCGCTGGCGTAGCGGTTGACATAGGCAATGTCGCCCGTCTTGAGCCAGCGCGTGCCGTCGGCGTCGACGTGGATGGTCTCGTCGGTGGCCTTGGGGTTGCGCCAGTAGCCGCGCAGCAGTGTCGGGCCCGTGACCCAGAGCTCGCCGGGCTTGTTGGCCTCGGTGATGTACTTGGGTGGCCCGCCGTGCCCCGATTCATCCACCTCAACCAGCCGCGCCGAGCAGTTGGGCGCCAGCTCGCCGACCGAGCCGTCCTCGGCTTCGGTGTCGGACCGCCACGTCATGCACGTGCAGGTGACCTCGGTCATGCCCAGCCCTGGTGCACGGGCACGTCGACATGGGCCACAGCTTGCGCAGGGCGGCCACGGATTCACGGGCCAGCGGCGCCGCGCCACAACCGACAAAGACGACGCTGCTCAGGTCGTACTGTTTGACAATGGGGTGCTTGGACAGGGCCACGGCAATGGGCGGCACGAGCGACAGGTTGGTGACGCGGAACCTCTGGATGTGCTCGAGGAACTTGATAAAGTCAAACTTGCCCATGATGTACACGGGAATGTCCATCTTGACCGAGTTGGCCACAAAGTACGTCTGGCCATAGGCATGGTACATGGGCACGAAGCACAGGCCAATGGTCCGCGCGCGCGTCGCCATGACCTCCGGATCGTTGCGGCCGACGGAGACGACGCCTCGCAGTTGGACACATAGGCGCGGTGGGTGATTTCGACGCCCTTGGGCACGCCCGTGGTGCCGCTGCTGTAGTTGAGAGCACACGTGCCGTGTCGGGTCGGCAGGCTCGGCCAGTCCAGACCCGCGCCCGCTTGAGGTTGCCCTGCAGCAGATCGAGCCAGTGCCGGGCCCCGCTGGCGCCCTTGTCGGCCAGCGGCTGCTGGGTGGGTGTTCGGCGGCGGCCACAACGGGGGGAGCATCGGCACGGCGTCGAGTACGTATATCCGGCTGTGTGGCAGGCCGACTGTGTCTGCGGCTTCGATGGCGGTGGCCAGGTTGGCCGCGGCCGTGATCATGATTTTGGCGCCCGAATCGCGCAGCTGGTGGGCGAGTTCGCGTGCGACATAGGACGGATTGGCGCCGGTAAAGATGCCGCCGGACATGAGGATGCCGACAAAGATGGGGGCAAACCAGATGTCGTTGCTGGTGAAGAGCAGCGCGCGGTCGCCGGCCTTCAGACCGGCATCCTGCAGGCCGATGGCGATGCGCTTGGCCAGCAGGCGGTAGTCGGACTTGGTGACAAAGTGGGTGTCGGGCCGGTCGGCATCGATCAAGAGCTTCTTGTCCGACAGGGGCTCCTGGGGCGAGCCGAAGATCCACTGCTGCAGCGAGCAGCGCGGTATCGGCTCAATGTCCCGTGAAATGATGGTCATGTTGTGGGTTGGTAGAGGCAAGGCTGCAGAGTTGGCGTCGTCCGATGTCGTGGATGGATGCCGCGAACAACAAGAAGCTGCTGGGTATCCTTTCGAAAGGGTAGAGAAAAGGTCGAACAGAAAGCGAGACGTCTATACCAGCTCGACTCGAGGGATCAAAGAATGCAGGACAAAGGTACACCGGAAGGGCAACACTGCATTAATTTCTGTGACGGATGCAACTCGACAAGCGAAACGACGAGAACGACGGGAACGACGCCGAGGTCAAGGACTGGCCACAGCTCGGCAACCCTCCTGTATTTAATAACGACAAAACGAAAGAGGACTCTTTGCCATTGTGCCTCCCACCCCCGACGAATCCCCCCTTCGTTACCTCGACCCGGACTTTTTTGCGAGAAAAGAGGAGAGAGGCGACCTGGAGCTGGAAGCTGACCAAACGAAAAGAGAGCGAGCCGAGGCTGGCCTGATGGTGGCCCTTTGCCATTTTAGGACGAGGCAAGAGTGACGAAGGAGGGAAGGGGGGGGGGGGTGACAGTCCGGGAAAAAAGCCCAGAAAAGCAGATCAATGGAACAACGGTGGCAGCGCTAGTTACCGAGCAGCTTTTTAGCTTTGCCCTTCGTTTCTTTCTCTTCTCCCCTTCTCTCGTTTCTTGTTTCTTCAACCGTCTGGTGCGGTTTGACACGGGCTTCTATTGGCAGCATGGGCAGGGCCGACATATCGGAGCTTGGAAAAGGCCGACCCAACAACGAACAAACAGCCCGTCGTCACCTTGCCCAGGTCCAAGGTTCAAGCTGTCGTGTCTTTTCGCTGCACAACAGCAAGCCGCCATGACGAGCGAGAAGGCGTGCTGTCTGCAAGAAGCCTCCCCGAGCGAGACCGGCCGTCTGATCTGGGTGACGCACGTGGAACCGGGCGCCTTTCACTCTTTTTTTTTTCCTTTGCCTTTGCTGTCCTCTGCTGTCCTCTTCTTCCCTCTGTTTTCCTCTGTTGATAGAGTCGAGTTGCCCTCTGCAGCACCTCGCTATCCGTGTCCACGCTCCGTCGTCACTGCGTGGGACAGCTACTTCGTACAAACGACGGTCCGCCTCCTCACGCTAGACATGCATCTGCCCCGGAATATGGAATATGGAATTTGGAACTCGGAATTTGGGCGCAGCGCCCCCTCTTCTGCCGTGGTGGCCCTCTATCCCGCTCTGGCCTAGCTCACTGCCAGGCTGTCGTCCTCGTAGCATTCCCCAGATTCACGGTTTCCGGGTGGGGAAGAGTCGCTCTTCTTCCGAGCCCCGACCCAGTCACGAGAGCCAGCTTTCATCTCGCTCCCCTTCCCCTGAGCCTTTGCTGTCGACAAAGCCACCTCGTCGAGGACCGCAGACTTTGGGTGGGCCTCTGCTCCTTTGGTGCACGATGCAATACGCACACGTCGCAGATACAACCGCCGTCGTGCTCAGCAAAGGAGCAGTTTGCTTGGGCGGTGTACTGCCTATGTAACCTCGTCCCAAGCGCATCGCCATGGCAAGATACACGTACTCGTATGGTCGCACCGTTGTTTTCCCCTCTTCGCGACCAGCTCGACGCTCGACGCTCGACGTTCGACGCTCGACGCTCGATACACGCCGGCCGTCTTGCTCCGTCTCATTTCCCGCGCCCATGCCCGCTGCTTCCGTCCTTGCTGGAAGTGTCTGTATCGTTGCCCTCGTTCTTGGATGAAAGACGGTCGAGCACACTGCAACCTCCAAGGTCCCCACTTTCTCGGTTTCGCATCGCCATGTCGTATCTTGCTCTGATCCAACGACTCTACTTTGTACTTTTCCGTTCAATGGCCCCAGCCGTGTTACAAGGTGGTTTGGTCCATGTCTGGTTTTGGATGCGCCACGCCATCTTACCCCCACTATTGTATTCCAAGCCGAGGTCGAGTCTTACCCCTTGATGTACGAGTCACTGCGGAGAGCGCCCGTTTTAGCAGAGACAGGGCGGTAAGGCGGCAAAGGGATCGACATTGGCCCTGTTTTTAGCCTTCTCATTCCTCTGAATTCTCCTTCATACGAGTAGTCTGAGCAGGGTACAAGGAGAGCTTCGGACACGGGGCCGGACGTTGGCCGATGCTGTGCTGAGCTACCTACATACGAGTAGGCGAGCTGCTATGATTGATGCGCTCATCTACTTTGTATGCACAGGTACTTTGTGCACGGCATAAAGTCTTCCGGATACCGGCACTTGTTGTATTGCGATGCGGCACGACTGCCGACATAAGTACAGAGAGCGGGTTCACATCACAGCATGGTGGGCAGGTCTTCAAGTAAGATGGAGCAAAACGTCTCTTCCGGGCTTCTGTCGTAGACTGTAGTCTTGTTTTAGAGTTCTGCATTTGTCTACCTTGATGGTCATTTTCGACGCGGTACAGTCCTCCTTTTGGAGCGATGATTGCATCCCAAACAAAAAACACCTTATAAGATTGTCCGTCCCTCCGCATTTCCACCAAATTCGCCTGTCTGAGAGTCTGATTCAGAAAAAAAAAAAAAGGAAGAAAAGGAAGATGGGGTAATAAAGAGTGTTAATAAAGACAAGGCCAATGGAATGAAACGAGAAATCAAACAACTCCTCAACCGGTTGCCGATCTGGCTGGGGTATAGTGAGAGAAAGAAGAAGAGAGACAGGAAGCTGAGAAGAGAAGAAGGAAGAATGAGAAGCAAAGAAAGCTGTCATACAAAGAGGGGTAGGATTAGGTCGTATCGTCAAGGAGAAAGGAGGGCCAAACAAGATGATAAAAAAACGTGAGGAGGGTATGAAGACAGACAACAGAAGCAGTCACGATATAACGAAGAAAAGAAAGAGAAGAGGGCAACGATAGACAATGTCAACGACAATGCCATTACATCATGCCTAGCCGCGTCATGCGCTTCTCCATCCGCGGCGAGCGCCAACGGTTGCCGTGGGCATGCCAAACGGCCGGGCCGCCGAGCCAAGCTGGTTGGGTTCGGCAGCCGACAGACGGGCGGCGCGAGCGCCAGGCCGAGGCAGACCGTTGCTACGGGGACGGCCAAGCTGTTGCCCATGCCACCACCCCGGGGAGGACACGGACGTCTCGGCGACGGCTGCGGCGCCTGCTGCCGGCGACGGCTGCGGCGCCTGCGACAAACCACGTCTGCTGCACGCGCTTCCAGCATCCGCTCGCAGTAGACGGCACCGCCGACCTCAAAGTAGCCATCCTCGAGCGGCAGACGGCAGTCGGCGCAGACAAAACAGGTCGGGTGGAACTTGCAGTCGGCCTCGTCGGCCAGATAGGAGCTCGATGCGCTGTTGCAGCTGCCGCACAGGCTGCCATTGACGGCGTGGTAGGATGCTCGCAGTAGGGCTGGTCGTTGTGGACGTAAAAGGTGGCCGACGAAAACGGTCGCTGCAGGTGGTGCAGACAAAGCAGGCCTTGTGGTAGCGGCCGGTCAGGCGACCGTCGGCGCTCGACACCGACTTGCCGGTAATCAGCTCACCGCAGGCCTTGCAGTTGCCGCGGAGGGCATGGGAGGCAAGACCGGAAGGGTGGGCATGGCCGGCATGGGCGGGGCCATGCTGTTCACACCGGCTCCACGGGACCAGACGTTGCTGCTGCCAGACGAAGATGGGTCACGAGGGCGGCTAGGTTCCCGGCGGTCAGCGTTGCTACCAAAACCATGGTCCATGGCGTCGCGGCCGCGTGATGGTGGCCGGCGATCAAAAGCGTGCGGCCGGTGGACGGCGCGGACGTGTTGGAGGCGCCAAAGCCACCGTGCTTGTGGCCACGCTCGATCTGAGAAGGACGCGTATCACGAAGCTCATCCCGACGCTCTTCGGCCGGGTTCAGCGCCTGCAAATCATTCATTAGGCTGTCTAGGTCGGTCATGTTGGCCGCATGGCTCGGCTTTCGTGGCTGTTCGCGTGGCACCTCGCGGAGTTGGTCGCGGCTGTTGTTGCTATAGTCATTCTGGCTGTTCTGGCTGCTGTTCAGCGAGTTGATTGATGGCGACGTAGAAAAGGACGAGGCCGACGAAAATGACGACTGCGAAGACGAAAAGGCAAGGCTGCCGCCCGGCCGGCTGACCACAGCTGGACACCGTGGACGACATGGAGTTATGCGCCGAGTGGTACGGGTTGCCAATGCCAAACTGGCGCGAGGTTGATTTGCGGATGGAGGGCGAGCTGGAGGCAGTCGACGAGCCGTCACGACCGGATGTGCGCGGACGCAGCGTAGTGTCCGTGGCGGTGGCGCGTGGGCCATCGACGGCCGACGCATGCTGTCAGACGGCGGACTGTTGCTGCCATAGGCGTTGTTGGAGGGAGAATAGCCATCCTTTGCCTGCCGTCTCCGCTCCGGACGAGGACCGGGCGCCGACGGTGTCCGCGACGGCGGCTCGGCACTCTCGTTCAGACGCGGGAAGGTGCCGGCACGGTTGAACGCAGGCGGTTGGAATTCCTCGTCGTCGAGTGTCATGTTGCGGCCCTCCATGTTTTCCCGGCTGTAGTCGGAGTTGTTGGCCGCTCGCGGGAAGGCGTTGCGGGCGTTGGTGGGCTTGCGGCCGAGTCCCGTGTTGTTGGTTTCAAAGGGACCCGGGGCAATCGAGTTCATGCGCTGCAACAGGTTGGTGGCCGGCTGGCGCTTGGGGCTGCTGGACGGCGGCGAATCGGCGTCGTCGAGACCGCCATTAACCACCAGGCCGGCGAGGCTGGGTAGACGAGCCGTACGCAGACGGTGAGTCGAATTCGCCGGCAATCTTGGGCTCAAAGTAGTCACCGCCGCCACCATTGCGGTCGTTTGCGTTGCGGTCGGCGCCACGGCTGCCGCCCAGGCCACCTGTCCGCAGACCACCCACCATCATGCCGACGGGCGTCCTGGGCGAGACGCTTTGTGAGCCGCTGGAGTTGCTGACGGGCGTGAGCTGTCCAGTGCGGTAGTAGCTGCGGTCTGAAAGATGGTAAGTAAAGAACAAGAGCAGCGTTGGCGCGAAAGAAAACTCACTCGCTGCCGAGGTGTCGACTTGTGGTGGCAGGCGGCTCGGCCGGTCCAGCCCGCGGCTGCTGTAGCCATAGTTGCTGTTGTTTCTGCTGTTGTGCTGCTGTTGTTGCTGCTGTTTCTGCTGTTGTTGCTGCTAATCCTGTTGCTGTAGTTGTCATTGTAGCTGTCGCGGCTGTTGTAGTTCATGTTGTTGCTGTTCTTGCTGCCATAGGACATGTACTGGTCAAAGCTGGCTGCTGGTGGTGCGACTGCGAGCGGTGTTAGTCTTCTGCTTCTCTTCGCCTCCGGGCTCGCTTCTTCAGTACTAGCTGACGCACTCTCTTCTGCGACTTTGCCGCAAATGTGCTCGCCCATCAAGGAAATCTCGATTTCCTGACTGCATGACGAGCACTTGATGGTCGGCAAGAAGCTTGCCGGCCGGTCCATATTGTATTTGTTGACGTGGGTTGTGCAAGATCGTCTGTTGGCGCTGGTGATGCCGGCCAAGTCGAATGTCGAATTCCCTCCAGGGGTTCGCTTCTTCGATGCTCCGATATGTCGCTAAGAGCTCATATGTATATGCGTATGCTGCTGTTCGACGGATCGAGTGCCGCAGTGGACGGTTTGTTCGGCGTGCGGCGCAGGTCCCTAGTCGATTTCCTTTCCTTATTCGGGTTGTCCTTTGCTCCCAGGTGTTTCTCTTTAACAATGGGGTTGTTCAGGCATGCCTTGTCATCGAGTCCACGTCGTCTTGGGTTGTTTGTTCAATGTTTGTTTGTCGTGGTTGAAAGAAAAGACGACCAGCTGCCCAATTTGGAACGGCGACGAGATCAAAACGAGAAGGTTGTTTCTATTGCGTCGGAAAGAGAAAGGAGAAAAGAAATTGTGATTAAAGAACGAGTGATTGAAGACAGGACAAGGGACAAGAAAGAGCGGCCACAAGAAAGACCACAAGAAAGAACGGAAACGAGGACCGTAGCAGCCTAGCTTATGCTACTTGGTGTTGCGTTTCGTGTCTCGAAAACGGGGAGGGGGTGCCGAGCGAGGAGGGAGCGCGGATGTTGTATCGAACGGATGGGGATCTTCTTCAAAGGAAAAAGGACGAGAGGTGAGGGCGAGCAGGGGTCTATTAGAGAAAAGAGCACGGTGCATGGAACTCGGAGGAGGAAAGAAGAGCACTTGGACAGGGACCCTCTTCACCCTGGTCAGCAACGCAACAGGAGCAGAGGAGGCGAGAGGGATGGCACGGACGCGATGCAAGAGCACAGATGCAGCGAGGAATGGAGACGTGAGGCCAGAACGAGGCCATGGGCCGAGTGAGGCAGTGTGATGCAGACAAAGTGGTACGTGAAGACGTGTAGAAGACGTGTAGAAGACGTGCAGAAGACGTGCAGTCGACGTGAGGATCGCAGGGAGAGCTTAAGGTCAAAAAGTGTGCACTGAACACGAGCGCTGGCCCCAAAGTGTGCGACTTAACAAGGGAGGGAGACCCGTTTTAGCGGATCGATTGCTCAAAGGGCGACGGGAGGCATGCAGTGGTGATTAATTGTTATCCAAGGCCAAGGCAGTTGACGTGGACTCGACGCCAAAGGGAGGCAGGTAAGCGGAAAGCAGAAGCCAAGCAGAAGCGAGTCTGATTGAAATATCAAGAAAGAGGAGAGAGGGCGAGAGAGGGTGAGAGGATGGAGAGAGGGCAACGCTGATGCTCGCTTGCAGGCGGTGAAATGCAGCCTGAAATGCAGCCTGAAATGCAGCCTCAAACAAGCCTAATGTGCAGTAAAGAAAGAGCGGACAGCGCTGTTCGGGACCGTGTCAAGCCGACGGGTTTCCTGGGAAAAGGCCGAGGACTGTTTCGAAACCGTCGTTGGTTTCTATTGTTCGTGTCGCCCCTCGTTCTTCCGCCTTCCGTCTTTTGTCCTGCTTGGACAGGTGTCGATCACGATGCGTTGACTGGACCGCCGTTTCGACAAGAAGAGGCCGAGTGAGGGCGCTGTGGTGTAAGTCGCTGCCATACAGCTGCGTTACTGATCGGTCATGACACCCAAACAAGCGCTTATTCTCACTTCCCCTGTCCGACTCTTCTCTCTTCTCGCTCTCTTTACCTTTTTGTCTTTCTCGCCTTTCTGTCCTGTTTGTCATTTCTTCCTTCTTCCGCCCCTCCACTTCTCCCCTTTTCTTGTCTCGATTGAGCACCTCGTCCAACGTGCAACGGGTCTGTGTCCTGTTTTGGTGCCGTAGTCTTGTGAGCGTGTCTCTCATCTCGTTTTTCTCTCCGTAGCCTATGCCAATCTCGTATTATGGAGACAACGCTATCACTATTGAACGCCCACCGAGCATGTCCTGCTCGATATGCCTCAAAACGAGCTGGGCTTGCCGCAAAAGCAACACGGGGACGAAAATGTCCACAGGCCGGCACTGCGGAGGCATTTGGAAAATGAAATCAAGGAGGAAACCGGCCGAGATGTGGAGGGGCGATCGCAAGTGGCCCTTGCTGTGTGTGGCCTGTGGATGTCTTTCTGGTGTCTTGCAAATGCGAGTCTGGCCAAGACTGGGGCCATCAGAGGGCGTGGAGCCGTCCAAAGGTCTGGGCCAGGGCGTGGTAGAAAGAAGCAGCCGAATGGACGTATCGCATACAGAGTACGAGTGCGCGTAAAGCATCTCGAGAAGCGCTCGCCAGCGTTGGCGATGGCTATGAATAGAGTGGGCCGTGGACCGGTGGGGAGTGCACAGATGCATAAGGGGATTTTCGCAGGGAGGCCACCGCGACCAGAGACCGCGCCGTCAAAGCTTCAGCACTCAGGAAAAGGAAAAGGACAATCGACTACTCGTACTTCATACAGGCGACACAATAGATGCACGGCACGACCGATTGCTCACGAGGGCCGAAGACAAGAAGCTCCTGTCACCTCCCACACCACTTCGGCATCGCCTTTCCACGCGACCTTCTCTGGCGCGTCCGGCTCTTCTGGCGTCCTTTTACGCCCCTTTTTAACGTCCGTACGGAGTAGCGAGGAGGCTACGAGCACGCCGTCGCCCGTTGGATTGTGCGCTCTACTCGTACTTTGTACTGTTCTCCCTTCTTTCTCGACTACCGCCGCCACAGAGGCCGTGCTGTGCAGCCTTGATCCTCATTCCTGTGCCTGACTAGCCCTTTCGAGGCAAGTGGACGGCAACGGGCTTGCGTCTGGAAATTGTGCAGTGTGTTCGTCGACCTCTTTGTGGGTATATTTCGAGATCCCATCTTACGAGCACTCCTACGAACACGGGTCGAAGCACCAAATCTGAAAATAGAATAAGATACCGTTTGTACAAAGTAAATAAAACAACTTTGGTCTGGCCGGACTCTGCCCAGCATGCACATGTACATGTACATGTTCGAGTATTCGTAGTCTCGAGCGGCCTCTAATGTCCTTTGCTTGCGTTTGTAGTACTTTCGACATGTATCCATTTGCAGTTAGCTCTTGCAGTCAGCTCTTGCATATGACGGTTGCATTCGAGCTGCTCTTGCCTGCTTTCCCTCCAGCACTTTCCTCATTCTTGATCTTGGTAGCCGCTCTTGCCTCTTCCGGACGCCTCAAGCGCTTCAGGCAATCCCCTCTTTCCCTTCCGGGCCGAGAGGATCTCCATCAATCCCTGTTGCAGGGAGTGTCGCCCCTGCTCTTGCCCTGTTTGTTGCTATCGCCGCACGGGTGGCTGCTGTTGCCTTTCCATCACTGCGGAGTACATGTACATGTTCGAGTACTTTGGGCTTCGTAGATTACGACGTATTTCCGGGCTCGTTGCAATCAACCCACAGCATCGGACTTGGAGACCACGCCGAGAGATACGAATGGCACGAGGCCGAGCGACGTCCGGCGAGCGTCATGAATGTCTCTTCCGCCTCTCTTTATGGTGCATTTCACAGCGTGCAGCTGCGCTGTCGAGCAGGCAATTCCTTTGCTGCGTCGCCGGGCCATGGCTCTGTCCTGCTGCAGAGGGCAGAGGCGTACGAAGTAGTATTGCTTACTTTGTAGTGTCAATTGGATCATCAAGATTGGTACCACATTGGTCCACTGCTCGCCCACAGAGAACTGTCCCTCGTAAGATACGTCGCAAAGAGAGATCGAGGTCGCAGCAATCATACTCCTGATTCGGTGCACCCACTCAGCCTGGCGCTCTGTCTTCTGCACGGAAAGGCGACCGAATCTTCTTCTTCCCGCTCGCCAGCACATTGCCCCTGACGCCCTCGTATCTACGAGTACAGTAGCTGGCGGCTACCCCGGCAATAGACAAGGTAGGGTTGTCCTCTTCTTTGCGAGTATTTTGCATACTGGAGCGGAAAGGACGCGGACAACCACATCAACGGTGTCGACATAAAGCGACTACCGGAGCATTACGGAGGAAGGGTACTTGGATACAAGGCACGACTAAGGGATGATGTTGCTCAGTCACGCTTTGTTGGTGCCGTTTGTTGTTTTGTTCGTGTCTCTTCGCTTCTCGCTTTCGGATTCTTGCTTCTCGATGCCGCTGAATCTGTTTCTCGAATCCCCCCCGGTCGTCTCGTGGCGTCCCCGCGACGTTTTCTGGCCATTGTTTCTGGTCTGCCCCCTGTTGTTTCGTGGCCGGCGCCAATTGGGACGGGCCTCGTCTACGAGTACGAAGCCCGGAGCTGTACGACGTACTCTGTCAGAGGTCACGGCGAAGATGGGAATCAGGGTTTCGAAACCAGGCCATGGAGCCGCCGTCAGCACACGGCGCATGGTGTACATGTGACCACCCTGCACTTCACTTTCCGCCACCATTACTCGAGTTCAAACTCCCATGTTTCTTGTCTTCTGTCCTGCCCGATCCCGTCTCCATCCAACTGCCTCTCACTATCTTACCATACCAACGGTGTCGAAACAGGGGACCTCCCGACCCTCCAGGACCATAGGAAGAGGCTAAAGCGGACGTTGCAGCTGGACAGCCGACGGCGCGACCGAGAAAGACGGCGGTGCGACGGACGGTTGGGGACAGCTCCCGAGTGTGCCAAACGCGAGACGACGGTCCAGTTGAGTGAAATGAAGAACGGAATATGAAAGGTGAGAGTCGGATCGTGGTCCAACCACATGCGACAGCGCCGCCCAAGGCCAGCAGCTGCCCACGCGCTTTGCCTCGTGTTGCGTCGAGTCGTCGAAGCCGCCAAGCCGTCGGGACAAAGCCGTTCAAGGAGACTGCGTCTTGTCGTGCGACGGAGGACAGAGACTGGATCTTGCAGATTGCAGATATGGTCCGGCGGCAACGTAAACACAACGGTGCAAAGCGACTGGCTGGCTGTGGCCGGGCACAATCTTGATCTCATTACCGACACGGTAAGCTCGACAGCCCTAAAACGCGCAATCGTGTGCACGCCCACAGACGAAACCCGGCTGAGATCTTGTGACATCTTTGTGAAATGGCACGCATCTCGCGGGCAATCAGCCGGGAGCCAATTGCATGCAAGAGTGGCGCCGGCTGAAGAATGCTGGAATCGTGAATGCATCCAATCGCAGTCTCAATACGAGCATACGGGCGACCATCAGCCTCTTGTCCCTTGCACCGAGCCATGGTGACTTGGACCGACTCGAGCCCCCCTCGACACGTACTGCTCTGTCTTGAGCTCCATCTCGACCACCGTTATTTCATAGCGCGCCTTGCTTCGTGCTACTCCGTACGTCGTAAGTCGTTGAATCCCGTCTCAGTTCAACCCTGAAACACGGCAGATCGGCAGGGATCAATCTCCCCAAAAGAGAGATCGCGCAGGTCGTTCACGGTAGCGTCAACGGTCCTTGGTGAACTCGGCAGCCATCATCAGGGGCGACTCCATTTGCTGGCCACGCGCCTTTGCAAGTCGACTTGGTAAGACGACTGAATTTCCCGAGGCGAGCATCATTTCTCTGTCGGGGCACACTCCCTCTCCCACTTGGCATACTTGTGTTCGCTCTTCCATTCTCGTTGACCGCCTCCCTTTTCGTCATTTGATTGCTGGTGCCCTGTCCCGCGTCTCACTCGCTCGTTTACTCTCTCGTAGCTCCTCGCGCCTCTGCTTCGTAGTCTCGTCGTCTTCCGTCATTGATCGTTGCAGGGGCTGTTGTGGAATTTGTGCAGCCATCGTCAACCCGTACAAAGTAAAGACCGTGTCCTTCTTCTCGTTAAGATGATGATCACCACCCACATGGATCCATGGTCGCCCATTGTGGCCAACTTTTGCACCACATGGATTCCATACGGCGTACATGTACGGACCTCCGGCGTGTTGTCGAGTCCTTCTCCTAGCAGCCAGTCCCTCCTGCGGAGGACGATGCACAAACTACTCGTACACAACAGAAGCAGCGCCCGACTGCCCAACCCCCTAGCTCAGGGGCACGGCGGAGCCTGAAATACAGAGTATCGTAGGCGGAGATTGGGTCTGGGGAGAGCGGGATGACGAATCTCCCTGTGCGGAGGTGATGGGTCCTCATATTGGAGCATGGCTGGAGGTCATGTTGGAACCAGATTGCTGGTCTATACGCCGTGGATAGCCATGTGATAACGTCAAATGAAGCAGGTGTAGTTTCTGTTGTTGTTTCGATATACTGCTATCTGATAAAACAGATACAAGTCACAAGTGGAAATGCAAGTGAGGAGGAACAAAGAGAATAACCGGTAACAGTTTGACGACAAGCCGGGCTGGAGAGAAGAGAAAAAAAGTCAAAGAGAACAACACGATTGCACGGATCACGGATAGGCCTTGTCGACCATGCCGTGACATGGCGATCAAACACTCTTGTTGGACTTGTTGCTCATCCTTCCGTCCTCCGCCCGCCCACAGACTCGGGGCCCGTGGGTACGATACCTTTCTTTGAGCTCATTGTTTCTTGTTCTCTGTTCATTCCCAACTCTCTGACAATGCGAATCCTCTTCTTCCAGACGCTCTCCATCGACGTTTCATGCTTTCTGCCGGCTCGAGACCTCAGACTCGGCCTCGGCAGGCTCCATCGGCCATCGATGACAGAGCTGTTGGCAACATGACCACCTGTGCTGGCATACGCGGTGCATCGCACGTGTATGCGGCGTGGCGTGGCCTCGACCCGGCACATACTACCGAGCTTTTGCAGTGGCCTCCGAGACGGGACAATGTCGGGTCGGCAACAGCGGGACCTGGCTCGCAAGGCCCCAGCGCCCTTCCGAGGAGTAGCGAGTATCTCGTGATGACTTTGGCCGCCCATCGGCCGCCTTCCTGCGGCCACATCCTCTCGTTCACTGACCGGGGCGCTGCTCACGAGAACCTTGCCTGTGAGACGGCAAGCACCATGCAAGCAGATGTCCCAGTGGACGGAGCCGATGCATGTGCACACTGACCAGCTCGAGGCAGAGAGGAGAGCCCCGCCAGCGCAACACCGCGATCTCAACGGCTCAGCCTCCAACAAGGCAGTCCCCATCAAGCGACTGCGTGGGACAAGGTGGTGTCACGGCCACCAGGACATACCGCCGAGGGCTGGCAGACTGCCAAATGGTTGGGGGCCCGTGGCCCGTCATGGCCTCGAGTGAGCTATGGCGGCGGTGGTTGCGTCTGTCGTTGGCACGCAATGCGGCGTAGCGGACAACGTGTGCGGCCAAACTTGTACTGCCAACTCTGACGTCCATGGTGCCAACACGATTGCCTGACAGAGAGACTACGCCTCCGATTGACTGGACTGCTTCACCCTTCCAAGTCGGCTGCGCGAGTCAGTCTATGGCCGATCGTTGCGGTCGTTTCCGGTCCGGGACAGGCAAGGCTGTTAGAGTGTCAGGGTCGGCATTACCATGCCATGTCCTGGCATGTTGGCAGGGTGTGTGGCAGGACGTCGGACTTTGGGACGAACTGGAAGATGGGGCTGTCACTTCTCCCGAAAGGCATTCTCAACGTTGTTTGTGTATGACGGTGGCCGGTGTCCTTGGCAACAGCACGGGTGCCCGTACTTCGCACACTTTTAACGACAAGCCGTGGCCCACCACGCACTCTGTGCATTGCTGTCGAGGTGTGTTTGTGAGATGGCGCACGCTGCTGCTGTCGAGGCCGGGCTGTCGCGCACACGGACAGCCACCGCTTGGGTCATGAAGCTTACGCGGACAGAGACGGAAGATGCAAAAGCATGATGTTGACCAGGTCACGCCCTGGCACCAAAGAGACATGGTCATTTCAGCAAAACGCTGCTGCCTACGATGTTTGCTGCATGTTGGTCTATCTGATCGTTGGCCGCTGTCCCGTAGGCCAATGGCAAGCCGCATGCCGTTTTCGTGGCATGGCGGCCCCGAACATGGCCGATGCAGGACAGCGCTCCGCTATGTGGAAGAATCCGCGTCCTTATCAAGGCAAGGACATGCACCACCTCTTTCTTTGCTTCTCTCCATTTTTTTTGGCAAAGCCATGGATCGACAAGAAGTAACATGAAGCGGGACGCAACCGATTTCCTCCTGGCACAGGGACCACTCGTCTGTCCGAGGTTGCTCAGATCTCGGATTTCAACTCGACGGACTCTCCAGCAGTCATGGCCATTTATGATGAAAAACGTCAAGGGCCATGCGATGATGGAGAAGTCACAGCCAAACGTCACTCAAACACCTCGTGTGGTGTTTCCCAGGCCAATAAACCAGACTCTTTTCATCAGCATGGGCTGAACAGGCGTATCATCGTGACCAAGACGTGCGTTCGACAGACGTATGGTTATGATAGCCCGAGACGAGAGGCCAACACCGAGCAAGCCCCTTTTCTCGCTTTTCTCAGAGCTTAGGGCTTCTTCAGGGCGCTTCCCGGAGTGTGATAAGTTGCCGAGCGGACGGTCGTGTTGGCCAGTGTGTTTCCGGGCCGGCTCAGCTATGTTCCCATCATAAACGTAACGGTTTGTCAGTCCTGGTAAGATGGTCCAAAGAAGATCCTAACAAATCAAACAGCCAACCACCGTCCACCATCCATGGAGTAAAAGCACGAGCAGCGACCATCGGCGAGCCACTGTTCGACTGCAAGCTGCCAAACGAGACCCGCCCTACGAGATTACACAAGGCCAGTAGCGGAGAAACAGGCATTGCGAGAAACAACGGCTGCGAACAAGTTCTCGTACTACGACGGACTCCCATGTTATGTATCTTACTCAATAGGCCTCGTTCCACCTTGTGCATTGAATGGCGGGGTCGTTCCTCTCCTCTTCCTGTCGTTCTCTGCACAACAGTGGGGATGTTTTTTGAAGCGGGGATCGTCGGATAAATAGTGGAGGATGGTGGGAGAATGGCCGGAGAGTGGAACTCTGTTGACAACTTTGTGGGCGTACTCCGTAAACAGGGGAAATAACGGGGGGAAATGTCAATTGATTTGCTATCGGAGGGTCCAGCAATCTGATTAGTACGAAGTAGTGAAAACGAGTACTCGTAGGCGTTGTGAGCAACAAAGGCGGCCTCGAGGAACGCGCGGGACAGGCAACAAAGCTGATCTCGGAACAATATCCTCTCCCTTCCTGTCTTTGTCTTTCCTTTGCTACAAGCCAGTCACAGGGAATATGCCGACAGGGCAAGGGGCAGTACGAGTCGTGTTCTGAATACAATAGCGAGGGCCGAGGACAATAGACGAGCAAACAACGGAACCAGAAGAAGGGAGCAATAAACGACCAGTGCCCATTGTCCATCACTCGCCCAGAGAGAGAAAGACGACAGTCCGTAACGCTCATTTGGTTGTACGAGTAGGCTTGAAGCAGACAGTGTAAATCCGCACTTCTACGACGTGTTTTGTGGCATAAAAGCCCAAGAACATGCGCGGCATGGAGAGTTTTTGCCGAGAAAGCTAGGAGAGAAATGAAGCAGAAAATCTCGACGCAATACAGCAGTAAAATAGGTGGAATACTCGTATGATGAAATGTAAGATACATGTCATTAGTACGACGTATGACACAAGTACTTTGTACTTTTACTTGAGCTTTGTACGAAGTACTTTGTAGTACAGAGATCGTCATAACCTTGTGCGAGGAAGGTGCTATCACCGTCGAGCTCAATGCCTCCAAAAGGCAAGGAAGGAGCAGCCGTCGACGCCCGACTGTGCCGCGGGCTGTGCCGTGGATTCTGCACGCCTGGAAGGAGCGGGACAACGAAGTCCAAGGAGACTGACTGGGAGACACAACATCAATACAGCGGCGCGCGGTTTTGCTAGCGAGAAAGAAATAACATGCCGCTACTGCAGGCAGTGTTTTGTGGACGCCTTTCAGTCTCTTGGAATCCCCGCCCGTCTCCCTGGTTGACAGGTATGAAGAGCTACTTCGCAGTAACCAATAACCAGTAATAACACAGTGCTCCTCCGAAGCCTTCCGGCCACCGCGACAAGCAGGCACGACCGCCACTTTGCGCCCTCCTGCCCCTCCACCTGCCGTTCTCGTCCCCAGTTGGATACTGTTCACCGCTGTCCCCTTTTTCCGTGCCTTCCCCTTTTCGCCTGTAGTCGGCTGTCCCTCGGGTTGAGCTGCTCAACAAAACACAGCAGGAGCAGGAACGACCAGGAAGGACTAGGTCACTCCTACCTAGCAAGGACCCTGCTGGCTCCCACATATATATTGTCACCTCCCAATCAGCCTCTCTCACGACAGCCCTCTCCTCTGCTTCTTCTTCTTCCACCACACTTCCGTTCTTATCCCTTCCAAGCCAAAGCACTCTCACCATCTGTTCTGTCTTTACGACACGGCTACGGCCCCCTCCTATACAACAACAAAACCGTTTTAAGTTGGATGATCGCGCTCTCCAGGGTCGCGATCGCCAAATACCGCCAAAACGTTTTCTAATCTCCTCAACTCGTACGTGCCTCTGCCCTGCCTCGCTCAATGACTTTTACTGACTCTCTCCTCCATAGGGTCCATCACCCGTTTGCTGGAGGCCGTTGCACTGCTTCTCCGGGTAGTTCGGCGGACTCAATCCAGACACAATAAGAAGGCACTTGTCTCAACAGTCAACAAGCTTCTCTCGCACGTCCTCTTGTCTTCTCTTCCCGCAAACCTCGCACTCTTACGTTCTTACGCCTCTACGCAAAACACACCGCCAAATCAGCATCTTCACGTCGATATCTTCACTTCAATATGGCGCCCCACGCTGAAATCGACTCCTCCAGCAACGGAGATGGACCGACCAACGGCCACAACGGCCAGACGGCTGCCGCCGGCAGCCTATTCACAGTCAGCTCGCCCAACGTGACCTACACGGACAACACCATCGAGTCCAAGTACACGTACCGCACGACTTCGGTCACTGCCGGTGCTGACGGCCGCTTCACGGCCACCCCCAAGGAGACGCTCTACGACTTCAAGACGGAGCGTGCTGTTCCAAGACCGGTGTCATGCTGGTCGGCTGGGGCGGCAACAACGGCACAACCGTGACCGCTGGCATCATTGCCAACCGCCGTGGCCTCACCTGGGACACCCGCGAGGGCCCCCGTTCTGCCAACTACTACGGCTCCATTGTCATGGGCTCGACCCTCAAGCTCGGCACTGACGCCGCCACCAACCGGGATGTCAACATCCCTTCCATGACGTTCTCCCATGGTCCACCCCAATGACCTCGTCATTGGTGGTTGGGACATCAGCGGCATGAACATGGCCGCTGCCATGGACCGCGCTGCTGTCCTCGAGCCCACGCTCAAGCAGATGGTCCACAAGGAGATGGCGGCCATGGTGCCCCTGCCCAGCATCTACTACCCGGACTTTATTGCTGCCAACCAGGAGGACCGTGCTGACAACGTCCTGCCCGGCTCCAAGGCCGAGTGGGCTCACGTCGAGAAGCTCCGCTCGGACATCCGCGAGTTCAAGGCCAACAACAGCCTGGACAAGGTCATTGTGCTGTGGACCGCCAACACGGAGCGTTTCGCCGACATCGTTGAGGGCATCAACGACACCGCGGACAACCTGCTGGCTGCCATCAAGAGCGGCCACGAGGAGGTCGCCCCCTCGACCGTCTTTGCTGTTGCCTCCATCCTGGAGAATGCTCCCTTCATCAACGGCTCGCCCCAGAACACCTTTGTTCCGGGCGCCATTGCCCTGGCCGAGCGGCACAAACGCGTTCATTGGTGGCGACGACTTCAAGTCGGGCCAGACCAAGATGAAGTCGGCCCTGGTCGACTTCCTCATCAACGCCGGTATCCGCCTGACGTCCATTGCCAGCTACAACCACCTGGGCAACAACGACGGCAAGAACCTGAGCTCGCACCGCCAGTTCCGGTCCAAGGAGATCTCCAAGTCCAACGTGGTCGACGATATGGTCGAGGCCAACACGGTTCTGTACAAGCCCGGCGAGAAGCCCGACCACACCGTCGTGATCAAGTACATGCCCGCCGTCGGCGACAACAAGCGCGCCCTCGACGAGTACTACGCCGAGATCTTCATGGGCGGCCACCAGACCATCAGCCTGTTCAACGTCTGCGAGGACTCGCTGCTGGCTTCGCCCCTCATCATTGACCTGGTGCTCCTCGGCGAGATGATGACCCGCATCCAGTGGCGCGCCAACGGCGCCGCCGAGTACAAGAGCTTCCACTCCGTGCTCAGCGTGCTCAGCTACATGCTCAAGGCGCCCCTGACCCCGCCCGGCACCCCTGTGGTCAACGCCCTGGCCAAGCAGCGCGCCGCCCTGACCAACATCTTCCGCGCCTGCATTGGTCTCGAGCCCGAGTCGGACATGACGCTCGAGCACAAGCTGTTTTAAGCAGCTCTAGGCTGTGCTAAGCAGTGCTAAGCTGTTACGAGCTGTTCCAAGCTGTTACGACCTGTCCACTGTCCATTGTCAATTGTCAGCTGCGAGCTGTTCGAGGTCGTCTGCCTCGGACGGACCTGGCTGGGTATAGGGTGAGGCAAGCATATGAAAGCGGGTGAAATATACTGTCTTTCATTTGTCTGCATCCGACCCGACACACCTGTTTACTTTCTATTGCCGCAAGCTCGTCAGAGTCTTGTTGGCCCATTCAAAGATCTCTTTACAAATACAAATCCCATCTAAAACATATATATTGATTTTGGAAGTCCTGAATCGACCTGTGAATGTTTAAAAGACAAATAAATTCTGGGTGAATGAGGAAAGTAGTGAAGGGAACAGACCAAAAGAAGACATACTAGATACCATCTAGCATCCTAACTGTCCAGGAACGCGAGCCAAGACCAAGTGCCAACAGACACCACGGGCACCGTCAAGGCCCAGTACGACCAGCCACGCCGTGGCCTTACATCAGCATCACCGCCAGGCCTACAACAGCCGCGCCTACTGCCCCGACGACAGAGCCAGCCGAACCAGCCACCAGCAACGCCGCCGGTGCTGCGCCGCTCGTGGTGACTGTGCTGTTGGCGCTGCCACTGCCGCTTGCCCCTGCGCCTGTCGCTGTGGCCGTCGCCTTGGCCGTCGCCATGGTCATGGCACCCGTCATGGTCATGGTGATGGTCTGTCCGTTGGTCGTCATCACCATGGTCGACACGCCGCTGCCAGCCGCACCCATCTCGCCGACGGCGGTATCACTGGTGGAAGCCGTCTCGCCAGCACCCGTTGTCTCACTGACGTCCGTCGTCTCGGCCACCCCCGTCGTCTGAGCTCTACCACCACCTGCATTGCTCTCCGTCGTCGTCGTCTCGGTCGGTAGCGGGTTGAGCGAGGCGTCGCTGGTGACAATCGTGCCGGGAAGAGGCTTGAGCGCTTCCGTGTCAGCGGCCGCAACGGCACCAGCACCAGCACCAGCAGCGCCAGCGCCAGCGGCACCAGCAGCACCAGCAGCGACGGCTCCAGCAGCGGCTCCAGCAGCGGCTCCAGCAGCGGTGCCAGCCGCAGCCACACCAGTAGCCGAGCCCGCCGAGGAACCCGCCGAGGAGCCTGATGAACCAACAGAGGCAGCGGAGGAGCAGCAATCGTGCCTCCGAGAGGCGTCAAGGCAGCACCAGTAGCAGCGGCCGTCGTCGCCGGCCCCCGAGAGGCGTCAGGGCGACACCGGCGACACCGGCACCTGCCACACTGAGCGCGGCGGCAGCCACGCTCTCAGCGGCTCCGGCGGCTGAAGTAGCAGCACCAGAGGCAGTATTGACCGAGGGGACGCTGTCGATTGCAGCAGCAGCGGCAGCCGTCGTGGCCGCATTGGAGTCGCCAATGGTCCGGAAGCCACCCGCACTCACAGCACCGGCAGCCGTTCCAGCAGCAGCAGCAGCAGCAGCAGCAGCAGCAGCAGAAGCACTGCTCGCCGCCGCCGCCGATTGCACCGATTGCAGAATTGCTGAGATGGAAGCACTGCCCAGCGGCTTCAGCGGGCCCGTAGCCGTGGCCGCGGCTGCCGAGGAGCCACCTACAGGCCTGAGGGTCGCCGCTGCCGTCGCCGCTGCCGTTGCTGCTGCCCCCGCGCCGGTGGCCACAGCTGCTGCTGCCGTCGCACCTCCCAGGGCAGGCAGAGGCTTCAGCGAGCTGCCTGCAGGCAGGGCCGTCTGCAGACCGGGGAGGGGCTTGAGGCCGCCGCCGTTTCCACCATCTCCACCCAGGGCCACCGACGGGGAGGCGGCGACTGCCGTGGTGCCGCCCGTGTTGTTAAAGTTCTTGCCGCCCTTGCCGCCCTTGGTGAAGCTGTTCGGCAGGGCGTTGACGCCGGTGTTGGCACTGCTGGCGACCGCGGCCGTGCCCCTATTGTTGTTGTTGTTCTGTTGGTCATTGTTCTGCTGCTGCTGAGGTTGGTTGCCGTTGGCCATGACCGTGACGGCCAGGAGCAGCGTCGTCAGAGCCGTTTTGGAGAAATGCATCGTGGTGGATTATTTAGAAGTCGATCGTTACGTATTGGAGAGAAGAGACGTAGAGCGTAAAACAACCGCCGGGGTCGAATCGATAGAAAGGAGGGACAAGAGGTGACCAGGTGATCGAGTTAAACAGTGGTTTGTATAAACAGAAGATAGGATCAACCTAGAAAGAAGAGTTCTGCACAGCAGAGGTTAAGTATATTAAAAGGAGAGAGACGAGGAAGTGAAGAAGAGAAGAGAAGTGCAAAGAATAGATGAAAAAGAAAGGAAGGGAATGGCTGTCACCGACAACACAATGAACGGACGAGAAACCAAGGACAAAAGTGGATGGAAAGGAAGAGGGAAAATAAGAGAAAAGAGGGAGAGGGGAGAGGAAGAGAAGAGAGCGATGGGGAAGGGAAAAGAAAAGAAAGAAAGGAGAGGAGCACAAAAGGAGACGGGAAGAAGAGCTGACAAAAGAAAAAAGGAGCGGCAGACAGAGTCACGAGATGGATTGGCAAAAGACAGGAACGCGGAGCCTCCCTCGACTGGAGCCGGCCCTGGGGCTATCCGGGTTGACAGACTGCCTCATGGACAGAGCAGGGCTTGATCTACAGCGAGACTAATGCCTCTACAGAAGACGTAAACTACGGAGAGCGACGTACAGGACATGGTGGGATTTTTCTTTTGGCAGCAGATGGTTGTCAGATGTGGGCCGACTTTGGCGACTGCAGGATCCCGGATGACAGGTTTGGACAGGGCGGTCAAACATAAGGCCCGAGGGTGTATGACGGGAGGATAAGAGGGCGTCCATGATTTGCGACACTTGAAGTTCGAGGGCAAAATGTGGCCAAGGGAAACCAGAGAGCTGGTGAGTGACGATGACAGAGGGTTCAAGAGGAAGGGATTCGTTCGAGTGGTACTTGCGGAGAGGTGGAAGCTTTGCGCTGCTCGAGGTCGCTCGCTCCCAAGCACGGTCTCGGTACGTGTGCATTGCGAGAAGCGGCTGAGAAGAGACGACATCTAGGAGAAGCATATAAGATGGGCCATGGCATAGCAAACAAAGCTTGGCGTTCTGTGACCCGAGCCTGAAACGACCCAGCGCTCTTCGATCTGCATACACGGAGTGCTCAGCGCATCTAGCTTGCTCTCTCTCTGCCTCGCGGAGCCTCGACGGTGGCCGCGGACTTGCTTCTGACGGATGCGTCAGGTTGATCAGAGACATGGGCAGAGACATAGGCAAAGGAGAGCTTCGCGTCGTTCGGAGACGACAGAGGAAGCATATTAAAGCATATCAAAACGTGATCCGAACACAATGCAGCCGGGTTTGAAAGTGCCGCCTGTCAAAGGTAGTACGACGTCGCCCCCAACCTGCTCTGGGACAACGGGGAGCCGAAGCGAGAAGGGAACCAGGGGGATGGACGACCTCTGAAGAGACAAGGGGCCTGTTTAAGCTCAACAGTGACAGGCCCCAGGCGACGCTAAACAGGCTTTATTCCGTCATGAGCCTGCATTGCAACGAGTTGACAAGTCCATGGAAAATCGAGGAACGCTTTCTTCCGAGATGTCAAAGACGGCTGCAGAATGGGGAAGGAGCGCCACGTGTAGCCACTAGGAGCGGGTACGCCCGTCTCCTGCCTGGTTCTTCCCCCAAAGGGCCGAAGTTGTGTCTCTGACACACAGTCTGGCTTGGCTGAAACGCGCATCGCACTGCCTCTCCTGTCAGGAACCAAGAACACATGGCTTCTCACGAATGTCCAGCTCGGCTTAACATGTCGCAAGCTGTCCAGTGGTGCTTCTACCGATTACCGATTACCGTGCGCTTTTGCTGCTCGCTGTGAGGCACCGTATGTCGCACACTCTGTATATGCATACGAGATAGTGGAGAAGCCCTTTGCATCTTCCTCGACATCGACCACACATCCAGTGCAGGGTAACACTGCATCCATCTCAACTCTTGATAAGGCGAGATGAATCTCATTCCGACAGCGTGACGGCCGCTGGACATACAATCGCCGGAGTTGTAGATATGGATAATATGCTGCAGAAACAAATAGTGCGAGTGCATTTGCTACAAACTGAACAAGGGCAGCGAATGAGAATAAAACGAAAAGCTGCTCCCCGAGAGCACCGCTGTTTTCCCCTACTATAAGCTATTCATGGCAAGAACTTCAGGCAAGTGGCAAAAAAACACTGGATCACGAAAGCAAAATCAAATCTCTCGGACGCCCAATAGCAAAACAAATAATGTAGTAGAAGACAGCCCTCTTCCCGATTACCACCCGTGATTCTCCTGTGATTCTCCTGTCGTTCTCCGGTGACCCTTCGTTGCAATGCACCCGTCCCACCACACACTGCGTAGACTAGAACTAGTTGTCCCCGCTGCCGTGGTAGGCGTCACCAAAGGCCGAGTCGTCCATGTCCAGGTCCAGGCCGTCATCGATGCTAGCCATGGGGTCGGCACCTGTCGACATGTCCGCAAGCGAGCCAAAATCGCTGTCGGCAACGGCACCGGCACCGGGCGTCGGCACCGCCGACTCGGGCCTGCTGCCACCGCCTGCTGCTGCTGCCTGCTGGCCAGCAGCCGCATCGGGCGACTTGGCCGGCGGTGTGGGCACTGCAGCCGTTGATGGTGGCAGTGGCGTTGTGCCGGCAGCAGCGGCCGCGGCACCTGTTGGGGGAGCGCCGCCACCAGGAGGCACGACAACCCAGTCGTCGCCAGTCGCGGCAGCAGCACCGGGCTGAGCCCGACCGGCGACACCGCCGGCCGCGGGCTTGGGTGTGCCTGCACTCGAGCCAACAGCACCTGCAGATGCCACGGCCGAGGGGGCCTGTGAACCAGAAGGACCGGCAGCACTCGCCGGTGTGGCGACGTTGGAGAGGCCCGAGGCAGACGGCGGGCCAGCCGGTGCTTGTGCCGGGAAATTCATGGGCGTCGATGCCGACGAGAAGACCGACTCCATCTGATCCAGCATGCCGGCCGCCGTGTCACCCATGTCCATATCGGCATCGCCAATCAGAATACCACTAAGCTGCGAGCCTGCGGGCGAGGGGTGCTGCGACAGCGACACGCTGTTTGGTGCCGTCAGCCCTGTACCCTGGGGAGCGCTGATCTGCGGCACTTCAGGAACCGGCTCCGGTTCTGGCTCGGGCTCGGGCTCAGGCGACGGTTCCCGGTAGCCACCATCCTGCACGCGCACCACGGCGCCAGACGAGACCACCTTGCGGCCCAGTGTGCTCTCCACCTGCGACACAACCTCGTCGACTGTCTTTTGGTGCTTCTGGTGGCTCCAGTGGCCATCGCCAGCTGCATCGGCGCTGCCGCCCGTTGTGCTGTTGTCGTCGTCGCCGTGCAGCCGGCCCTCGATGCGCCAGACCTCAGGGCCCGTCTCTTCGGCCGTAAAGCGCAGGTCGTGCTCGGCCTTTTTCATGGCTGAGTTGGTGTGCAGACTGGCCACCAGCTTCTCGTGCCGCGCCTTCATCTCGGCAATTTCGTCGTTTGTTGTCGCAATCTTGGCTTCCACCCGCTTGCGGAATTCATCGGCAAGCCCGCATCCAGGCGGCCCACGTACGGGTTCTTGGGGACCCGCTGCGAGGCATCAAAGGCCTGGCCCTCAAAGATGCCTTCCGTGACGGGCGCCAGCTCGCCTTTGAGGCCGAGGCCCAGGTCTGCGTAGCCAATCTGGCTGATGCGGTACGGCGACGAAATGACCTCCTCCATCCACTCGTGATTCTGCTTGTAGCGGTCGAGGCTGACGTCGCGCGGGGTTATGACATCAAACATGTCGCCGCGCGTGTACTCCTCCTCGTCCTCATAGACCGCGGCGTCCATTGGCGCGGGGCCATGACCGCCCGGTCCGCTGGCAGCTGCAGCTGCAGCGGCTGCAGCACTGGCGGCCGCATTGGTTGCGGAGTGCCGCGCACGCTTTGCTGGTGGCGGCGGCGCAAGACTTCCACCCCCGGCCGTACCTGCATTTGGCGGGTACGCCATCTGCTGGGGCACGCCGGCCGTCGCATAGCCTGGCGGCACACGGGCATCACGCGGCAGCGGGATCTGCGGCCAGTTGACGCGGTCCGACAGCATAAACTCCTTGCGCGTGATCTGGCCGGCGCGCTGCAGGTTCTGGCGGTGGTCCATCATGGCGCGCAGGCGCGGGTCGAGCCGGATCTTCTTGACCGGCGTGGGCTCGCGCTCGTCGACGGGCCGTAGTGGACCAGCCACAGGCTAGGGTCGACCTGGGGCGCGTTGGGGTTGGGCACCTTGGGCGGCATGAGGCGGAAACGCCGCCGCGAGTGGGTAGCATATTCCTCGCCCGGGCGGTAGCCCATGGGCTGGTGGAACACTTCGAGAATCAGGCCGTCACGGATCTCGTGCTGGTAAAAGGTCTCGCCGCGCGGCCACACGTAGCCGTCGGATGCAAACTCGGTGCCCATGCGCTGCAGCGGCTGCCAGGTCAAGATGATGGAGCCATCCTGAGGCGTGTCCAGAAACGTCCAGAAAAAGGGCGCGCCGTCGCGGGCAATGCGCGGCGAGTTGAGCAGCCACTCGGTCACCTCGGGGATGCCAAAGCGCGGCACCAGCGGGTAGCGGTACGCGCTGATGAGGTGGATGTGCGGGAGCTGTGAGAAGGGAGAAGAGAGAAGAGAGACAAAGTTAGTGTGCTGTTCCGTTCGTGGTCGCTGCTCCAGACAGCCGCCCGTCCCATCGCGTTCACGTCATACCAAGTCCGGGTGCACGTTATGGCTGGGGTCGGCAGCCATGGTGCGGGAGTCGACCGTCGATGCGGGAGAAATGCGTCAATGTGTCAATGTGTTGTGTAGATGCGTCGCTTCAATCTCGTCGTATTGATGATGATTCGCGTCGCGGATGCAATGAAAAATCCACAAGACAATCGCCAGGTACGCGCACCGATGGAGCGACAAAAAACTGTCGGTCGTCGTGGAAATGACCGGTCGTCAATGGGTGGATGGGATCGCGCGTCGTGGGGCTCGTGTCGTTCGTCGCTGGCTGCAGCTGGAGAGGATCTCTGGGGTTGGATCGCGACGCACCTCCTTTAGACTTTTCTGGCCTTCTGGCGCGTTTGGTTGCTGAAGCTCGCCCTGCGTTAGTGCCAGAAGTGTGGCTGGTACGACGTGGCGCATACAATAGCACGTGACTGTTCCTTGCAGCTACTTTCGCAAGGATTTGTTGACAGGCTCCACCTTCAACCCCTGTACCAGTTGCCCAAACAGGCAACAGGTGGATCGGTATTGGCCAAGTTGACGCATCACCACAAGCAGCAACTATTACTTCGTATCGCTCCCGGGAGAAAAGGCTCGAGTATCTGCCGGCACGCTTCTTGTCTGGGCACCTCTACGGGTCTCTTTCCCGACTCCAACAGTGTCTGGTTCTTCGGGGCATCACGCCCCAGTCCACCCGCGAAGAGATGTCGAGCGTGCATGATCGCTGTGGAAGCCGACGTCACTGACTGCCGCGTGGACAGTGGCGGTGGTGGCGGCGGCCCAAGCAGAAGCTGGCGAAGCAAACGCTGACCTCCTTCCAGGATACCTCAAGGTATTTTACTTTGTTCTGTGTCAAAGCAAGCCATTGTATGTTATCCAGATACATCGTTTGCATCTATTGTAGTTGCTCGTGTGCTGTCTAGATAAGTTGCTCTCTTTGTCAAAAACCAAACGCTTTGCCTCCATATGCTGCGTATGCCGTGCTATATTTACGCTCACAACAACGCCTTCATTGTCGCTCTCGAGTTGGAATTGGCCCCACTCTCCGGAGTCGTCGCCGCCAGTGCAACATCGTCTAGGTACCACGCCGGATCCGCATCTTTGTCGAGCTCCTTGGTCGAGAAGCCATTGCCAAGGTAACGGAAGCGGTTGCGGCTCGACACGGCAGCCCCGTCACGGCTCTCGTCGACATCGTACACGTACTCGTAGTCCTCGCCGCGGAAGGTCTCGAGCATGTGGAAGAAATGGATGCGGCTGCCCGGGTGCAGTGCTGTGACGGGGCCGTTTTCGTCTTCGCCCTGCCTCTGGCCACCACTGCTGCCCTTGAACCACGAGCGGCAGGACGAGGACCAGGCTGTACGCGGCATGAATGCCCGGATGTGTTCGCTGTAGTCGTCGACGGCAGCTTGAGAGGGGGCAATGGCCTTGATGCCCTCGGTCTGGCACTTGCGGATCACGCCAGCAATGTATGTGGCAATGTGCTCGGCCAAAGTGAAGATACTGCCATGGCCAATAGGTGCGTTGGGCCCAAAAAAGGCTAGGCATCAGTCAGTGAGAGGCTCCCAGCATGCTGGCCAATAAATACATGTCGAGTAGGAACTCACTGAAATAGTTGGGCAGGCCAGGGACGGCACAGGACATGTAGGCCACGGGCACGCTTTCGCGCCAAATGTCTCGAAGATCGCCGTTGCGGCCTACGAGCGGAAACCGGGGACAAAACGACACATCGAACCCGGTGGCACAGACAATGGCATCGACCTCGACAATGTCGCCGCTGGCCAGCTCTAGGCCATGCGGCAGGACCCGGCGAACACCTTCTGTGACAACCTGAACGTTTGGCTGGGTCAAAGTCTGCAGGTAGCGTGGTGCGGGAGTCATGCGTCGACAACCGAGTGCGTAGTCAGGAATCAGCAACTTGCACAGCCGCTCGTCGTTGCCCAGCATGGCCGTCATGTATTGGCGCACGCGGTCGGCCGCAAAGGCCTGCATAGGGCTATCTTTGATAAGCTGCGCAGTCAGCACGACTGACTGTAGATGAGATGAGCAAAGGAAGGATTGAATTGCACTCACAATGGGAAACGAGTTGTTAGTCTCCTTCTCAATCGTCTTGACAAAGTTGCGGTACATGGCTGGGTCGGACTGGAACCGCACAATCTGCTCGGGCGTAAAGTTCTCTGCCTCATCGAGCTCGATGCTGCTCATGACCTCGGCTGCCGGGCCCATATTGAAAATCTGCACGCGTGCGGAATAATCCAAGTGGGCGTCCGTACAATGTGCACGAGTTTTTTGACGTCGGCATGGATGGTCGGTACGATCTGCACACCAGACGAGCCGTTGCCGATGACGGCCACCGTCTTGTCCTTGTAGTCGAACTCGGCTGGCCACCGGGCACTGTGGACGAGATCGCCCTCAAATCCGTGGAGTCCTTCAATCTCAGGCCATTTCCAGTTGCTATAGTGTCAGACCTTGCCAGGGCCATATGGCTGTAGAGTGTAACTCACTTCAAGAATCCGGATGCATCAAGCAGGAAATCGGCATAGTCGCTAAATTGCTCACTGGTACGCAAGTTGGCCACATCCAGCAGCCACCGACCTTGGCCTTCGTCCCAGCGTGCACCCAGAACTTCGTGCTCTGTCTTAATGACGTCGCCCAGCATGCCCTCATCCTCGCAAATGCGGCACAGATAGGCGTTGATCTCTTCGGCCGGAGAGAAAAAAGTTGGACCACTCCCGGTTCGGCCGCCACGAGAACTGGTAGTTGTGGCTAGGGATGTCGCAGCGACAGCCCGGATAGCGGTTCTCGAACCAGGTGCCGCCGACGCCCGAGTTCTTTTCGTATACGACGTGCTCATAGTTTTGCCCAGCTTCAGTCGCAAAGTGCGAACCATGTTGATGCCACTAGCTCCGGCACCGATACCGACAATTCGGAGATGCCGTGCCGTCCGAGCGGCTCCTCTTTGACGGCATACTCGGGTGTAGGCATAGTGTTGTCAGTGCGGGAAGTGTCAAGAGATGTGGGGGTTGTATGGCCACCGTCAATATTGGCCATCTTGGGCACGAAAGTTTGCAGATCCCAGCTTTGCCAACAGGTAGCTAAGAATAGCAAACAAAGGGTGTCAAGCGTTTCGTGTCTGTGTAAGAGATGAGAATAGAGTGACGGTAAAGTCAAAAGGCTGTTGCGCTAGCAGAGTAAGGGGGGGGCAGAAAAAGGGGAAGAAAGAGCGTGCTATATTGTGGTAATATGTTGAACAAATGCGCAACAAGAAGACAAGAGGATGTGGAGGTAGACAGATATGTACTTGATAAGGTCTCAACGTCAGTGCAGGTCCGATCAAGATCAAAGGAAGACAGGGTCATCGGGGACTTATATGTCCGGATCTTGATCCGTGCGGCAGAGTGTGTAAATGCGTCGATCGGCCTAACAAGAAGCACGAGTGTCAAGCGACAAATGTTCCGCAAATTTGTTCATCCTTTTACAGCGTGTCTCCGTCTCCACCGTTCAATGAGGCATTTGGCAGATAACGACACAGAGCTCATAAAAATGGACTAAATCAGAAGGCATAAGGAGGTGCCTCGGGCCAGCAAATGTCGGTGTCTCGTCTTGGGGATGGGCGGACTACACACTTCTCTCGCTCAGTCCCGTCCTTGAGGCGGCTGAAGACCTGAAAAAGAAGAGCAGAATCAAAGTAGATGTCATAAGACATGCAGTCTTCCGTCCGCTTTCCAACCCGCCACGCGAGGCCGGACATGAGAAGCCCGTAACGGCAGGGGGAAGAATGATAGAGTTGCAAAGAAGAGGGAGGGAGAAGGCTGGCATCCTCGTTGGTCGATTTACGGCTGGAGCTTGCCAGAATAACAGGGGGCGTCGTTGTTGGCAGCTTCGCGTGCAGGGGACTGGGGTAAGGTAGCTTAGGGGTGGCGAGAAGAGGACGGGATAAGGACGTGTATCAGTCCAATAGGCCGTTAGTGTCCGCGTTGAGCTAGCTGCTGAAAGACGGCGATTGTTAAAATAAACGGGGAACGAGAGCATAAGAATGGAGAGGAAGAAAGGTCAGAACGAGGCAAGATAGCGAGGTGCAAAGCAAGGGCGGTCTTGGCACAGAGGACATGCATGTGGGTAGAGAGTAGTAAGTCACACTGGGACCCATTTGACAGCGAGGCAGGCGGTCGAGACGAGAGGGCGATATGGGTTAACGACGCCATGTGACCGCGAGGGATCGATGGACAATCCGAGATGCGAGGAACGAGAGACCATGGAATGGCCAGCTGAACGGGAAGTGGGAGAGACTGTCTGTGTTGGTGCGAGAAGGCTCCGTCGATGCGTAGATGGAGAACAATTACGAGGTTGAGGATCTGAGAAAGTAGAATTGTGTAACAGAACAAAGTCAGCAATAGGCCGGCCCAGGGACTGGGAGCATGTTCACAAATGGCCATTGGGAGACGAAAAGCAGAGAAGAGAGTTGAGCTACAGAAAAGCACAAGAACAGCGCACAAGATAGGAACTCTGATCTGAGGCCCTTTGACAAGGGAGAAAACGGGCATTGCGTGTGTGCCTCGTCACAGCCAGGCGCGGGCTGTAAAGAAACCTGCAAAAGCCGTTTTAAAACTCGAGCAATGCAAAGCAAAACAAAACAGAAAAACAGCTCAGATCGACAGATGAGAGGAGGGGCCAAGACGACAGAGCCCCCACACCTCGTACGTGAGGGAAGTGGCATCCGGACGAGACGGATACGCTGACAGTAGGGACAGACGAGGAGAATGATAGCGAGAACGGGGATGCTGAGCTGGGAAAATATTATCACGAAGGCGTTGTGTTGATCGTAAATTGTCCAACCACGGGTCGAGAAGGTTGCATCGTGAGAATGAACTGAAAGGCGCACGACGAGCGAGGGGTTTAAGCTAAGTGGCCAATGAGGAAGGAGGAGCACAAGGCGACTTACAGAAGGAACAGAGGAGGTGTGCGATACTCTGTCGAAGCACTGAAGGAAGGTGCCGGTGCCATTGCGGGGCTGGATGGTTGGAAGTAGCAAATGGTTCGAGGAAATACGCTGAATAAGGAAGGCGGTGACAAGCTGGTGGTGGGAAGGTGGAGCTCTGTTCAGTGGGGTTCCACTAAAAAAGTTGTTTCCGCCGGTCATGTACTCCGTAGATGGAAGAAACGACGACGACGAACGCAACAAAAAGAATAAACGATACAGACAGGAAGGAGAGTCGGGAGAACTCCAAAGGCCGAAGCCAAAAGACGATCTGACGGCGGTGTAGAAGCTCTGCACATCTTGGGACACTCTCGCCACGAAGCAAACAGCTCCTGCGAACTTGCCGCATGCACAGCGCGACGAACAAGAGGGACGGCATCTTGATAAGCTCTTACACAACACACGCACCTGCTGACACCATCGAGGTGTGACGACCAGGCACCAGCTGCTCTCAACTAGAGTGGCTTCTCAGGGAAGAGAGGGAAAAGGACAAGAAGAGAAGAGCGGAGCGAACGGGCTCCTCCCACTTTCCCATGGCTTCGTTCTCCTTTTCCTTTTCCGGAGACGACATTGAGGATGACGGTACCACCAGCATCGTCCAGGACTCGGACCTGAAAACTGGAGATGCAGCGGTCACACCAACCGCGACGGCGGCGGCACCAGCAGCCAGTGCCTTCCCTGTCCAGGGCAAGCCACAGCTGCCGCCACAACGCCACGACCTGAAGGAGATGCTCTCCAAGCTACCGTCCAAGATTGCCTACAGTCTTTTGGACGTGGCGCTGGACAGCCGTGTCGACGGCGATGCCGCCACCGCGGGGAGTAACGGAAACGGCAACGGCAACAGCAACACAACCCCGCGCGAGGCGCCGTTTCGGATACGTCTACCACGGCGCGAACTGTGGGACGTCAAGGTCCAGCTGATGGCCGAGGAGGACGAGGATGGCGAGGAGGGCGGCGACAGCAATACCAATGGCAGCGGAGAGCTCGCGCCTGGCCTTGGCACCCACGATGTCAAGACGGGCATTTACGAGGGAGGCTTCAAGAGCTGGGAGAGCAGTGTCGACCTTGTCAAAGTACTGCTAGAGCAGCCGCCATCAGCAACTGACTTGTCTTCTACACCGACACCATCTGATGTGGCGAGCACTGTTCTGCTAAAGGAGGGCCCTGCCCATGTCATCGAGGTATGTCCGGCCCCCGTAGTCTTGGGCATTGTGTCCCCTACCCTCTCCATCTCTGCTAATGCGTCGAATAGCTCGGCTGCGGTACGGCACTACCATCTCTGGCCCTCTTCCACTGGGCGTGTGCGACATCGAGTGGGGACTGCAGGTCACAACGGAGTCATCCGCTGTCCATTACTGTCGCCGACTACAACCCGAGTGTTTTGTACCTGGTCACCTTGCCCAACTTCTTGCTGGCATGGGCTCTTCAGCAGCGGGATGCCAGCCCTCTACTGCAGCAGGCCTTGATGATCGAGGAGGACGGCGACGACGACAACGGCGAGCTGGAGCTGACCGACGAGGTCAAGGACGCGTTTTGTGCCTACCTGGCCTCAAACGACATTACGCTGTCGTTCTTGTCCGGTGGCTGGTCAGCCGAATTTGTCGACCTATTGTATGACAACTCAGCCGCCGGGCCGTCACTCTCAGAGAGGCCGGCCGCCCATACGCTGGTCCTCGGTGCCGAGACCATCTACTCGCCGTTCGCGCTCGAGACATTCGCTGTGACGCTCCTGTCGATCCTGCGCCGCGAAGGCGGCCCGGTGTCTGCTTCGGCCACTGCGACGGCCATTATCGGCGCCAAAAAACTCTACTTTGGCGTCGGTGGCTCGTTGGACGACTTTGTCCAGCGCATGCGCGACTCCGGCGCTACGGTCAACGAGCTGCGGGAGGAGGCCGACGGTGTGCGGCGGGGTGTCGTGCAGTGCCTGCTGTGAGCGAGCTGTCCCTCAACTATCACGCTGTGCCGGGCAGACGAGGTCCGGCATCTGATCATCAAGCGCGGCCGATCTCCGCTAGTCACCTTCCGATCTCACAGTCTGTGCTTAGTTCCGTCGTCAAGCAGTCTCGCTCGTTCTCGTTGTTCTTGCTATACATCTTCCGCAGCCGAGCATGGGGCTGTCAGAAAGACGCACTTTGGGCATATAGGTTCCTCGTAGACGACGGTTGGACGTTCATATAGACTTGTATAAAGAAAGGCACATGGCCTCACGGACATGTGCTTATGAGCGACAAAGAACATGCAACAATCTGATGGACATGGGTGGTGAGCTTTATGCAAAAGCATTTCAGCAGCCCCTAAATAACAAAGGACCCGTCTCTTACGGACGAGTTTGTTCTGAGCAAGCAGGTGAGAAATTTGATTATGTGCATGGAGCCAAGACCGCTCTCGTGAAAGCTTGAGACATGAGAGCAACGGAGGTCTGTCATCAGACATGGCATTGCATAAATCACCGCCGGTCGTCTGCCGATTTGGATCCTACTTTGGGCCCTGAGAATTCATGTTTAGTTGCCAGATGACGCGCAGTATTATACTGCTCAATGTATGGTGCGATATCTATTGACTCTTTATTCTGCCCTCGATTTGTGAGCCGTTTTTCAAGACAATAAGGCACATTGGTAATACTTCTTGGGGAAATGAATGAAATCAGGAGTACAACGAATTTCGAGGTTTCCAGGTCAAAGAGACAGAAACCACCACTCACTGTCAATCATTAGCAGCTTCTACGAGATATCGAATCGGTCCCATGCAACCAGCTCGCTAGACCGGCCGACCTCTGCCAGACCCAGACGAAAGGCTGTTAGGGGAAGCCCCTATGTAAGGGCTGCATTACAGATGGCCAACCTTCCAGACAGGAATAAGAGGCAGGGATTGCGTCGTTTGATGCATCGTCCGTGACGGATGAGAGGGAAACGGGCTACGTAGTTCAGCCACATTACCACCATTGTAGAGACACTCGACTGACGACTGCCAAGGCCAGCCACGTAGATTCTCAACCGTGGCAGGATGGTTAACCTTCTGAACCGACTATGTGCTTGACGTGGGTGCACAAGGCTGATTTTCTTTGCATCATCGCCCGGCAAAGGCTGGGAATGTACCGCCCGGTAAAAAAAAAAAAAAAAAAAAAAAAAAAAAGGATGGAAGAGAGATTTGTGGGGGAAGAAGGAGGGGGGGGGGTGAATGTTTATGCAAACCGGCGGTGGCAATGTCTCTCTCTTGATGGGCCTCGCCAAAAAACAGAACACAACCGATCTGACAGCTCCGACAGCTCTGGCCTTGCGAGTATTTACTATTGCACTGGCTCTTTGGAGTAGAATCTTGGCGCTTGTTGCGTCAACGTCATTTGTAGCAACGTAGCGAAGTGTGCTCAGATCGCTGGGACAGTCTGTAAGTCTTTTGATCTATCTGTCTCTCATGAACAGGGCTGTCCAGGGAAACAGAAGGATCTCGAAAGAGGGCGTCAAGCGTTCTAGTGTGCAGGGAAACCTGCCGAGACAGTACGGGATAGCTGGACAGCGGGCGGCACGGCTGGGCATCCCGCTTGCCGCAGCTTGAACCCTTTCCTTGTTGTCTACAAAGTTAATCATTTGTCAACGAACCAACAAGATCGAGCGTCGTTTTCGTCGCCGTCGCATCGGCGTTCGCCCGAACCCAATGTCTTTGTTGCCTCGCGCCATTGCCGTAGGTTGCATTTTCATTGCATTCTTCGAGCGCCTGAGCAAGGAAAAAAGACAAGAATAGAACAGGCTAGTAGAAATTTGTTTTCCTGAAGCATCGTCGAAAGAGTCGTCTTCTGATGGCTTCTTTTGGGAGGCTCTTGACAGGGCCTGCGGGAGTTGCCACCAGAAGTGGCTTGGCATGAAGTATGCAAGGAACACTGCCTGCTTCCCACACTATCATCACCCCGGTCCCACTCACACTCACTCATTTCTCTGCTTTACCCTCCTCGTCTGTTCTTTGCCTCATTTTTCGGGCCAGGACAAGAGCACAGTGACCCTGAGCTAGGCTGGATCGAGGCCTGGCTGGTGGAGATGGACAGGGGCTTCGTCTGCATTAGCGTGCTGGTCAGGGGGCGTGTGTTGTTATGTGGTGAGAAAACGAGAAACGAGAGAAGGGGAAAAACAAAGAGTCGCGAGAAGCTGTCAGTTGCCTTCTCATAGGGCGAGACTGCCGAGCACTCGGCAATGTCTTGGAAAGCTCCATACTTTGTAGAAGGCGAGCGTGTCTCGAGACGAAGGAAACAGCTGTCGCTGATATTGGCCACCCGCCACATGCCGTTGATGCCATCGGTGCCCCATTTGAAGCAAGAGGAGCCTCCCACGTCAATCGACGGCTTTCCCGGGGCGTTGTGTCGGGTCCAGAGCTCAGACAGGGGGCTGAGTGCTGGAGAAGCTGGGAGAAGGGAGGGGGCCTCACGTCCGGACAACTCAGGGTCTGGATACTGAGACTTTGACGGTTGTTGGGGATGCTGGACTGCGAGTCTGGGAGTCTAGGCCCTACCCTGCGTGCTTTTCTGTATCGCTCGGCGCCAGGGCGCCAGGCACGCGCCAAAAGACTAGCCAGGCACGTTGTTGCTGACCACTGCGTTGATGTGCGTTGATGTGCGTCTGCAGCACGCACGCGTCGCTGCTGCATGCTGCTGCTCCCTGCTGCTCTTTAGCGTGCTACTTTGTAGGAAGTTTGTCTGCTGGGTCGGGCCAGGCCACGTTCTCCAATGCCCATCTCGATGTTGGTGTGAACGTGAACACGTCTGCCTGGTGGTAGTGGGTACAGAACTCGCACGAGCGGCCACACTCAACACGCAAAATATGCCAACTTCTTGTTTCGCACCTCTTCTCGAATGAGGCCATCGTGCAACTGGAGAAAGCCGTATTGCTACTTCGTAGCTCCGCAAAGCAGTCTCGTTGCCGAGCGCTCCTTCCTAGCCTGCCGTACCGTCCTTTCACTGGCATTCTCGATCGCTATGGCCTTTCCTGGCCAACTTTTGGTGCTCTTGCCTTGTTTCGATTTCCAGAGCCGCCTCCATGCCATACTAGTTACATCGTACGAAGTATCTCGTAGAGTTGCAACAGACATCAAGCAGGTGCAAACCTCAACTGTCCAAGAAAGCTGCCAATGACATAATCGCAGGAAGCGCACGCCCAGGGGTGTATGGTGACATGCCCCTCCATGATACTACGAAGTATGTCAGTCGCAGTGCATCTGAAGGGGAAGGGAAAGAGCATTGCGCGTCCATGCCCAGGATGACACCAGCCCGCGGTAAATATGACTACTTCGCAGCACCTGCCTCCATCTTACTACTTCGTATGTATCCTAAATACATCAACGATGTACCGTGTAAGATTATGTATGGCGCTGGGTGGGCCCAGCCGTTGCTGTGTGAGGCTAGCACCGGTACCCTGTGCCTCTCGCGTTACCTGGAGACGGCAAAATACGGAGAAGAAGAGACCGCGAGATGAGCGGCAGCGAGCACGCCCCCCAGAGCCCCTGTTTTTGGCAGGATATTTGTTTATTTCCTCTTATTTCTCACTTCATTCGGCCCCATCACAAGCGGCCAGGCCAGGCCCACGAAAGGGGAAGGAACGGACGGGGGCGTACTCGTCTGTGGTCCATGCCTTCCGTGACGCCACGACGACCACCACACAACACGCCCTCACGCCCTCCTTCCTCTCATGGTTGCACCTTCCCTCCCCATACGCCGCTCCGTGCAATGCCAAGAAATTCTTTCTTTCTTACTTTTGCGTCTTCCGCATCAAACTTGCCTCTTTCCCTCTAGTCGCTCGCAAAGCTCCTGCCCTCTCAGCCTGGAACATCGCATTCCTCCCGGCCGAATTTAATAGACCTCATTTCCTCTCCTTCCTCTCCTCTTTTCTTCCCTTTTTGTTCTGCATCTTCACCTTCACAATCGTTCCACGACTTTACGCCTTTTTTCTGTAAGTGTTTGTGTCCTGTGCGTTGATGCGTCTACGAGTAATCAACGCTCGCGCCTCGCCTTTCCCGTTGCTTTGTCCGCCTGGCCAATCCTTCTTGTTTTCGCGCGCATCATATCTCCATTCAGCCCTCATACCCCTCACACTCAGCCCTCGAAACGCCAAAGCCCCGGCGGCGGCTTCGGAACATCCCATATCTTTTGGCCCGTTTGATACAAAGCGTGTGCTCGTCTCAGACGGGGACAAAACACAACACAAAACTGTCCGCCCGGTCCAGCTTGGCTCAGGTTTATGCTGCGCCTGTTGCGCGTCCATCTTCTTCCTCTTTGACACTACATTCCAGTTTCTTCTGGAATTGCATTCTTTGCCCATCCCTCTTTTCGTTCTTCTCCTCGGTCTCTGGCTTTCTTCACACTCAATCCACGCGCCTCTGTCCCTCCACGTTGTCCAACAACGGCCTCACTCGTCTCTGACTTCTTGGCACCGTTTTCTAACATTGTATCTTCTCGTGGCCTGCAGCATCCAAACTTTCTAGTCTCTCGCTCAGCTACACTTTCCAACAACAACTTTTATACGACGAAATATCAGTCCTAATATTACCACGCATTTTAATCTCTTCGGCATAATCGCTACTTTTCCCCACAACAAATTCAAAATGAAGTTCTCCGTCGCCTCCGTCTTCGCCGTCCTGGCCGCCACTGTCAGCGCCACACCGCCTTCACCAACACCAAGTTCGATGTCGTCGCTGGCTCGACCTTCACCCTGACTTGGGCCAACGCGACAGGCCCCGTCACCATTTACCTGGCTACGGGTAGCCCCAAGAACCTGAAGAAGGTCGAGGCCATTGACTGTACGTTTGCCGGACCTTTCTGCCTCTAATACCATTGACGACATTGCTAACCATACCGTAGCCAACGACTCGAGCAGCAGCTTCACCTGGACTGTCCCGTCCGACCTGGTCTCGGGCAACTACGCTTTCGAGATCACCGACTCGACTGGCACCAACTACAGCAACCTGTTCGCCCTGACCGGTACCGGCTCTGCCTCGGCCAGCGCCTCGACTGCTTCGTCCACCTCCACCTCCGCCTCGAGCTCTAGCTCTAGCTCTAGCTCGTCTTCTGCTTCCTCGTCCGCCTCGTCGTCCTCGTCGTCCTCGTCCGCCTCGTCCGAGGCTTCTTCGTCGACCACGTCTTCATCGTCGTCCAGACCACCACCTGACCACGACTACGCTCCAACTCGACCACACTGCCACCAAGAGTGAGTTTCATCCCTATACCCCGGTTTCGTTGTAATCACGTTTGTTTGAAGCCATGCTAATTACTTGCAGCCACGTCGACTGCCTCGACCAAGGCCACCACCGTCCCTGCCAACACCAACAACGGCCCCCAGCCAAGTCGCCCTGGCGCTAGTCCTAGTCACCGTTGCTGCTCTACTGTACTTCAACTAAGCAACGAAAGGCTGAACGGGCCTTTTTGTTTCTTTTGATTCACATAATTGTTTATATACTTGACGCCGTGTAGATAGTTTCTCATTCAAAGACGGCATGGGAAGAGATGGATACCAGGATATCTGTTCTATTGCTTTTTCGACATGAATTTTTTTACCCCAACCTAATACCATTTTCTTCATTTTCCCCCAAAAACTCCCTTCATACAGCATTGTCTGCGACTGAATCATGCCATCATTTCTCTAAAATTGACACTCGCTTCTTCACATTTATCTCGCTTTGACGAGTCAGTTTCCGGTGGCATCCTTCTCGGCCGCGTGGGACGCCACGTTTCTCATTGCGCGGTGCCCTACAGACATTTGCTGAAGTGTCTTGAAGTAGGATGTCGCCTTGATGCCAGGGCCCGTTTGGTTTGAGCCCATTGACGGCCGTCTCCACTCGACGGCAGCAAGCAAGGGGGTGCGTGCCCGATGCAGGGCAATGCAGCCATGTGGCCTGCAGGGCAAGGGCCCGTGAACGAACGGGCCATTTATTTTGGCGATGGCCCCCGGCCACCGTTTCGAGTCTCTGGCTCGTCGATTTGGTTGTGAGGCCAGTAGAACAAAACCCAAGAAACATCGCGTTCGCGAGATACACCCCGCTGTGTTACCATTGAGGCAGACTTTTAATCTATCCAAAGCACATTGACAGGGCGACGACCGAGACTTGCTCGAACCGACACGGCGTACAGAGTACAGAGATACAGAAGACAATCGTGCCCACATGAGTTCCAGAAGACGTCCCACACGACCTCGCAGATATGACGCACAGGATGCACAACGCCGCATGAGGCGTGCATATGCACTCATCGGCCACACCCGCACTCAGCATTGGCAGCGCATCGACTGCATGACCGCATATCGTGTGTCACTGTGTTTTGCGTTCCCATGCGTGTCATGCGTGCGTGCGTGTTGTGCATTTGTGCGTGTGAGATGCTCGTTGACATTTCCAAAACGTGGACAAAAAAATGGAAAAGCCGACAAAGGCCCAGGAACAGTCATTAGATTGATGCTATGCGCGTAACATGTATCCTGTTAATCCTTCCCTCTCATCGCCTGGCCCGGCTGTCTCTCCTGTACAACATTGAGTTCTAAACAGATGTATGCTTATCCGCCCCAAACCGGCCCCCGGCCAGAGTAGTTTCGTAAAAAAGAGTCTATGCAAAATAAGAGAGAAGACTGAGAGCCACCAACACATATTGTATGGGAGAAACCACGGGGCCGGCAATTGTCGTGGACGCCGTGAATATGCCAAATGAACCGCCACAAATAAGGAAGCCAAGCCAGCCATGGTGCCCAAATGGGCGCTGGAACGAAACAAAGTGCAAGTCTATAAGCGGTGTAAAGGAAAGGAGAACGGTGGACAGCAGACAAGGATGCGGTGAGACACGTCCGAGACCATCTAGAGTTTGCTCTTGATGGCGCTCACTGCGCCGGGCTGCTGTTGCTGCACCAACAGCAGCCGGCGGCTCTTCCAAGACAATGGCGACAACGACGCAAATGTCGTCGACCTTGCCGCCGTGCCACGTCTCCTGCGGGTAGTAGCGCTTGACCTCCTTGGCAAAGGGGCCGTCCAGCTTGGTGTTGACGCTCGCCGCCTTGGCCGCGCTCGTGATTTGCGTGGCAATCAGGCTTTGCAGGGTGACCACGTTGCCGCCTCCGTAGTGTCTGGGTCGGTCAGCCGCTTCAGTGCGCCGGCGGTGCCACTTCCACGGCGCGCCCGCGTCCTTGGTGGTGGCCTGCCACGCGCCCGTCATGGTCATGGCGGCTCACGAGCAGCAAAATGTCCTGATTGAACAGGTTGTCCCAGACACCGTCCGAGGCAAAGACGAGCACGTCGCCGTGACGCACGTCTTGGCGCGTGACCTGGGCGTCGCGCGGCTCGTCGCTGAGCTGGGCGCCGCCAAAGGCAGCCATGCGGGCAGGATGTTGGGCGGGATCATGCTGAGCTGGTAGGGCGTGTTGAAGGCGTGCGTCTGGGGCTCGGAGCAGGCGTGGACGGCGTTGAGGCGCAGGTGGATGTAGCCGCTGTCGCCGAGGTTGGCGACCTCGAGCTCGCCGTTGGGCGACAGCAGGCCGACAATGGCGGTAGAGCCGCCGGCCTCGATGGAGCGATCATGGCGCACCGCCTGGTAGCCGATTTCCATGAGGCGGCGGGCCGAAAGAGGGGGTGTTGTGGACGCCTGCGACCCGGCCGACTTGGTCTGCTGCTTGCGGCGCCTGGCCAAAGGCTTGCCGTGCTCATAGGCGGCGGCGGCCATGTACTCGGTGAAGCCGTGCGAAAAGTCGGCCGGGTCAACACCCGACTCCATCCAGCCGCCGACGCGTCGGCCACGGCCAGAGCGACTGTGCCGGTGTCGCCGACGCGGCTCACAAAAAGGCGTCTTGGCCGCTTTCGGGCCGCTGCGACTTTTTCTGTGACGAGGTGTTGTGCTGGAGGCGGTTGTAGGGGTTGAAGTGGAAGACGTGGGTGTTGGGGTCATAGGGGCGGTCTTTGGCAATGTACGACGCGGCGACGCTGTACGAGAAGATGCTCCTGCGCGCCGAGGCGGCCGGTACCCGGCGACGGCCGGTGCTTGCCAGAGACGGCCGTTTTGGTGCGGCTGGCGACATGGTGGAAGCTGAGCAAGAGGACGAGGAAGAGGCGGAGGCGTATGCCGAGTCGTGTCGGCTCGACGAGGCGAGAGAGGCGAGGGGAAGGGACCGCGCCGCAGAGCGGGATACTGGGTGTTGTCGTGCAAGTGCGGACGCTACGGACGGTGCTACTGTTGCATCGCATGTTAGCCGTGACAGGCACATGACTTGCGAGCTCATGGCGTCTCAGATAGCCACAGGGAAGCATACTTGGTCGTGCGCTAGGCGGGACGCAGACAGGACCGCTCGCGGGAATCGGACGGCCATGCTCGGGCGTCCGGAGTATGAGGTGAGAGCCAACGACAGGTAAGCAGAGCAGATGGCGGCGGCTCTCGCAATCCTCGGAGCAAAGTCTTGCAGCTGCCGTCGCGGGAGATTCGGAATCGGAAGCTGGGAGGTATGGGTTCGGATAAGGGCGGCGCGCGGACTGCGTAGTGATGAGTCGGACGCGCTTGACATGCAGCCAGGTCGGTCGGCGTGCGTTGCAATACGCCGCGGGGCCGTAATCAAGAGTTGTCGTGAGTCGTTGTGCTGCAAAAGGCAACGCGGCAGGTTGCAGTCTGACAGCAACAAAAACCCTTTCAAACTCTGCGATAACAACACCGCGGAATGTTCCTGGCTTCGCTCCTCGCTATCAGATTGGAGCGGCCGACGCTATGTCATTAGGCCGACGCTGCAGAGGGTTGCGGGTACATTATCACCCGCAGAGTATTGGTGAGGGCGCATGTAGCCTGCTAGCGTCCTGGACGGTACCTGCTGTGCACCTGCAATCGCCGCAGATTGCCAAGTACACAGTCGCAATCCCCCTCGCAACGTCTCCACACGGTAGGCATGTGCCTCTCCTTCCTCCGCGAGCTCCCCACGGCTCGTGCCCACGGCAAGCGGCCAGCGACTAGCACGTGAAGGCGAATCGCTGCTAATGACTCGTCTGCTCCGTATTCTGCTCTGCCCAGTCAGCGTGCCTCCGAATCGTCCCTTGGGTAATGGGGCCATTGACAATATGGCTGCTCCCATTGGCCACAGCGCAGTACCGCAGGGCGGCGGCTTCACTAGCCGAGGTGTCCCGAATTTCCATCGTCATGTACGGGGGAAGAGGGAAACTGCAGGCAAATCTGCAGGCAGTCTGCAGGCAAAAAACCCGGACGCACACAACCCGCCAGCAAACCACCACCACCAACGCACGCTACCTCTTCTCTGCTCGTTTTCTTCCGTGTGCTTCTGTTCTTGCATCTTCCAACGAACAACCTCACCACAACCTGTGATTGCGCACGGCGACATTCTTCCGTCATTTGATCCTACTGTCTCCCATCCTCATTCTTGTCTTCTCTTCCTGTTTTCTGTTCTTTTCATCGACCCGCTGGCTCTCATCCGGTCCGCCTTTGGGAAAATACCAATCGCTCGGGACTCTGCCATCTAGACGCTCGACAATCTTTCATCGCTCGCCTCCCATCTCTCCTCTCTTCACAACCGCCGCCATGGCTGCTCTCCGCTCCTCCACAATGCGCCTTCTGGCGTCGGCCTCGTCGCGTCCGTCCATGGCTGCGCGGCCAATGGCTGCTGCTTTCGCCAACTCGTCTTGCTCGTCTTCGGCTTCCTCCTCTCCCTCACAACGCCTGCGTCGCTCCATGGCCACGACGTCGGATGCGCCGCCGAGGCCGCACCACGGCTCAAGAGCTTCCAGATCTACCGCTGGAGCCCCGACACCCCCTCGGAGAAGCCGCGCATGGACACCTTCACGCTGGACCTCAACAAGACCGGCCCCATGATGCTGGACGCCCTGATCCGCATCAAGAACGAGCAGGACCCGACCCTGACCTTCCGCCGCTCGTGCCGCGAGGGCATCTGCGGCTCCTGCGCCATGAACATTAACGGCGTCAACACCCTGGCGTGTCTTTGTGAGTCCCCGCACCCTCCCCCCCCCACGCCCTCTCTCTCTCCCGAGGCGTCTCCTAACCGTATAGGCCGCATCCCTGCCGACTCATCCGAAACCAAGATCTACCCGCTGCCGCACACCTACGTCGTCAAGGACCTGGTGCCCGATCTGACCAGCTGTACAAGCAGTACAAGTCGATCAAGCCCTACCTCCAGAGAGACACGCCCGCGCCTGATGTAAGTGACAGAACAGCTCGGCAGTCTCAACAGGAAAGGACAAGACACTGACCCCCGTTTAGGGCCGCGAATACCGCCAGAGCAAGGAGGACCGCAAGAAGCTCGACGGCCTCTACGAGTGCATCCTGTGCTTCTGCTGCTCCACGTCCTGCCCCTCCTACTGGTGGAACTCGGAGGAGTACCTCGGCCCGCCGTGCTGCTGCAGTCCTACCGCTGGCTGGCCGACTCCCGCGACGAGAAGAAGGCCGAGCGCAAGCAGGCCTTTGAGAACTCCATGAGCCTGTACCGCTGCCACACCATTCTCAACTGCACCCGGACATGCCCCAAGGGCCTGAACCCGGCCGCGCCATTGCCGAGATCAAGAAGGAGATGTCGTTTTTAAACTTGGAGTCGCTGGACTTTAGTTTTCTGCGTTTCGTTTCCACTTGCCATTTATCGCCCTGCATAGTGCATGGTGCATTGTTGTTGCGCACACAATTTGTTGTTCTTTCCCTTGTGTCTGTATTGTAACGAAATTTCGTACCTTGCTCATATTTTCCCTTGGCTATCTCCCATTGAATGGAGTGTGATTTTACTGGAGGGCCAAGGCGGCCAACCGGCTTTTTCGAAGCTGGAAACAAAGACGAAGAAAAGACAAAGAAACGGCCTGGCATCGGGGAAATATGGACGGCGATGCACAGGTGGCGGACGATGACGGAGGGAGGATGGAATTAAAAGAAAACAGAACGAGGAGGATCGAGAACATGGTATGCTCGTCCATTTTTAACGAGAAAACCCCCCCAAAAAAGACAAGAGACAGACACAAAAAAGGTAAAAATTCAGACCATTTCACATTATCCGATGTGCCGTCATACGAACCGTACTGTGATGGCAGAGTATGGTTGCTAGGTTGACAGGGTGCACTCAGTGAGGAGCAACTGGGTGGTGCCCATACTGCAAGTATGACCAGCGGTACAGACGGGATGCAATCCCGTAAATTGATTAACAGAACGATATAAAGGTATGAAACGTGCTCGCATCATCATGGCAAAGAGCTCAAGCTGCCAGTCCTTGATGTGCCTGGACGTCTCCTTCTTCCTCTCCCATTTCGTGTCCATCTCTCACGCGCCATGTCCAAGAATAGGGTGCTCTCTCACCGCATCTGCGAAGCCCTTTATGCCGTCGCCGGCTCGTAGCTAATCAAAACGGCGCGGTAGTTTTGAGTAATGATGGATGTGCCTGGAGGGGTTAGCATTTGCGTACGTAGGGACGGAGGCAGTCGAAGCGAGACAGAAAGACGCACCATCATACCACGCCGCGATAAAGGTGTTGCTGCCGCGCTGGATCAGCAGCCACTTTCCGTGGCCAGTGCCGCCGTAGGAGAAGCCGTTGACGGGCAGCGGCGGCGGGATCCGCTTGGAGATGCCAAGATCAACAGCGTTTTCCATCCCGTCGCCGTCGCCGTCGCCGTTGCTGTTGCCGCTGCCGTTGCGTTGCCGTTGCCGCTGCCGTTGCCGCTGCCGCTGCCGCTGGCCCTCGAATCGAAATTGTCCAGCGTAAACGACTTCCAGTCGGGCGCGCTGTCGCTGCCGGCCGCATACCGGCCGGGGTTGATCACGTCTACAAGGTAGCGGAGGCCGTCGGTGGCGGTGCCGTTGACGCCCAGCGCGTGGTCGACGATGCCAATGGGGTAGGTGTGCAGCTCGTAGTAGTTGGCGGCCTCGGTGCCTGCGGGGCCGGATCGGTTGACGTAAAACTTGGCGGCCGATGGCGCCCCGGCCGTGGCACTCTTGGTGCTTTCCGTGCTTTCCGTGTCCTCGACAGACGACGACGAAGGCGGCACGGGCGCGCTCGGCGGGATCGAGCCCGTGTCGACGGACTGGTCAGAGAAGATGCCCACGCTGCCGTCCGGGTTGATTGACAGGTAGCGGCCGTCGAGGTTGGACGCGAGCGGCCTGTACACGGAGTATGTCGTCAGCATCATGCAGCCGTCAAACCGGCGACAGAGGATACACTGAGACGAAAACACGAGAACACGAGAACACGAGAACACGAGAACACGGGACGTACGCGACAATCTTGAGGCTAATGAGCTTCAGTTCCGGAGAGGCAACAGGACTGGCCGAGACAATAGCGGCCGCGCTGGCCAGGAGGGCCGACAGCGAGCTGGACCACTTCATGCTATCTGTTTGTTGATGTTTTTGCTTGTTGGTGGGGTGAGTGATGGTAGCGATGACGAGACGACACTTGGGCGCACGAGACGATATTGCAGCTCTTTCTGCCTTTTATTTGTGAGAACAGCTGTTGCGTCGATGAGTGTGTCTGAGAAAGCCTGACGTGTACGGCGTACAAGTGTTGCCACCGAAATCGAAAGAAGTCTCTCGAGTGACGAAGGGTGCGACGCAGTTATGTCACCAGGTATCAGGATGTCTATAGTCATTCGCTCTTCCCTCTTTGCTTGGCGAGACACTCTGTGCGGACCTCATTTTGCCTCTTTCCCGCTCTGGACTTATTTGCTTATATTAACTCGTTCGACGTCGTATTCTTCGCGACGGGTAATAAGGGAACAGTTTCGGTATTCCGGTCCAGATGGAATGTTGGTGATGTTTGTGTCGATGTATCGTCATACAAGTGAACAAAAGAGCCTGTGAAAGGAATCGTTGCCAGTGTCATGTAGGCCTCATCGTCCAACCGGCTCATCTCAACGGCTAAATACAGTCTCGGCCTCATGTACAGCCCCCTTTTGCGTCTTCGTCTCTTTCTTCCAACTCTTTACTCCCATCTCATCCGTCATCATTGGCATCGCGAAGAAGCCAAAACTAGCAGCTCTTGATGACCTGGAGAACTCTCACCAAGATCGTGTCCGAGTAAAGCCCACAACCTGGGGTTTGCAGGTACCTAGCTGCCAAGCTGAGTAGCGGCCCGTCGAGTTTGGTTCTCTTCTTGGACTCGCCAAGATCATCGTGGTCGATGCAGGGCTTGACTTTGTACAAGGAAAGTCTTCCATATGTGCCTCCAGCCTCCATTCTTCGCAGATGTGCCTGCAAATATCAACTTGATCGGATCGGTGAGTTGTAATCCGAACATGTCACCCCCCGTGGCTTTGATGCAACTCCAAGATGATGTGCCTGTAGCATGCCGGGCCGGGGAAGCGTCTCAATGACGAACCATGTTCTCTTCTACTCTTCTCCTTATGTTTATGTTGCTGTCACTTTTCTCGCATAGGTTGTACAAGTGTAGCGCAGCTTGAAGAGGGGAACTTGGAGCTCAATTGTTCCTCTCCCGGTTCGGTCTGTGGCTGTTCCGTTCTTCCGTATCTGTATTCGCCATGTGTGGAACAGGCGTAGCCAGTGCAGTTGAAAGAGACACTTCAGAATACACGCCCGTTGGGAAGGAAGCTGATGAAAGAAAGTACTTAACGAACAAATCTAGTAAACAAAAGACAGTCAACGGTGATCCAAAATCCCATGTAAGATGCTTATGCTGTGATTACGATATATCCAAAATGTCTCGCTACCAAAGGTAGCTTTCAAACGTACACGCCCGAGACAAGCGCTCTACAGCCGCTGGCGGCCACGTGTCTCGATGGGTATCATAATCATGCCGAAAAATGCAGACAAGATGAGAGCAGCCGATAGGTAGATGGGCCTGTCGCGCCATCGCCGGGCAGCGTTGCCGCAATGACGGGCGCCACCAGGCCGGTGATGCGGTTGAGGAACGAGGCCACGCCCGCACCAGCGCCGCGGACGGGCGCCGGGAAGATTTCGGGTGTAAAGGCGTAGAGTACGCCGTACATGATGTTCTGAGAGAAAGCCTCGACACAAGAGAAGAACAGCTGCGAGCCGGGCGAGTGGCCAAAGATGACAAAGAAGAACAAGAAGATGGCCGAGATCAATGTCGAGCCGGCGAGTGTGCCACGCCGGCCTAGGAACGGCGATGGGTTGTCGACTGTGTAGGCAGCAAGAAGGCTGCCCGGAACACCGACAATACTTGTGATGGCGTAGTTGCGGTAGGTCACGCTCGTCGGTGCATCGGCAATAGCACCAGCGGCCTCGTCTCTCAAGGCCAGCAGATGGGGCGCGGAAGGCGACGCAGCTCCGCCGTGGGAGAGATACTGTGGCAAAAAGGCGTTGAACAGCGGATATCCCATGCCGATTGTCGCCCACACTACCCAGATAATGGCCGTGGCCATGCCCAGCTGGCGCGTGCGGAACAGAGGCCGCAAGCGCTCGCCCGAAAAGGACTTGAGGCGGTCGCGTATGACGGAGAATGTCTGAGGCTTGCGGTCATGCACTGCACCGGTTGCACTGCTGTGGCGCCGGCCACTGTGATTGAACAAGCCCGCCTCGTCATCATCGTCGCCGTTGCTGGTCGCATCGTAGCCGACGAAGCCGTTGCTATCGTCGTCTGCACTCGGTGCAGGAGGGCCACCCTCGCTCCCCTCAGCCACAGCCCCCATGATTTCTTCCGTGAGCCACGTCTTGGTGCCGTTGCGGTGTGCAAGACATGGATCACGGCGACCGCCGCCTCGCTCTGTCGGCCCCGTGAGAGAAGGTACTTGGGAGACTCAAACAGGCGGAAGACGAAGAAGCGGATGGCAAACATGATGAACGTTATGACGCCAATTGTCTTGATAAATCGGCGCCACCGGGTCACGTCGACAGAGCCGTCCGCATGTTGCCCGCAATCAGCAGCCATGCCAGGAGCGAGGAGCACAGCTGACCAACTGGCCACCAGACCGACAAGAGCGTGAGAAGTGAGCTGTCGGCGTCCGGCAGGAATTCGAGAAAGAGGGCGCCATCCACTGGCAGATTGCCACCGACACCGAAGCCAAGCGCGGCCACGAGAAAGCACACCATGCCCCAGGACGAGCCGTAGCCGGCCAGGGTGCCGAATATACTAGTGATCAGGAGCGTGCAATTGAATGCGAGTCGGCGGCCCATAACGTCAGAACCGATGCCCCAGAAAAAGCTGCCGAAGCAGAGACCGAGAAAGAGGGCGCTGGTGGTGTAGCGAACGGTCTTCTCGGCGATGCCGAATTCGGCCGACAATGACGGCAGGATCAAGGAGATACCCTGAAGTTCAAAAATGATTAGAGACGGAGCTAGAGCACCTCTGAAGACGAGGGCATTGTACGTACCTGCATCCATAAGCTGTGAGGATAAGCAAGGCAACATGTCAGCAGTTGTACGTTGTCTATACCAGATCAATCGAGCCCTGTGTCAGGCCACGACTTACTTGTCTGCGAACCAGCCAAAGCCGCATAGAAAGAAAAGCTGCCAGTTGTACCGGCCCATGCCAATGTCTTGGATGGCCTTGTTGATCAGCTTGGATTTCACTGCAATCTTGTCAGTACTCAAAGATGAAGCGACACGGCCCTTCCTGGCCGTTCCTGGAGGCGAGCAACGCACATTCGTAGTCTGTCCATTGCTGCCGGTCTTCCTTGCTACCGTCATGGCTCCTCCGTACTGCTCGCCGCAGGCCCTCGATGCTGTATTCACATGCCCGCATCGGAAGCATGCCAGATGCCGCCGATGCCTCAATGTCGTCTTCATTCTCGTTTTCGTTCTCGGCACCACCCGTCTCACCGTCTCGTGGTCTGCCAGTGTTCTTTCGCCGCTCGCCATTGTCGAGTCGGTTCTGCTGCCCGTCTCGACGTCCCCGTCCTCTTCCTCGTCCTCGTCTTCGTCTTCGTCTTCAGTGCCGTGTCCGTCCTCCTCGCCCGGTGGCGCCTCGTACTCGGACCGGCGCCCTGTGCGGGCAGCATGGCTGTAGTCGTGGGCCTCTTCCAAGGGTACGAGGACGTCGGCGTAATCGTGCACAGAAACGGTGCGGGAGGAGCCGAACTGGAACAGCCGGCCGGCCATTTCCGACCAGCGCGAGCGGAGTGCCATTCAACGCGTGGCGCGTGTGGTGCGTGTGAATGAGATCGAGCCTCGAGAAAGAGCTCAAAGCTGACTTGCAGCAACGTCACAGCCCCAAACAGCCCACACAGCTCCGTGTTGATCCAACGCTGCGCTAGCGGTGCAAGTCTGGCTTCTTTTGCTTCTTCCGTTCCCCGGGCCGAAATGTACCGCAAGCGCGTGATTCGTTTGCGACTGCAGTCGTATGCAGGGCAATAAGGACCGATGGGGGAGAAGGGTTCACGACGCTGGACGGGTGGGCCGCTTCGGTTCCCGGGTTAAGCTCGGAGACGGGATGGTGATCGTCGTCGGAAGAGACCTTCGAGAGGTAACGAACGCGCCAGGGGTGTAACGAAAGGAACGACAGGCCAAGATCTTGGCTCCGGATGACAAGATGGCAAAAAAAGATTGCCGGTAGTGGTGGGACAAGACGCGATGTTTTGAGGTTGGAGAACAGATTGAAGGAAGTTGGACGTTTTGTGGGGAAGGGCGCACTGTACTCGTACTCGTACTCCAACTCCGTTGTTCCTCGTAGGCCGTAAGTGCTTGCCCTGGCAGGAGAATTACAGAGCTCTGATGCCCCCAGTATTGTATGCGGCGCGATGATGACACGGGGAAGCACCAGACGAGGATTGGACGAAGAAGTGGAGCCGGCGGGCAGGCGAGGCTTAAGGCCAAGCGCGGCGTTGTGTGCATCGCGCTCTTCCTCATGACTGTCGATGTATCGCGGCATTGTTGGAATGGTTTACTGGAAGAAGTAGACTCGGAAGATTGCGGTGAGGCTCAAGTTGAATCAAGTTGATGCACAATGACAGCAATGAGTTGCCCCAATTGACGTTGATGAATGAAGCAGAGTACGGTAAGACAGTGTGGCGGTTCACAAGACAGTCTGAATAATAACGATGATCATGATAATTGTCCTCAAAATAAAATACAAAAAAAAGACAGCGAATATGCGGTGTACACATGACCCAAACGACGCTTTTCCCGGATAACAACAAGGGAACTTATAAAAGGAAACACGTCATAACGTGGCATAAAACGCCCGTTTCGGCAAAAGAGGTAATCTAGACCCAGGTCTTCAAATCGTTTACAGCATCACAGCCTCTCCATCGTCTCCCTCCAGATCGTCGTCGCTCAGATCGAGCGCTTCAGCCATGGCCTCAGCCTGGCGCTGAATCTCAGCCAGCCCAGACAGCTCGGTCACGTATTCGCGGTCTCCCAGTGCCTTCTTGACAAAGTCCCATCCGTCCTTGCGGTAGGCGTCGAGAATCGGCCGGCTGCAGGCGCTGCATTGCGGATACGACTTGCCGTGGATAAGCACATTCTGGAAGTTGGCAACGAAACCGCGAATCTGGTGTGGCACAATGCCGAGCGGGTGGTCTTCGGGGTCGCGCTCGTAGACCGGCGTCTCGTTGGTGCGCTTCGTGGCCCTGGGCGCGCCTGCATGGTGTCGTGACGGATGCTGCATGATGCTCGCAAATAGCTCGACGAGCAGCGCCGACGCGATGGCGGCCACACCTGGCCGTGTCACGGTGCACTGCTGGTCCAGCGTCTGATCCTTGACGGACTAGGAGGGAGAGTGTTAGTGTCATAGCACGGTAGAAAGCACAGGAAGGGAGAGGGAGCTCACATCAGCCGGGGCGACAACGTCATTGCAAAAGTAGCAGCCCAGGGTATCCTCCGAGCCATCCGCCGGCGCGGCGCCGTGGCGCATGACTACATACGTGTCAAAGCCGAGCGCCGCATTCAGCACGATCTTGCCTTTGGCCTTGCCCATAATGGTTGGCAGCCACCGGGACTCGCGCGTGTCCATGAGAAGGAAAATCACATCGTGGCTGTCAATGAGACCCTCGAGCTTCTCGTAGTCGGCCCGCGTCTTCGCTTCATCCACCACAGGGTGTCCCAGCATCGGCACCGAGAGGACGTGGCCCTCAGCCTCGACACCAGGGTAGATCAGCTCCAATGCAGCTGCCGCACGTGTCGCTTTGGGGGCGCCACCCTGGAGACAGTCCTTGAACTCAAACAGTGGCTGGCGTACTGGATTCGAGAACGAGACGGAGCCGTAGTCGACAAATGTGATGCGCCGCACGCCCCAACCCATGAGGTTGCGCGACACGTAGCTGCCAAGCGTGCCTGCCCCGAGGAGCAGACACGAGATATTCTTCATGCTGTCGAGGTCAAGGTTGGGCGAGATCCGCCATTTCATCAGCTTGAGATTCAGGTCGACTGCCTGGTCGGCCAGCCGTGCGGGGTCCATGTAGTCGGCCAGGTTTGCCAGGCGAGCCTGGAGCTTGCCATTGACATTCCGCTCCCAGCCCGTGACCTTGGGCATGTCCGACGTCTGCATCTGCTCGGTGCTGCCATCGAGCTCCACCGGCAGAACGATACTGCGCGGCTCGTCGCGTCGTGCCTGTGTATCACGGTAGCAGAGGATCTGCGCCTTTCGCAGCTTGTACCGCTGTCGAACCAGGACGAGAAGATTGCGGAGTGGCCACGATGGGTTCTCGGGGTAGGTGGATGGGTCGACAAACGAGACGTACTGGTCTTTCTCAGGCACGCCGTCAAAGAAGCCGAATTCGCCGTCGCGCAGAGACCCAATCTCCCACCGGAACCCAAGCTCGATCTCGTCTGGGTCTAGAAACGCCGCAGAGTCCCGAGAGCGGAGGCTGCCGCCGTTGTCCTCGCCATCTCTGCTCTCGCTCTCGGCGTCGCCGTCACCGATGTCGCCCGTGCCGGCACTGGAGGTGCTGATTGGCACTCGCTTGGCGAGGAAAAAGCCGTGCTGCCGGTTGTCGGTTGAGTAGCGCCATGTGCCCACCTTGTCCACGAGCTGCAGCGTCTCCTTCTTTCCGAGCAGGCTGACGTCGCCGACCCGCTTCCATTGGGGGTCGGAGTGTAACGCTGGAAACGCGAACCAGTATGTGAAGCGGTATTTCTTGAGGTCGGCAAACGAGATAATGTTGAAGGAGGAGAGGAGGGAGGGGACTTCGTAGATGCTACCGTCTTTGATCGCATCCCAAATCTGTGCAGCGCGTGGTCAGTACATGCGGTGCCTGTGTGTCTGCAGAGCAGGGCACAACCTACCTGGTGGGCCGCCGTGTGCATCATTGCAGCCTTGTCTGCCTGCTTGAAGTCTTCGATTGTGTTGAAGTTCTTGATGATGCCCTCTGCGCGGATCATGCCCGACGGTGCTCTGGTACCTAGTTAGCAGCTTGTCTCTACGCACCTGGCGCTCTACGATGACTGCTGCAGACAGCAGCCACGACGTCATACGTACTGGTTACTTGTCAAGGCGCCGCCCTGGATCTGCATCTGCGAGCTGGTGCTCGGGTCCTTCTCGCCGCGCGGCTCATACAGGCCGAGGACGGCGCGCGCGGAGTCGTCAAGCTTGTCGTGGTCGAGCTTGGACGCAAAGAGGGCCGAGTAGAACGGCATCTCGACGAGCGAGTTGAACGTCGCAAACTGGAGACCGGCCATGGCTGTGGTTGGCTGGCGTGCCTGTCTGCCTGTCTGCCTGTGTGTGTATGTGTGTGTATTGTATCTTTGTCTCCGGCTTCCTTCTCTTTGGCTTGCTCTATTTGTTGCTCTTCGCAGCCAGTTGCGTTGTGTTGGCTGTTGTTGTTTGCGATGCGGATATATGGAGGTGGTCGACAGCTGCGCTGCTGCGTAGTAGCTCCGCTCACGGAGGAAAGGGTCGCAAGTGCTGGGTAGGCTCGTTGGTCGTTTGTGGCAAAAGGGCTGCGCTGCGCTTTGTGATATGCGTCGTTTGTGCTCGCAAAGTTGTCTGTTGCTTTGTCGTGGGGAGTGGATGGCTGATGCCCAATGCCAAATTAGTCACGAGAGGAAGATGCCACGAGTTACGATGCACGAAGGAATGGGCTCCGTGACGGCAGGAGTCGCCTGAGGGGAGGGCGCACTTTGAAGACGCACAAAGCGGCAAACAGAAGCCGCCTAGGATGAACGAGAATAGACCTGGAAATCGCCAGTTTTGGCGTGTCTTTGGCGAATGACACCAGAGAACCAGAGAGACGATAGTGTAAAGCGGAGGGGGCGGGGTAAACGGCACAGGCCCCTGCCACCAAAGCCGCCTTGGCTGGCCTGTTTAGGCTGCGCAGGTCGATCCCGCCTGTAATGCTGCTCGCTAAGCAGCGATTGTTGCGTCACACGGTGGGAGCTTGGAAGACAGAGTCACCTGGGCAGAACAGAGCGTTGGCCTCCTTCACAGAAACCTTCTGTCCAAAGTCGTCTGCTTGAGTCATGTGCTCTGAAGCGACAACCTGTGACCTCTTTTTGCAAGGAAAACGAAGTCCCTTCTCGGCCTTGTGTATGACTGGCACACAATGTGTGATGCTTTTGCCCAATTGTACACTGGAGGTGGCCATCGCAGCCTTCGCCCGACGCAGTTGCGCAGGAGCTACTCGTATTAACCTGCGACTAGGACTTCACGTGGCTCTTAAGTCGCGTGCGAGCTGCAGTCAGTTTAGCAGCAAAATGCACCGCGTTCGCGTTTTTTGGTGTCAAGGGGCCGGCGGAGCTACATGAGGGCGGACCCCTGGTCAATCTATCTATTGGAGAGCGAGCCGTCGTTTATTCACAGTAGCCGTGCTATGTTGCAATCTCTGGTCGTCCCAGAAGCAAGTTTGACTGGAACAGGACGCTCGGCAGCTATTAACATACAGTTACCAAGCGTACATACATGACCTGAGATTCTGCACGACAATGTTGATCGGCATTTGTGGAAGTATGCAACTGCGCTCGCTTGCTCCTCGTCGAACTCTTGACTGACACGGCATCGTCACCAATTAGGCATCTGTGCGGGCAAGACGACGGTTGGGCAGTACCTAGTCGAGCGTCATGGCTTTACACGGCTGAGTATCCGGGCAAAAGCTGATGGTGCCACGGGCAAGGAGGTGGTATCGTCATCATCGTCGCCCTCACCCGGCTCGCCGACTACCTTTGCCACCGCCGAGGAGCTCCTCGACTTTGTCACGCTGCGCTGGCGGGAGCGCTGGGTGACCACCGACATTGCCAGCGAGCCCGTGCTGGACATCTTTAGTCGGCGGCCCTTTTTCCTGCTCATCAGCGTGGATGCGCCTGTTGCGGTGCGGTGGCGACGCGCCCAGCGGCGAGCGCAGAGCGCCGCGGCCATCGGCCTCGAGTCTTTTGTCACCGAGTCCGACTTTCAGCTCTACGGCGGCGGACCCAGGGCCTACGCACCCCTGTTGCCAGTCATGGCGCGAGCTGCGATGCGCTTTGCCAATGGCGGCCTCGAGGAGAAGACGCTGTCGACGGAACCGCTCTTTGCCGCCCTCGACAAGGCCGGGCTGGATGTGGAGGGCGTTGAGGAGCTGCTGCGGCCGTCGTGGGACCGCTACTTTATGTCGCTGGCCTCGCTGGCCGCACAGCGGAGCAACTGCATGAAGCGGCGCGTGGGCTGTGTGCTGGTGCGCGAGAAGCGCGTGGTGAGTACGGGCTACAACGGCACGCCGCGCGGCTTGCGCAACTGCGGCGAGGGTGGCTGCGGGCGGTGCAACGGCGGCGTGGGTGCGGGCGTCGGGTTGGCTACGTGCCTCTGCCTGCACGCCGAGGAGAATGCGCTGCTCGAGGCCGGCCGCGAGCGCATTCCGACGGCGTCGCTCGCCAACACAATCCTGTACTGCGACACCTGCCCGTGCCTAACCTGCAGCATCAAGATCGTGCAGGTCGGCATCGGCGAGGTGGTCTACAGCCAGGGCTACAGCATGGATGCCGAGACGGCCGCCGTGTTCAAAGAGGCCGGTGTCCGCCTGCGGCAATATATTCCGGTACGTCAACCTTTGACCTCCATCCCTTCTCATCCCTTGCTAGTCCGGGCTACTTGACTGATGAATCACGTATAACAGCCCACGCAAGGCCTGATCCACCTAGATCGAATGACCGTTTCATGAGGATTGTCCCTGGCTCATGGAATTTGGGCGGACAGACGTTTTGGTAGCGATTGACGAGTTGATGAGAAATGTTTTGTGAATGTGAATAGTAATGTCAAGCACATGTGAAGCGAAGCACAGGTGTATCACGAACGGTCATGCCAGAGACAAGAGTAGTCAAAAAAGTCAAAAAGTCAAAAAGCCAAAATAGCGTTCTACAGTGATATCAGCAGAAACAAAAAAGGGAATACATAAATTGAAAAAGGTATACATCAAAAAATATCCGGCTGTCCTCATCCAACTCTGTCCAACAAGCACAAGCAGTGGTCGATGATCGAAAGTGATCGTCGAACGTCCTTCATGTCGTTGTCGCGCGGAAAAAGGGCCGAAACCCAAGGCAAGTAAGAAGTATTTTTTTGTTGACACGCCGTTGTGCAATGTACTTGAGAAATAAATTGCGCAAAAGCGTGCATAGAAGAAGACGGCCATTGTTCCTTCGTCATCTCCTTTCCAAGTTTTCGAGTGACTCGTTCGTTCGCTGGACAAGGCTTGTGCGGTGCGAGTGAGTTTCGCAAGACTGTGGCCAAAACGGCATATCGCGCGCGTCATCTGCATTGCGAGAACCCAGCACAAGCCATGGAAGCAGGGTTGAGGGGTGTGAACGTTGTAATCATTTGCGACGCCAATTGAGGGTTTGTAGTTTGGTTTTCTTGGTTGTAAATTGGTTCTCTCGCAGAGAGCTTGTCGCAGAACTTGTCGAAACGAAAGGCGTGATGATGAAAGAAGAAGCAAGGCGCGTCTTTTTGTGACCAGAGGCTCTTTTGTAAACAGAGCGTAGAGAGAGCGCACAATGGTCTGCGTCCGCACAAGGAACGCAGAACAGCTGCGACGCCTCGTCCAGTATTAGGAGGCCACACAACACACGTCCGTTCCACTCTCGTCCTCAACTGACGACAGTTTCCTTTCCACAGCCCGTCGCCGACTGGGCGACGGCTGCCGATTGTCTTCTCCCCATCGCTCCTCCAATCGGTTGTCCTCCGTCTCCTCCTCCCGTCTGCCGTCCTCGCGGGCAGCTTACTGCTTGTTGCCTGGGCGGCCTTGGAAGCCTTGCGGGCAGCCAGCAGCTTGTGGATCCACAGACCGATCAGACCGCAACCGACGACGAAGATGATGGCGAACACAACAATGACACCGGCCTCACGGCCAGCCAGTTGCCGCGCTTGGCAATGTGCGAGATAGCTTCCTCGCGGGCAGCGAGAGCAACAGATTGGATGGCGGCCATTGCGACTGTGTTGTTTGGTGACGAAAAGTCTGGAGAAGGGGGGAGGGCGGAAGAGTTAGTGGTGGGCGAAAGAGAAGATGAAAGGATGGGGAAAGAAAAACAGAAGGAAAGCAGAGGAAGTAAAAAGGGCGAGAAGAGGGAAGAAAAGGAGGAAAATAGAAGGTGCAGATGGAGGAAAGAGCGGCCAGTAGGGTGGTTATGGGAGGTCTGGGGGGCAGCGTGACGTTGTTTTGATGCGTCTTTTTCCGTCCAGGGCAGGTCGGTAGGTAAGCAAAAAATTTGTAGCGAGTCTTTTTCTTTGTTTGGGTGGGTGCCTTTGTTATTTTATTTTCGCAATTTTTCTTGTTATCGCCGCGAGTTCCGGAGGCGGCGAGAAAGCTTAGCTTCTCTCGACCCGGTTTATTTTGTATTCTGTAATGAGTACTGAGTACCTCTGTCTCGTTTTGGGACTCGTGCTTCGCCGTCGCTTGACAGCAAAAGACAGGATCATAATAACGCCGCGACCGAGGCGGCAAAAGCGAAAGATGGGGAAATGGAGAAGCGCGATGGAGGAGGCAATTCGCGGTTCGAATCGATTGTTCGGATTGATGTATGGATTGTCTCGTACCTTTGTTTGGAGAATAACAAACCGAAGCTCTGGCTTTTGGGTTGGCGAGGTGAAGTGGGGTACGCGAAGCAAGGAGATTGGCGAGAGGGCTATTGTTTGTGTCGACAGGCGACTGGCACGATGGGCTGGTAGACGTGAGGTTGTAGATAAGAAGGCGAGAGAGGAGAGTTTCTGAGGAAGAAGAGATTCACGGAGAAGAGAAGGAAAATAAGCGGTACTCGTAATTAAGGAAATGATGGTAAGAGGAGGGCAAGACGAGAAGGTACGAGTACTTCGCAGAGGTACCGACAAGAGGAACGCCCGTGCATAGCTGGGTAACAGCGAAACAGGCGAAAGCGCACGAGTCACAGCGAGCCGCGAATGTCAGAGGCCTGTTTTTCGAGTGGAGGGTGGTTCTTAGTGTATTGTCGAGTAACGCTTTTACGACGGATTTGGTAAGATACAAGTTGACCACTTGGCGTCGTTAGTGCGTGCCTCTCTGGTTTCGGTTTGTTTAGATGCCGCAGGTAGCTGGCCGGCTCCATGATAGCACCGACAGGGGCTCCAGCTTTACGATTGATGGGCGGATTTATGCCCGCCTGTTTCTTCCTCTGCTCTGTTTCGTTTCGCTTTCCCTGATCTTCGCGATACTCGACGGAGACGGCAGGGCCACGGATGGTAGTAGCGCTGGTCTAAGACGTATCTTGTGTCTGTGTGTTTGGTACTGCTGGTGCGCACTCATTTGTCCCTCTTGCCTGGCTCATCGCCGCACGAGCTCTGTGCGCGTCGTCGCTCCTCCGTGTCACGCTCAGTACGAGTGCTCGTAGAGCACGACGAGGTGACGCAGGGCTAGCCACCAGGAGTTCAGATCAGGAGAAGAAGAGAACAAGCTGATGGATGTCCTGACCCCAGCACATCGCATCACCGCAATGTGAGGACGGAAGACGGCAGGGCTAGGGAAGACTAGGGACGGTTTTTGGTGGCCGGCTGCGCGAATTTCCCTCGCCGTTGTTCGTCTGTGAACCTTCCCCTGCTCTTTTGGCCTAACCGCGACAGGGATCGTTCGAGGCTTCTTCTCGGTAAGATACCAACACGAGACACGGAGCAAGTTACTGCTCCTGTCTGGAGATTAAGAAAGCTACCTCGATATCTGCACAGCGCGCTATGGCGACGCTGCAGCAAGTCGAAATCAGGGAAGGTAAACAAGCAAGAATAGTTAAAGGGCAACCTGCAAGTCCATATCGGGTGACTTTCTGTCGCTGACCACTCAGAGCGCAGCGCAATTTAATACCGTGCTATGCCACCCATAATATTGGACTTTTTCTCGTTTTGCTACTGAACATCTTGCTAGCCTTTGCGCCTTGTCCCACAAGTTCACTGTACCTCCGTGCCGCATCATCATCTGGGCGATGGAGCCTCTCATCTCATCTTGCTCGTGCGGAGGTCTCGAATGTCTCGCAGCGCTGATTAGCTGTCCCGCTGTGGATATATCGCGGACAGGAGCTGACCAGAACTCAAATGCTTGATTTTGTGTCGACCACCAGCACAGACCCTTTTTGAACTGCGACGAGATACGACATTGTTCTGCAACCGTACGACGGATGGCCAAGCGACAATCGTCAAAACTGCAGTGTACTCAGTACATGTACGCATGTCTACGAAGTACGAAATTTGCGTAGGTGTCAAGATACTCCAGCACCCGATCGCACCTGCTGCACTGTGCTGTATCGATACGGCGTAAGATACTTTGTACATTTACTCCGTATTACTTTCCTTAAGAGCTCGCTGCTCATTCATTACCATACCAGCAGATCATGTGCCATGAAGTATTTGCCTCTACTTCGTATTGCCCGTGTCAGTTGACACGTTGGGAGTGAAAAAGGCGTCGGAGAGAGTCAAGTGAGACTGCCTGTGCCTAAGCCGGCCATTAGTAAGGCGCCCGACGAGCCACCTTCCAAGCACGAGCGATCCCATTCCCAAAGCTCAAAATGACTGTTGCCCGAAAAGCGGTGTCCCGTACGTACTTCTACGAGTACAGTATTTTGTGCTCCAGAGTCCGATACCTGTGGCCGGGAGCTACTTGGCTGGCGTCATGCAGTGTGGGCTGAAATGCCGCTTGTACCTTACTCATTGCGCAGCATTGGTGGCCGGGCTGGGGCGCGTCATAGTGTGATGGCAGTGGGCAGCTCCTTGGGAACGAGACCAGACTGCAGGGGCTGCAGTCGTCTTTGCTTGTAGCTTCCTCGTGATTGGAGCTCTACAGGTACGGAGCACCGACTGAGTACTCGTGCATTTTGGACATCACACGGAGCATGTACGAGTAGGATATCTTACCTTAGCTTGTCTGGGGCGACCTGCGGCTTTGCTGCAAAGATTTACGGGGCGCCGAGCTCCACCTACCACACCTTTCTCTCTTGCAGTGTGAGTGGCACCCGAACCCGAGCTTTCCCGCAGGAACAGGTGCACCATATGCTGCCGGCGCGGCTGCAATAGCACATCAGCAAAAGGTGGGAAGGGGCCTAGCCTGAAGGAGGAGATGGGGAGAATGACCTGCCTGCCAAGAGGGAAACGCGGCAGAGCAAATCCTCAGACTGCCAGTGACAGGAAGACACACACCACGAGAATGTCAGACCAGACAGCGAAGAAAAACAGGTCCAAAGCGACGTGGGCCGCGTAGCGTGGAAATAATACCCCAATGGTTAGCACCGCATGTGGGGCCTTTCGAGAACCGCATCACCCAGTCCGGTAGCCAGCCAATGGATCGTCGCCGGTTTCTGAGGCGGGCTGACAGTCAGGCAAGGAACGACAAACGCACTCACACAGTCACTCACTTCCATGAATGTTCGAAGTACGAGTACTCGCACTCGGAAGTCTACGCTGGCTAGCCTGCTCGTATCGAGCCCACCAATCAGAGCCACTTGGCCCTTTGCCCTCGGCGCAAACCATCTTCGTAAGGCCCGCCCGTCTGACAGCATCGAAGGCGTGAAAGCTTCCACGGAGACGTGGTAGAGACAGCCTGCTTTAGTCTCTGTTGCATCAATGTCGGTGCCGACTTTGCCTATGCGCCGACTTTGCCTGGCCTTGTTCGGGATCGGTCTCTTGACATGGAGGCCTTGATGGGCGTTGCGTGCATATGACGAACTGGGCACGGCCCGGTTGGCCTCACCAGCCTCTCCCCTTGGCAGAGACTTTGGCGGCTTCCCTGCTCTTTCCAATGTCCCTCTCTTGCGGTCCCCCTCCTCACCGCCCGAAAACAATTCACGCAGTCGCGCAGGGCGTTTCCTGAGTCCTGATCCTGTATGAAGTACGTCGTACCATCGCTCCGGCTTTCTTCTTTCGCATATTCACAGGCGTCTCGTCTCAACACCGTACGTCCATTCCTCTTCCGTCCATTGTGAGCGGTGACCAATGCCGGGTCCTCCGACTCTCTCCACTTTTCTGTTTGGCACAAATGCCCAAAAGCAGTTGAGGCATACGCTGCCTGTGAGAAACAGGAACAAAAGCCCGGCCAAGCGAAGCGCCGGCCTGTCTCTGAATTACGAAGCTTCAGGCAGCTCGGAGGAGAGACAGGACCCGGACCAATTTCCGTCCGGGGCGTATTACTGAGTACTCCGTACTTTCGTAAGTCGCGCGAGCCCAAGCGACGTAGGCAAGAAAAGTGACAGAAAATCCAATGGCCCAGTAAAAACAGTAGCATACGAGTAAAGATGGGACCTGAGAAAAAATAGGAAAGGAACCAGACGAAGTCGAGAAACCTGTCAAATAGAGCAGGAACTATGTAATGCTAGTTTTCCTCGGTTGACGAAGGCAGGTGTCCCCACAACGGCCAAACGCCGACAGCGCAGAAGTGCGCGAAGGCGAGGCCAGAAGGTTCCAAAAGACGACAAGGCCTGTCAGGGCAACCCGTTCGAGCGACGCCACTTCCTATACAAACGCCTTGACCTGGTGAACCGTCTCATCGATACCACCAGCACAACAACGGACAGCTGCTAGAACCGGCCAATTCGGCAGACTCTGGGTGCAACAGGGCCCTTTGTTCTTCTACTGAGTAGGCCCTCTGTGCAAGAAAGGATGGAGCTGCGAGGCGAAAGCCCAAACCTCCTTTGCCTGCCAGCAACAGGACCAGAAGCCAAAAGCCAAAAGCCAAAAGCCAAAAGCCAAAAGCCAAAAGCCCCAAAAGAAAAGAAACACGACGCGCGGGTATGGACTGAGCCAGATGGAGAGCCGAGGCGGGCGACGTTGGTGCTGCATGGATGGGGCATAGCACGGAAACAAAGTCCAGACGACCCGGAAGCAAAAGAGGCAAAGAGTGGACAAGGGCAAAACGATGGAACAGAAGTTTGGTGCCCAAATGATGCTTGATGGGACGAGAATACGTGGGCTAGACTGCGCCTGGTCCATGCTAACAAAGAGTCAACGACCGACCAGCCCCATCGACGGGCCTTTTGCAAGGCTTTGGCCCGTCATGTGTTGCCAGGCATTCCCTGGACGTCTGTATCGGCATACAAGTCCAGCATCGCACGCAACCTGTCCACCACTGCAGCCACCCGATTCCCCATCATCTAGCACTGGATCACCTGCGGCCCGGCGCCGTGTAGGGCTTCCCGCCGTTGTCTGGCTGGCCCGTGGAGCCGTAGATGTTGATGAGATGCCCGGGTCCTCGGCCTTGTATGCGCCGGGAAACGACACCAGATCCGACGCCGCCGGCGCAAAGGTGCCTGAACCGGACACGCGAATCTGCGCGCACGACTGGTAGAACTGGGCGGCGCCCGGCGACATGGCCGAGTGCAGGCCAGGATCTCCACGCGCAGCAGGTACTGCCCCGGCGCGATGCACGGCGGCATGTCAAAGTACGACCAGCCGTTGTTGGACAGCATGTGGTCGACGCCCACTGCTTGCTGCCGGTGTCCAGGCCGTCCTCGGCAATCTTGAACCACTTGAGCCCCGTCTGCGACGCCGACGCGCGTCGTCGACCTTGGCCAGGTAGGCCATGATGGGACCCTTGTGCGAGTGCGCAATCGGTTGTCCGGGTCATTGGCATACTGCGCGCCGCCAATGACGTGCTGCCAGTAGGCGCCGACCTTGTCGCCGGGTGCGACATCGACGACAGCCTGGGAGGTCGAGCCAGGCTGGCCGCAGATCATGCTGTTGCTGTTGACATCCTGCACGGGGTCGTTGTTGCTGGGTGCGCGCAGGGCGACGAGCTGGCCGGATGATCTGCCGTTGACCGACAGTTGCTGTGGAGGTCTTGTTAGCGATGGCTTTGAAAGGCTTTGAAAGGCTTTGAAAGGCTTTGAAAGGCTTGGGAAGAGCAAGGCTTTGCTCGAGGGCAAAAGCGTGCCTGGAAGATGCAGTGTGCCTGGGCACCAGCGCCGCACGCGAGGGCGGCGGCCACCGAGGAGAGCTTCATGAAGGTAGACAACAACAAAAAAGGGATGCGAGACTGAGATGGCGATGCTGTGGCGGGTCGCAAACCGAGCTGTGTCCTGTACCATCTAATCGCATCCACACTCTACAAGGCGCAGGCGAGACGAGTGTCTTTTATATATGCGCAGGCTGGCAAGCGCCTATCCTTGCTTGTCGACATCTTTTTGTCTTGCCCAGACTCACGCGCAGGAGATAGATAGCACTGCCCTGGCGTGATTTCTTGGACACTGGTCCATCGCCTTCGGCAACAGGCCCGAGACTGGGATCGAGAGGTCCGCCTGTCGCCTACTTGGATGCTGTTTCCCACATTCTGGTGTATCTGGGGAAGAAGGGCAGGGAAACTCTTGTGCGGAAGGTGGTCAACAGTGCCCGGAAGCGGATCCAGATCACCGCAAGACGTGCCGGGCGAGGCTGTATCTACGGCCTTGTTCTGTTGGTCACGGACCTTCGGCAGCGTTTTCCTAGTACACTGCAGTCTTGTGACAAAAGGCACAGCCAAACTCGGCACAGCAAAATGCATGCTTTTTTGGGAGATGGGGAACGAGACAAAGTACACATCGTCTGGTCTTCATATACATTAAGCTTGCAATTCGCAATATCGGCTTAAATTAAAATGAACATGGTTCTGCGTGCGAGGAAGCGCCGAAAAAGGTACGGCCAGAGCAGCAAAGCATGGAAGCAATATCGAATTCGCAATGCGGCCCGAGTTGGCGGTCTCTGCATTCACTGCCACCCTCCTTAGTTTGAAAACCGTCTGAGTTAAAGTGCTTCATGATTACGTTGCACCATTTAGGCTCGTCGCAGGGAGCATGCCGGTTATATAGTCATTGATTAAGAATGATATATATGTACCAAGAGACGGCGTCTTCATGCGAGAACCATATCCAGGCAAAGCAATTGCATTTTGATCTCTATTTTTTAAAGACGATGTTGGAAGCCTTGTACTTCGTATTGGAAATGAAAGGAAGATGTGACTGAGGCTTGCTGGAAGGACAGTCGTAGACGACAGTCAATATTACCATGGCTTTCTTGCTCCGTCCCCAAATGCTGGAGCCAGCTGACTATCCCTTGAAAATGCTTCCATCATCCCAATCTACCCACCGCCCCTCCTTGGCCCTAATGGTCATTACTTCGTATCGTAAATGAGTGGAGATGGCCTATTCTTGGGCCCATGGTCACTGACAGAGCGCATAGACTTGGGCAGAGGTTCGGTACGACAGGCACCAGGACTGGCCCATTGGTCTTCTATATCGCCGGGCCGTGACTGTTGCCATTTCCGTTATGGCTGCTGCTGCTGTTGTTGTTAACGACGACCGAGGCTGACGCTGACGCAGTGCTGCTGTCCAACCCAAAGTCTTGCGTAAAGATGCGCTGCCACACGTCAAACCACTTTTGATGCTGCGCCGTCGGCTGCTTGCCGGGCGCCTTGAACGACCGCGACAGCATCTCGCGCAGGCGCGACCGCAGCACCTTGATCACCAGCAGCGTCTTCCAGTCTGGACGGCAAAGCGTGCTCGGTTTCCGTCCAAGATCAGCACGCCAGAGAACATCTGTGTTGTTAGCAGTGTTGGCAGAGCATAGACATACAAAAATGGCAACTCACATCGCATCGCATGTCTCCGCAGAGCAACGCGATCGGGAACGCCTCGACGGTCGTCGTCTCGTGGGCATTGTAGAGCGACTTGCTCTGCATGATGTTGTAGTATGACAGCCACCGCAGTTCGTTGTGCCCCGGTTGACGCTCGACGGGTGGAGCCGGATCGCCTGGTTGTTGCTAATGTTGCGCAGACCGTTGCCGCCGCCGGAGCATCGCGCACCAACAGCCGGGGTAGAAACTCCACGCAATCACCGACTGCGAGACAATATCCACGTCGCTGTTGATGTTGACGCGCTGCGGCAGCTCAAAGAAGGCCTGCTGGCGCCGACGGCCGCCACGGCCGCCCGACGAGTTGCGCAGCCGGTTGAGGTTGCGGCGCTCTTCGTCAGTCAGAGGCAAGAATCCAGAGTCCACGAGCGACATCATGAGCTGGCCCTTGAGATCCTCAATGTTGGTGAGCGTCTGGATGCTGAGAAAGTTCTTCTTGCAGAACTGGAACTCGCCACCGCCCGCCGCACTGACGGCCGACTGGCAGACCCGCTTCCACGCCAGGTAGGCATTGTACACAGTCAACAGGTCCGAGTCTCCACGACGGAAGCCTAGGCGGACGGTGTCGGCCTGTGCGCGCTGGCCAAACGGTGCCGTGAAAGGCGACTTGGACGACAGAATGGCTGCCACGGTAATCGCCATGTCGAGACATTTGAATACCGTACCCATCAATACGAGCTTGCCAAGGAACACATCGAGCGGGAGACGAGCCAGCTGAATACCAAGCGGCGTGAGCTCTTCGGACGCCGTCAGAGCGCGCACATCGACCAGAGCGTCAATGGCACGGCGAATGTTCTTTTCCGATGGCGGGTCCAGTGCCTGGCCGAGTGTCTCTTGGATGGCGCCAATCTTGCACATTTTGACGCGAATTGCCAGATCTTGCAGGGAAAGGCGAAGCATTTCGGGTGTCTGCTGGTCGCTGAGAATCTGGTCGTGTCTGTACTTGGTGAAGAGGTGGAAGCAAAGACCGTCTTGCACACGACCGGCACGACCGCGACGCTGCTTTGCGTTGGCGCGCGAAATGAACGTGTCGATGAGTCGCGACAGCTGTCGCCGCTCGTCAAAACGCATCTCACGATGCTTTCCTGTATCAACCACGCACGTCACGTCGGGGATCGTGATACCAGTCTCGGCAATGTTGGTGGCCAGGACAATCTTGCGATATCCAGGAGGTGGCACCAGGAACGCAGCTTCTTGGTCTTCGGTTGCGATCGTCGAGTGGAGTGGGTAGATAACCCAGTTTGTCGCAAACGTCTTGTCGCCCGAAAGTAGGTCGTTGAGTGCTCTGATCTCAGCAATACCAGGCAAGAACACGAGAATGGCCTGGCTGTACTTGATGTACTGCTGACCTGTCGCGATCTGGGAAATGAGTTGCACGATGAGCTCGAACGGTATTTGATACTCGTCCATTTGAGCGAGCGTGTTGCGAGTGCGATTCGAGTAGTTCTTGAGTGACTTGAGAAGGTCTGGCTTTGAAGACGTCTCAACAACCTCGTCGACGAGATCGTCATCGAGATCAATGTTCTTCTCCTGCATCCTTTGGTCATGCGAGTACCCAGTGGCTTCGACAGCGTCTTCGAGGTATTGGACCTGCACAGGAACGTGCGTCCTGGGACGTTCAGGACCGGCGCTCCGCCGAGATACTTGGAGAACCGCTCAGCATCCACGGTGGCCGACATGAGCACCACCTTGAGATCTTTCCGCCGTATCAGGAGCTTCTTCAGCACGATCAGCAAAAAGTCGCTGTCAATGGACCGCTCGTGAACCTCATCCAGGACCAGATGGGTAATCTCGCGCAAGTCATTCGAGCCTTCAAGCATACGCATGACAATACCAGTCGTGGCGAAGACCAGACGCGTTTCTTTCGATGTGTTGGCTTCCAGTCGGATCGAGAAGCCAACAAGAGACCGCGCGGTGAACCCAAGTCGTTCCGGCCTTCGCCCAATTCCTCACTTACACGCCGCGCCAGCGAGATGCAGAGATACGGCGTGGCTCGGTGCAGTAGATTTTGCAATGCTTTCCTTGCGCTAGTTGGTGCTCAAGGAGGAACGACGGGACCTGTGTACTTTTACCACAACCCGTCTCACCGCAAACAATCACGACTTGCTCCCTATCAACCGCCTCGAGTACACGGTCGCGGAACGCCCACATGGGAAGCTGCATACGGGACTGTAGCATGGCCTGGTACCTTGGTGTGCTGGACTTCTCGTACCAGATCCGCTGGTAGTACTCTGGGCCGTTCACATTGCGGCTGCCCCGTTCGATGCCCGAGTCCTCTCCAGAGTCTGCAGCATTCCGACCTGCAGCACGACCGCGGAAGGCACCTTGGAGGACAACGCCGTCCTCCAGCTCCTGGTCTCGTCTAATACGCACAAGGTCGCGTAGCTTCTTGATGGCCTCGCGGTCGAGTGAATCTGCCTGGCTCTTCTTGGCCTCGGCGAACTCGGACCACAGATCCCGCCATGCGTGAGGCAGTCGCATGGCCACCTTTTCCTCCTTTGCCGACCCCCCAAAGATGAGGAAGAGAGCTGCCGTGGCAATGAAAGCCTCAGACTGCTTGGCGTCGGGAGTGGCCACCTTGGCCATTCTGAACACAAAGCGTGTGTTGGTCATGCCGGCTTCGATATCGGACAAGGGGCCAAGCTGTGGGATTTCTTGAGGCTTGGTCCACGCGATTGAGACCATGTGCCGATTGGCGAAGGAGATGTCGGAAATGAGTTGGTAAGAAATGCGGACTGACGAGTCCCTTGCACGGCACGCCTCTTCAAGAGCGCGCACTGGCTCACGCCTGTCCATTTTCCAAAGTCACGGATGATGACTTTGGAGCCATCAGAGCCGTTCACCACAGTGTTTGTCTTGCCCGTGGTGGGGTCGACCTCACTCACGGGCAAGCTCGCAAAAAGATCAGCGATTGCATCGTCGTCGCTGTCGTCCTGCGCCAAAATCTCTGCTGCGACGCGCTTCGCCTCCTTGCTCACTTCGTCGTCCGGGTCGTCGTCGGATGAATCTGAGCTGTCCGAAGAATCGTCCCGAGAGCTGCCGCCGCCGCCTCCTTGGCCTTGGCCTTGGCGCGCTCCTCCTCCGCCGCCTTTCTCGTGGCTTCTGAAAACTCGCGCTCGAGTATAATTTTCTTGGACCGCCACTGCATTTCTGCGAGTTTTCTGTCAAAGAGAATGTCGTTTTCGATCCGTTCGAGTTTTCCGAGCAGCATCGCAGTTTCCAGCTTGTCTGCTTCGGACAGAACCACAATGGGCGCGGTCTTGCAGCTTGGGCGACCCTTTGGCGTGTCCGCCTGCAAAGGCCGTTGAAGGACAAAGAGCCGCGCCTTAGTGTCGAGATACATCGGGCCAAGCTCGTCGGGTTCGATGTCGCCATCAAAGGTTATGATGGCCTGTTTTGCAGGGTTCCCTTTCGGCGATCGGCTGGCAGGGCTGGACTTGCCCTTTTTCTTCTGGCCAACATCGGCCGCCAGCAGACTCGGCGTTGTCGCCCCTGAGGCGAGAGAGGTGTCTGATGCGTCTTGACAGTGTTAGAGCATACATACATAAAGCATAAAATTAGAGTGACAATGAATGTGATCAGAGATGGAACTCACCAGCTTGTCCCTTCTTGCCTGGAGCTCCCTGCTTGACGTAGTCCGGAAGCTCGTCGGCGGAGCTTTCCCGGGCTAGCCACTCCAGGGCTTCTTCTAGACCCCATATTGAGTCTTTGGGGCCAGGCCCGACTTGTGTGGAAATGTCCAGGACGTGCTTAAGGACGGCCTGCACCTTGGCATCCGGAAAGCCAGCTGCTTCGAGTGCCTGTTCGAGCGTCCACAGCTTGATTGTCAGATCCTCCTCAGGAAGCAGCTTTCCACTCAGAGAGGCATCTGAACCAAGACTTGACGCCGCGAATCGACTCTCCGACTGGATCAGATCAAGGATCTGGTCCATCAAGTCCTGGGGAAGCCATTTCTTGGAGTTGACTGGCTCGGCCTGGCCTCGTAATATTCGGCGGTCGGTCTCTAAGCGAGTCAATTGGCGCGCGGCATCACGGCGGACTTTTGGCGCATATTTTTCGACAAGAAGTTGAAGCTCCGACTCTTCCAACTGCTTCTCAAACTCCTCGGGCTCAAAGTGGGTGGTGCCGCAGCCTTGCTATCCTCAGATGCTGCATTGTCGGCAGTCGTCGATTTTGAGGTCTGGGGTGCTGCAGGTGCCTGTGCACCATCCTTGCCTTTGCGGCAGTTTGCGGAGCGGCCACAGCATCGACGCCCTCGACCGGATCTGCTCTCGGTTTCGAGGCAATCGAAGTTGTGGCAAAGCCTCGGGCAGCGCTGGCCGCGGGCTTCTTTTCTTTTTGCTGCCGCCGGCCATTTTGCAGCTCTCAGCGAGCTCTCAAAACGGAGCGCGGCGGGGGAGGGGTGAGGAAAACGAGTGACAGTAGAAAGCAGTGAAGGGTGGAGAAGAGGGTGTGAGGGTAGACCAGGGTCAGAAATTAGAGAGAGACAAGGCAACGATCTAAAAAGGCAGAGGCCACGAAGATGAACTTGACCAAAGGTTGAAGCAAGATTCTATGAGGAAAAAATCTCGTGTGGGCTGAAGAAGAAGAGAGCAGAACGTTGTGACTGTCTAAGTGGCAGGTGCAAACGTCCTAAAAATCGAGAACTGGCAACTGCTACTGACGTATTGTTTGTTACCCACCCTTTCTGGCCGAACACAATCTGCAATTGACAATCGCCCCGCGCTTGTTTGGTGCAAATTCGGCAGAACGCCCTGACCGCCCTTCCCCGTTTAGCGCACCCCCACCCGCGCCTTCCCTGTGATTTTCTGTGATTTCCTGTGCTGGCGCCTGTCAGAGAGAAAAGCCCCCATTTGACTCATGCCGCCGGTTGTGCCTGCCATGTTTTAGTGTTGCTTGCCCGCCATGGGCACCGGGCGGAAAAAAATTCAGGGCCCGTCCATAGCACCTGCCATAGCAGGCGGCGTTATGTAATCAGCCAAAGTACAGCAGAGCAAAATGGAAACTGCCAATGCGCTTTCCTTGGGCGAGCCTCACGAGGAGCTAAAAAGCAAACGAGACTGCTCTCCTCAAACGACAACCAGAGTCGACCATCCTGCACAACCGCGAGAAACGAGGGTCTGCCGCCACGAATAGGGGCAAACCAAGCCAAGTCCGTTTCTCTGCTTCTGCTACACTGGACGCTGCCTCGAAACAATGCCAGCAGCATCCCCGGCACACATCGCAACATGACCGAACCGACCCCGACCAACGGGCCCAGCGCCGCGCCCCTCGACCAGTCTCGACGAGAGTGGCCCTGGCAACCTCATCCACATCAATCCGTATTGCCCAGCTGCGGGCCATTGACGACAAGATCACCAATGGCAGTGAGTGTGGCCTGGAGAGCAGCTGTCAGAGTGCTAGTGCTGTGAGACAAATGCGCGTTTACTGACCACGAACCTCTCCTCTTTGATAGACCTCGAGCCGGTGACCATTGCCAAGTTTCTCCCCATTCTCTTCTGGACCCATGCCTCGTACGAAGACCGCCCATCGAGACGTGCTGTGCAAAAATGCTTAATCTCCATTTGCGACAAGAAAACGGCCAGCTCTTGGCGCCCCTGGTTGGCGCCATCAAGGCCGAAGCGTCGAAGCTCAACACGTCCACGGGAAGCACCTTTACGCTCGTCGAATGGTGCAGTATCCTCATGCAGCAACTGGCCGGCACGGAGCTTTGGGACAAGGTCGGAAACGATATCCTTGTTGCCCAGGCGAGCGCCGTCGAGAAGTGCACGCGACCACCCGCACGGCAGAGCGTTGCGCATTCCGCTCTTGTGGTGGCCCGGCGGGGCTTCCGCAAGCTTGTCTCTCTCGACAGCACGCGCGAGAAGGCCATTCTCGAGTCCGTCAAGCTTCTGGCTGCCAAAGGCACCCAGCCGACTGCGCGCAACTCGGTGTTCCTGGGCGTCATCGCCGGCGTGTCGGCCCGCAACGCCAAGGCAAAGGCCATCTTTGAGACGACAAAGCCACAGTATCTTGAATTTTTCTCACGCGAGCTTACCAGCTCCAAGACGCAGCTGTCGAGCAACGTGGCTGCTGGCCTGCACGACTTCTTCCAGAGCTTCGTTACCGCAGAGGACCTTGAGGCCCATATTGTGCCTGCGATCAAGAAGGGCTTGCTGCGCGCGCCCGAGATTATCCTCGACGACCTTATCACGCCTCTCGTCCAGTCTCTGCCCAAGACCTACGACCTGTCAAAGATCTGGAGGAGCACCTGGCCAAGCCCCTGCTGTCCAATGTCAAGTCGAGCAAGGAAGCGGTGCGCAATGGTACTCTGACAGCGTTCCGCGCCCTTGCCGCCAGGTGCACAGACCTGGATGTTGTCGCTCGCGTGGTGGACGAGACCCTCACGCCGCTGCAGACCAGCAAGCTCACTTCTCCCGAGCACCGCACGATCCACTCGCAAATTTTGGCCATGCTTCCCAAGTCCGAAGCCACGGCTGCCAAGGTCGCCACTGGCATCGCCGCGGCGGCATCGAAAGAGGGCAACGAGGCTGCACTGGCAGCTGAGACGACGTCGCTTACGCTGAACACGAAAATCCTGCTGAAAGGCACGACTGACGTGCCTAAGCCGGTGGCAGATGCCTACGTCAAGGGCCTCGCTGACAAAAGGCACCCGCCCGCCGCCTGTGGGTGATTGCGGCAGGCGAGACGCTCTATGATTTTCACACGGAGTCTGAGGGTCTGGCTGCCCACGTCGTCAAGTTTGCCGAGTCTATCTTCCCTCCACTACTCGATGCCTACTCAGAAGTCGTTGCGAACCCTTCCACTGCTTCACAAAACGGCCTCGTCACGGGCGGCCTTGTCGTGTGCGCCATTGCGCCTTTTGTTCAAAGACACCTCGTCTTCAGCCCTCTCCGCCTTATCCAATACGTTCTCACTTGAGAAGCATTGCCTTGTGCTCCAGCCGAAGCCATCTTTCCTCCTTAGCCCAGAATATATACAAAGCTCGCGACCGACGACGACATTCGTGGCTGTACCGTGCACTGATTGCTGCTTTTCCAGCACTGGGAGACGACGAAAGAGTCTGATATCAGCGTCGCCTGGGCAGAGGCCTATATTTATGCATCCACCACTACAAACGGCGGCCCGTTCCTGCGCAGAGAGGCAAACAGCGCCCTCTCTGACCTCTACTTCCACCAACCCCGCCGGGTGTCCAAGTCCCTGATCGCAGGTCTGTGGCACTGGCTAGAGACCCTCGCCAACGGCGACAAGGAGAGTGCGTCGATCCTTGCCAAGTCGCAAAATGAGTTGCTCCTTTCTGTTCTCGGCGCTATCTGCCGCAGACCCTCTGATTTCGTCAGAGCAACCGGAAAGGCGCCCGAGAAGGACCAGATCGAGCAACAGATGTGCGGATTGGTTGTCCTGGCCCGCCCGTTCTCATCCCTACGAGCAGCTGGATCGAGCTCTGTCTGCGTGCCGAGGTGGACCCTGGCAGCCTCGCCCAGCACCAGGAGAAGCTGCTCCTGGAAGAGATCTCTGAGCGTACGCAGCTGACACAGACGTCAATCGCGATTAAGACGGCTGCCTACGAGGCTGCAGCTGAGCTTGTCTTCGTGGCTCCCGAAAAAGATGGCGCCCCGCATTGTCGAGCTGATTCAGCACGACTTGGCTGTCGACGAGCTGCGGGCCATTGGTCCCGTTGACGCTGCCATCTTCCGGACACCCCCGGCACCTTATTCGTCGATGTCCTAGCCAAGACGACAAGCAACCTGCCAGCAAGAACAGCAAGGACTATGATGTGCTCAAGTGGGAGGAGGAGCTCCGTGCGCAGCTCGCCGCCAAAAAGGGCCAGCAGAAGAAGCTCACTGCTGAAGAGACTGCCAAGGTCAAGGCCCAACTCAAGAAGGAGGCTGAGATCCGCGAAAGGGTTGGCCTGCTCGAGGCGCGTCTTCTGCGCGGCATTGGTGTCATCCGTAGTCTCGCCACCGGCCGCGCCGACCGATGCTTCTCAGTGGATGGGCCCGGCCGTCGAGGCTCTTTTGGACGCCATCGAGGCTGGTGCCTGCCTGATCACCGGCGACGTGGCACCCTGGCACTCATCGCCCTCTCTGACCGTGTTTCTAACCGTCTTGGTGCCATGCGTCCGTTTATCGGCGTTGCCGCCCTGCGTGCACATGACGTGTCGTCTCTTCCGGAGAATCTTCTCGAGGAGCCTTTGCCTGACCTGATTACTCGTGTCCTGTACCGCCTGCGCTCCACAGGCGAGCAGCGTCCGTTTGATACCGTGTCTCTCATCTACTTCCTCCCGCTCCTCCTACTGGTCCTCAACAAGGGCGGCTTTGCCCCCGAGGCCGAGGACCGTGACGCCCAGCTGGTTCTGGCCATTGAGGTGCTCTCCTTTCACACCGACACCTGCGCCGACGAGGCCATCCCGCGATCCGGCCTGCTCTCGGTCCTCATCTCGTCGATGCAAAACTACAGCCAGCACTACAAGATTATCAAGGACTGCTTTGCCGACATGGTCCGCTGCGTAGCTCCTAACATCTCCAAGGAGGAGACCAGCATCCTGTCCCAGGGCGTCATTGTTGGCCAGGCAAGCGTTCGGTCGACGGTGCTGCAGTCCATCAGCGCCGAAGTCGACATGAGCGAGCTCTCGACATCGGAAGAGATCTGGCTTGGCATGCCACGACGATGTCGAGGAGAACGTTGACCTGGGCCGTGAGATTTTGGGAGGAGAGCGAGTTCGAGGTGTCGGAAGACCTGCCGAGAGAACGCTGCCCTATCTGCAGAGCAAGGATGCCAGCTTCGCCGCGCCGCCGCCCGCGCGCTCGCCGAGTCCATTGTCATCCTCAAGTCGTCCAAGGTCTTTGAACAACATCACCTCGCAGCTGCGGTCCTCATACATCGAGCTAGCCAAGCCTCGTGTGGCCCAGCTCGACGAGTTTGGCATGCCCCGGAAGATGGACTTGTCTGACCCCTGGGAGGCACGCCACGGCATTGCAGCGGCCTTCAAGGAGCTATCCCCCAACCTGGACCCGGCTGAGGTCGAGCCGTTCCTGCACTTCCTGATCGAGAACGGCCCCTGGGTGACCAGAACGGTACCGTCCGGCAGGAGATGCTGGATGCAGCCATCCGTGCCATTGAGGTGCACGGCAAGCCATTGTCGCCAAGCTAATGCAGACCTTTGAGAAGACACTGGCTGCCCCGACAAGAATTCAGATGCCGCCGATCGTGTCAACGAGGCTGTCATCATCATGTACGGCGCTCTTGCCCGCCATCTCAAGCCCGGCGACGCCAAGATCCCAGTCGTTATCGAGCGCCTGCTGGCGACGCTCAGCACCCCCTCGGAGACTGTGCAGTACGCCATTGCGGAGTGCCTGCCGCCGTTGGTCCAGACCTGCGGAGACAAGTCGTCCAAGTACTTTAACCAGGTGATGGAAACGCTGATGACATCCAAGAGCTATGCTGATCAGCGGTGGTGCCGCCTACGGCCTTGCCGGCCTGGTTCTTGGCCGCGGTATCGGATCCTGAAGGACTACCGCATCCTAACCGCGCTAAGGGGTGCCGGCGAGAACAAAAAGGAGGCAAACCAGAGAGAGTCGGCTCTTCTTGCATACGAGCTCCTCGACCATCCTTGTCGTCTCTTTGAGCCTTACGTCATCCAGATCGTGCCCAGCTGCTTGCCGGTTTTGGTGACAGCAACCTCAACGTCCGCGATGCGTCGCTAGCTGCCGCAAGGCGTGCTTCGCCAAGCTCAGCTCCTTTGGTGTCAAGAAGATTTTGCCGACACTGCTCGACGGTCTTGACGACCAGCAGTGGCGAAGCAAGAAGGGTGCCTGCGACCTGCTCGGTGCCATGGCTTACCTGGACCCGCAGCAGCTGGCTCAGAGTCTGCCCGACATCATCCCGCCCCTGACGGCTGTGCTGAACGACAGTCACAAGGAGGTGCGCGCTGCTGCTAACAAGAGCTTGAAGCGCTTCGGCGAGGTCATCAACAACCCCGAGGTGCGCAGCCTGGTGGACATTCTTCTCAAGGCCCTCAGTGACCCGACCAAGTACACCGACGACGCCCTCGACGCGCTCATCAAGATCAAGTTTGTGCACTACCTGGACGCCCCGTCGCTGGCGCTCATCAGCCGCATTCTGCAGCGCGGTCTCGGCGACCGTCCAACACAAAGCGCAAGGCCTCGCAGGTCATTGGCAGCTTGGCCCACCTTACGGACAAGAAGGACCTCGTTGCCCATCTGCCCGTGCTCGTTGCCGGCCTCAAGGTGGCCGTGGTCGACCCTGTGCCGACCACACGTGCCACGGCCTCGCGTGCCCTTGGTTCGCTGGTGGAGAAGCTCGGCGAGGATGCCCTGCCCGACCTCATCCCTGGTCTTATGCAGACCCTCAAGTCCGATACGGGCGCTGGCGACCGTCTTGGTTCTGCCCAGGCCCTGTCCGAGGTTCTTGCCGGTCTCGGCACGACTCGTCTGGAGGAGACGCTCCCACCATTCTCCAAAACGTCGAGTCGTCCAAAGCGTCGGTCCGCGAGGGCTTCATGTCGCTCTTCATCTTCTTGCCCGTCTGCTTCGGCAACAGCTTCTCGGCTTACCTCGGCAAGATCATCCCGCCGATTCTGGCGGGCCTGGCCGACGACGTCGACTCGATCCGCGAGACTGCTCTGCGCGCGGGTCGCCTACTCGTCAAGAACTTTGCCTCGCGCGCCGTCGACCTGCTGCTTCCCGAACTCGAACGCGGTCTGGCGGACAACAGCTGGCGCATTCGTCTCAGCTCCGTGGAGCTTGTTGGCGACCTGCTCTTCAACCTTTCTGGCATCAGCTCTAAGCAAGACATGGATGAGGACGAGTTGGAGGAGGACGCCGTCCGCGAGGCGGGTGCGACTCTGCGCGAGGTGCTCGGCGAGGACAAGCGCGACAAGGTCCTGTCGTCGCTGTACATTTGCCGCTGCGATACCTCGGGCGCTGTGCGCTCGGCCGCCATCGGTGTCTGGAAGGCGCTCGTGTCCAGCCCGAGACACTCAAGGAGCTGGTTCCGACGCTTACGCAGCTTATTATCCGCCGTCTGGGCAGCGCCAACATGGAGCACAAGGTCATTGCCAGCAATGCTCTGGGCGAGCTGATCCGCAAGGCGGGCGACAACATTCTGCAGACGCTGCTGCCGACGCTCGGCGAGGGTCTCAAGACCTCGACCGACTCGGATGCCAAGCAAGGTATCTGCCTGGCGCTCAAGGAGCTCATTTCGTCGGCGTCGCCCGAGTCGCTCGAGGACCACGAGGCGGTGCTCATCTCCATTGTGCAGTCTGCCCTGACCGACTCGGACGAGGAGGTGCGCGAGGCCGCTGCCGAGGCGTTTGACTCGCTGCAGCAGGTCATTGGCAAGCGTGCCGTGGACCATGTGCTGCCCAGCCTGCTGCACCTGCTGCAGAACGACGAGGAGGCCGACAACGCGCTGGCTGCGCTCCTGACGCTGCTAACGGAGACCTCGCGTTCCAACATCATCCTGCCGAGCCTGATTCCGACGCTGATTGCACCGCCCATCTCAGCCTTCAACGCCAAGGCGCTGGCGTCGCTGTCGCGGGTGGCAAGCGGCGCGATGAACCGCCGCATGCCGCACATTATCAACTCGCTGATGGACAACATTATCAACTGCAACGAGGACGAGCTGCGCCAGGACCTGGACTCGTCGTTTGACACAGTCATCTTGTCGATTGACGAGCACGACGGCCTCAACACGGTGATGAACGTGCTGCTGCAGCTGCTGCGCCACGAAGACCACCGCAAGCGGGCAGCAACGGCACGCCACATGGCCGTCTTCTTCGCCCAGGCGGATGTCGACTACTCACGCTACAGCGCCGACCTCGTGCGCGCTCTTCTCATCTCGTTTGACGACCGGGACAAGGACGTGGTCAAGTCGGCGTGGAGCGCGCTGTCTGAGTTCACCAAGAAGCTGCGCAAGGAGGAAATGGAGAACCTGGTGGGATCGACGCGCCAGACACTGCTGCAAGTGGGCGTGGCCGGCTCCAACCTGCCGGGCTTCGAGTTGCCCAAGGGCATCAACGCGATCCTGCCCATTTTCCTGCAGGGCCTGATGAACGGCACGGCCGAGCAGCGGACAACGGCGGCGCTGGCCATTTCGGACATTGTGGACCGGACGAGCGAGGCGTCGCTGAAGCCGTTTGTGACGCAGATCACCGGTCCTCTGATTCGTGTCGTCACCGAGCGCTCGACGGACGTCAAGTGTGCCATCTTGCTGACGCTCAACAACTTGTTGGAGAAGATGCCGACGGCGCTCAAGCCGTTCCTGCCGCAGCTGCAGCGCACATTCACCAAGGCGCTGGCCGACCCATCGAGCGAGCTGCTGCGGTCGCGCGCAGCAAGGCACTGGGTACGCTGATCAAGTACACGCCGCGCGTGGACCCGCTGATTGCCGAGCTCGTGACCGGCTCCAAGACGACAGACCCGGGTGTCAAGAACGCCATGCTCAAGGCGCTGTTCGAGGTCATCAGCAAGGCCGGCGGCAACATGAGCGAGCCGTCGCGGGCCGCCGTGCTCAGCCTGATCGACATGGACGCGGAGGTGCAGGATGACAACATGATTATCACCAACGCGAAGCTGCTAGGTGCGCTGGTCAAGAACGTGCCCCAGGAGGCGGCCACCAGCCCTGCTCAAGAACCGCGTCGTATCGCCGCATGCCACACATTCCTCGGCACTGGCACTCAATGCTGTGCTGCTCGAGTCGCCAGCTGTGCTGCTTGAGGGCCCCTTGGCGGAGGACCTGCCGGCCCTGCTCTGCCAAGGGATGACCAACAAAGATGTACGTGCCGTCCTTTTTTGAGTTCCCCACCATTATTATGTCATGTACTAACACGTTGCAGCTCTTCGTTGCCGACAACTTTGTCCTCGCGACGGGCAAGTACCTGCTGAGCCACAGGCCAAGACTTTTGAGGACACCAAGGAGATCTTTGAGACGCTGGCCAAGAACATCCCGCCCGGCGGCCCGGCCGACACCCGCCGTCTGACGCTGGTGCTTGTGCGCACGCTGGCCCGCGTGCACCCCGACATGGTGCGCCCGCACCTGCCGCTGCTCGCGCCGCCCGTGTTTGCCTCCGTGCGCGACCTGGTGATTCCCGTCAAGCTGTCGGCCGAGGCGGCCTTCATGGCCCTCTTTGACGTGATTGACGAGGAGAGCAAGATCTTTGACAAGTACATTGCCAGCCCGCAGCAGCCGACCTGCCTGCCCAGACCAAGCGTGTGATGGGCGACTACTTTAAGCGTGTGACGATGCGCCTGGCGTCCCAGGCTCGCGAGCGCCGCGATGCCGAGGGTGGTGCTGGCGGTCTCGGCCTGTTTGACGACGAGGTCGAGACGAGCGCGAGATTTGGAGTGTGGGCCAAGTTGACGTTGGCGCGGACGTCTTTGGCAAGGAATAGAGAAATCTCGGAGAGGTTGAGAGTGTGTGATAGTATAGGACTTGGATTTGGAAAGCACAAAAAAGTACAAAGCGATTGAAATAAAAAGTATCTGATTTGATATCGAATGTTGACCCCGTGAGGCTGTGCTGCGAGTCTGTGACCAATGCAACCGCCGTGACCGCTGTAGGTGATAGCTCCAGGGCAACCTTGTTCCTTCAGAGGCGAAAGGTGGCGCCACGCCAAACGGCCCTATTACATCATCCAGCGCCGACAACCCAGCGGGCCAATCGCCTGCTGGCTTTTTGTTAGCGATGAAGCCATCCTGTCTTGCTGCATCGCGAGTGACGAAAAAATCCACCAGCTCTCGGTTGCAGATCGAACTTGACTTCCTATCCGCTTCTTTGCTCTCCAACCTCATTTTACGAGCACCCCCCACACGCCACACACTATGCTTTCACGCTCTGCAACGCGGGTAAGTCTGCCCTTGGCGTCGAGCAAGACATCTCGACTGTGCCGTCCTAACCGTGTTTAGCAGCTCTTGCGCCCGGCTGCTCGGCCCACGGCCCTTGCCGCAAGCCGTGTCCGGCTCGTGCGTCGCGCCCTCCGTATCTGCGGTCTCGTTCGCCTCCCAGCTCTCGACCGCCGCCCGGAGACCACAGACCTCGCGCTCGCCTGCTCCCACAGCCCCCCTTCGCGCCGCCTTCCAGCGCCGCTTCCTGTCGGACAACACCCGCGAAGCCATTGACCGCGCCGTCAACTCGGCGCCCGTCGTCCTCTTTATGAAGGGCACGCCCGAGCTGCCGCAGTGCGGCTTCTCGCGCGCGGCGATTCAGATTCTGGCCTGCAAGGTGTCGACCCGGACAAGTTTGCGGCATTCAACGTGCTGGAGGACGCCGAGCTGCGGGCGGGCATCAAGGAGTACTCGGACTGGCCGACGATCCCGCAGCTGTACGTGGACAAGGAGTTTGTGGGCGGCTGCGACATTTTGGTGTCGATGCACCAGGGCGGCGAGCTGGCAAAGCTGTTTGAGGAGAAGAAGGTGCTGGTGGCAGTCGGCGAGGGCGACGCCGAGGCGCCCAAGGAGTAGACGTGCTCCACGGGCTGTGAAGGAGATTGTACAAAGATAGACACGAGTGGCTTGGACAAGAAGCACTCTACGAGAAACAAAGTCAAAACGCATATACCCGTCTCTTGCTTGTTCTAGTTGCGTGTATGGTGTGACTACATGTGACGTTCAAGTTGCGTTCAAGTTGCGTCCTCCGACCCGTCTACAACGGATATGCTGCGCCATCACCGCGCTGGTCACTGCCTGCCGACCACACGGCAATGTCCTCCACCGGATCCTTGGTGTAGCGAATGATCTGGCCACGGCCAAAGAGCGCACGCGACTTGTCCGTAATCACACGCACATCATGGCCCATGCGCCCGCAGCCCTTCAATGGTCTCCTCGGGCATGCCCTCCTCGACCGACACAATCGCCGCAAACACGTCGCCCTCGTCCGGCATGCCTGAGCCGATGCAGATGCGCGGTGCGTCCAAGGCCTGCTGCGGGTTTGCGCCGCCCGCCAGCTGGCCCAGCAGCGTCTGCACGTGGCCCTGCGGCTGCATGAAGCCGCCCATGACGCCAAAGACGGAGAAGAGCGAGTTGTCCGACTGGCTCGTCACCAGGCCGGGGATAATGGTGTGGTAGGGCCGCTTGCGCGGGGCCATGACATTGGGGTGGCGCGGGTCCAGGCTGAAGTTGCCGCCGCGGTTCTGCAGCGAGAAGCCGCAGCCCTTGGGCACGATGCTGGTGCCAAAGCCGCCAAAGTTGGAGTTGATAAAGGAGATGGCGTTGCCGTCAGCGTCGGCCACCGCAAAGTTACACGGTGTCGCTGCTCGTCCAAGCCGGCGAGCGGAACGGCGGGCCACCGGGGTTGCCGTGCTCCAACTTGTGCGAAGAGGCCACCTCGCTCGGCAAAAACAGCTTGGCGCGCTCAGCCAGGTACTCGGGAGCCAGAAGGCCAGACACGGGCACGTCCACCTCATTGGGATCGGTGACGAACCAGTTGGCGTCGGCAAACGCAATGCGCAGCGCCTCGATGATGGTGTGCAGATACAGCGCCGTGTTGTAGTCTTCAGGGCCAAACTTGGGAACGACGCCCTGTGCCTGCAGCTCCTGGATGATGCCGAGCGCCATCAGCGCAATGATGCCCTGGCCGTTGGGCGGGTGCTCCCAGACCTCGACGCCCGTCTCCTTGTCGCCGTATTTGAGCGAGATGGGCTCCACGCGCTCGGAGCCGGTCTCCAGATGATGCAACAGATCGGATGCGTCCAGGTGGCCGCCGCGTGCCTGCACAACCTCGACGATCGCCTCGGCGATGCGGCCCGTGTAGAAGCCGGCCTTGCCCTCGGTAGCGAGTGTGCGGAACGTCTGTGCGAGCGTCGGATTGCGCATGATCTCGCCGGCGCGAGGCGCGCGGTAGCCATCGGGCTGGGCTGCCGGGTCCTTCTTCAGCCACTCGGCAAAGTTGGGCGACGCTTCGCGCAGGCCGGCCTCGGACCTTTGCCAGAACGTCGCCGTCAGCTCCGAGACGGGGTAGCCCTCCTCGCCAAGCTTGATGGCCGGCGCCAGCACCTGCTCCATGCTCAGCTTGCCGCTTGCCAAACAGCTGGACGGTTCCACCCAGCCGGCTGCCGCACCGGGCACCGTCACGGCGTGCACGCTGGTCAGCGGGATCTGTCGCCCGCGGAGGCCTGGCTGGCAGGCCCAGACTCGACCGGATGCGCTCGAGCGAGAACTGGTGGCCAGACGCCGGATCCGTTCAGGGCCGACACCTTGCCCGTCTTGGCGTCGTAGTACAGACAAAACATGTCGCCGCCGATGCCGGTTGAGCACGGCTCAGTCAGGTTGAGACCGGCGGCCACAGCGACGGCCGCGTCGGCTGCGTTGCCGCCGGCGGCCAGGACATCAATGCCGCACTTGGCAGCCAGCGGCTGGGTGCATGCCACCATGCCCTTGGTGCTGTGCACCACACTGCGGCGGCTGGGGAACCGCTGGAAGACATCCGACGGCGCGGGAAGACGGAAGCAGTCTCGCACGGCATGATGATGGCTGTGCTGGTATTGAGAGGCGAAACGGTGATGATGGCTTCGTGGTTTCAGGACAGAGAGGGAATAAGAGGAAGTGCGCAAGGTGGGGTATAACGATAAGACCGTGACAATGCGACGACGAGCTCATCCGATGGAGGGACGCTGTTGGACTTGCAACTCGATAACCCACTGATTAAAGGTTCGCGGCGACCTCCGGACAGCGAGATCCGCCGCCTTGTACTGCACGATCGCCGTTACAGACGAGCCATTGTTGTTCCTCTTCTCTCGCCTCGTATTACGTGTGTACCTTTTTAATGCCCACGGCGAAATTGTCCGTCCCAACAGCCGGGCTCCATATGAAGGTCGCGCTTTCCTCGCGAGAGCGGAGGCGCCAAGAGTGGTGCAAGAGCCGTGTTAGGAAGGCACACGGGTCGCTTGCCCTCACCAGCAGCTTTGCAGCGAAGCGAAGAAGGCGCGAACGGCAGTGGTCAAGTCGCAATGACAGGCACGTGAGCTGCAGTCAACCACCAACATCGAGAGCCTTGCTAAGAACGGATCGAATTCACGGACACTGTTTGATGCCGCCCTCTTTGCATCACTCTCAACTTCTGTGATTTATCCCTCTTCCAGGGCCCGTTCGAGAGGCAACGGAGTAGGACAGCCTGCCTCGGAGCGTCACGTGTGGCCGCTGTGGAACAATGCTGAGGCGCTAATTGGCAGCTGTAAAAACGCGTAAAAACGCATGGGAAGGATTGCCGTTTGGGACAGCACGGCACAGCAGACGACCAGCAAAGAAAAAAACGATTCTCGGCTTTGACCGCCTCCACAGCAGACGAGGCTACCGGTCGACGACATCCTCCTCCCACCACCACGACTCACCCCGATCCGCTAGCCCGACGTCACCTATTACATGCGGCAACCATGTTCGCCGCCCCGTGGGTTTGCAGGAGCTGTGCCAGGTCGGTGCTCACGCGCCGGACCGTGAGTCGGTTCGGCCGTCGTTTTGCCAGCCATGGTGCGTTTGCAGGTCCTCGCGCTCTCTATGCCTCGCTCGACCCTCGACTGACATGAACTGCTCGCAGCCACCGCCGGTGCGGTCCCGCCCGTCCTCCTCGAGCGCGCCCGGCGCATGGCCTCCGAACACACGCTTCTGAAACGTGCGCTCGAGACCGAGTTCGACACCAAGGCCGCTAAGCGTGTTGGCGAGACCCAGAGCGTCGCCACGGCCCTCGTCGAGTGGGAGGAGGCGCAAAACTCGGCCGACGAGCTGCGCGGCATGTTGGGTGCCCCTGACGAAGATGCAGAACTGCAGCAGCTGGCACGCGACGAGCTCGAGGCCACCGAGACCCGGCTCGACGAGCTAGCCCAAGCGCTGTCCGCCTCTCTCTCGCCCAAACACCCCTTTGGCGACATGCCCTGCCTGCTCGAGATGCGGCCAGGGCCCGGCGGTCTGGAGGGCCGCTTTTTTACAGACGCACTCTTCCGCATGTACCAAAACTACTGCTCGCGCCTCGGTCTCCGAGCGCGTGTCGTCAAGTACGAGACACAGGACGCGATCGGCGATACGGGTTCGGACGGCGAGGCCGCGCTGCAGGAAGCTGTCCTCGAAATCCAGGATGCGGGCGCCTACGACATGTTCCGCGGTGAGGCGGGCATCCACCGCGTTCAGCGCATCCCGGCCACGGAGAGCAAAGGCCGCACGCACACCAGCGCCGCGGCCGTCTGGGTCCTGCCGTCGTTCCCGGACCAACCCGGCCCCGACAGCCAAAACAACTACGACGATCCGAGAGCTTATTTTACGTTTCGCCGGCCGACGTGCGCACCGAGACGATGCGTGCGCGTGGCGCCGGTGGCCAGCACGTCAATAAGACCGAGTCGGCCATTCGCTTGACCACATACCCACGGGCACCGTCGTGTCGATCCAGGACTCGCGGTCGCAGCATGCGAACCGTGATGCCGCCTGGAAGATCCTGCGGGCGCGCATTGCCGAGAAGCGGCGTGAGGAGCGCGAGGAGGAAGCGCGGCGCATGCGGGACGCCGTGCTGTCCAAATCGCAGGTGACGCGTTCCGACAAGATCCGCACGTACAACTACAGCCAGGACCGCGTGACAGACCACCGGTGCGGCTTGGACGTGCACAACCTGCCGGACGTCATGGACGGCGGCGAAACTTTGACGCGTGTGATGAAGGCGGTGCAAGTCTGGCAGCGCGAGCGGGATATTGAGGCCATCTTGGCGGAAGAAGAGGCTGATGCGGCCGCCGCAGCCGCGGCCAATGCACCGTCGCCAAAGTCAAAGGGCAAGAAATGAGGCCAGAAAGTGCACAAACGCTTACAAAGTAGCACGTGCGTCTTTACGATGATTCTCTCCGACAGAACGCCAAAAAGCGCTCATAAGCGCTCGAGCGTTGAGAAAACACTGGGAAGATTTTACTCTTGGAAACGATGCAGAGCATGTTGGCAAGCATACTGGGACAACATAGACCAAGGCAGGATAGAGAAAATAACAAAGGGTCCACGGCTGATCTTGGCACCCTACGACGTAGCTAGAAACAATGCCGGGCGGGCGATTGTCCACTCTGATATGATTCACAATGTGTCGTTCTGACTTTGGACAACAACTGTCCGTTGACGAAGGTATTAGGAGATGACCATGAACATTTGCCATACTACACGGTGTACGGGTACACGATGGCGTACACGATCCGGATGGCGGTGTATCGTCGCCAAGATGTCGTGTCACGGACACGGCAGTCTCTCCGTCCGTCAAACCCTTGGAACACGGGCGGCTCGGACAGCCTCGCCAAGAGCCACTTTGTGTTCTCGGCCGTCAGACTGGAACAGCGGTGCCGTCAGGACGAGGTGAAGCACGGCACTCTAATTTTCGGGATATCCGTCTGTTTCGTTTGCTATTTTGCTGTCTTCCTTTTTGCTCTCGGTTACTCGACATCTTCCGTTCTTGGATGTGTGGTGTGCTCCATTACACGGCGAACGGCAATGCATTCTTCACTGCTCATCGAGTCACGTCGGCTCCCCACGTCGAGTCTTGTGCCTCGCTCAACGGTCTCCTTTTTGTCTCGCTTCGCGCTATCCGACGCTCGGTCTCGGGATGCACGAACTGATGTGTGCCGTCAATGTCGGCCGAAACACCTCGTCTCCTTAGTGAAGCAGTCGCACTACCCCGTCGATTTCCGCTTCATTCCCTCCGCTTTCCTCGTTCAACTGCCTTGCTCATTGCCGCTTCGTGTCAGGAATTGCCTCGCTTTCCGTTCCTTTCCTTTCTCGGCCGGCTCCACGGTGACGAGCGTTGCCCATAGCCTGGCCAGGCCTAGCTAAGCAAGGCTGTGGTGTCCTTGGGGTATCGCGAAGAGCTTCTATCGTCTCAGTAATAGGCGCTGACTACTTTCTGTACCAAGCTCACAAGAAGCCGGGCCAGTAACGGACGGCATGGTGCAGCAGTAGGTAATCGCCCGCTTCCGCCACAAGGCTGTTGGTCGTGGCTTCGTTGCTTTACGATCATCAGATGCCCAACAGGAAAGCTTTTGGTGAGGAGGCTCCTGGCATGGGCTAGATACAGAGAACGGAGTATGCGACTCCCAACAGACAGAGAACGTCATCGTGCCTGCCTCCTAGCTTTGCACCGTCTTTTGGCTGTCGACTTGTTCTTTCCTCGTGTCTTGGCTTCGCCGACGGCTCTTTCCAGTCGTCGCTTGCCCCTGACTCTTGCGATTTTAGTATATACGATGATGACACGCATCTTCGTTTCTTCTCTCGGCTCATCCTTCTACATCTCATCTCCTCCATCGCCGTCCTCTCATCTTCTTGCTTTCTCAACTTTCTCGACGCCTTGGATTGTCCAACGGCACACTTCGACGACCTTCGACACCAACCGCTTCAGTGCCGCTTTCCAGCAGAAGCCGAGCCGACCCGGCGATTCAAGACACAGCTCTCCGTGATCAATCAGTTGCCGTCGCCTTCAAGCACCGACCACCAAAGCACAGCTGTCCACGCAAGCAAGACAAACAGGCGGGCAAAGCGCGAACACCGACAGAACCGCACTTACACGCCGTACAACTCAGGTTGTGCCAACGACAACAATAGCTGTTATCGCTTGCCAACTTCTTGCCCTGATTCTGGCAATTCTTGGGCCATATACACCGCCGACTTCCGTCTTACACCCCGGTCCTATTCATTGTATTTCCTTTTTACCCTCATTCTCTTTCCGCAGCAGGGTCTACCAGCAACAAAACCATGCGCTGCACTGGAACCTACGTCTGGAAGCCGCTGCGTTCTGACGGCCGCTGCCGCCTCTATGCCTCAGCCGCCGCAGTTTTCCGCCACGCCGGCTTGTCGGACGACCTCATCGGTTCTTCTACGAGAGGTCCCTACATGGTGAAGCCGAGAGCCACGTCGAGACACGGGCTACAGCAGAGCATCAGTTTCTCAGCACCTACACATCAAGTATGCGCCCTTGTTGGCGTATTTCAAAGTAATTTGAGATTTCTGATCATTTTATAGGCTTCGTGTCAATGGAACTGGCATCCCAGACGTCGACTTTGATATTGGCGAGTCTTACGCCGGATCGCTTCCTCTAACCAGCGACCCCAACGACACAAATCAGCTCTTCTTCTGGTTCTTCCCGTCAACAAACCCTGCAGCCACAGACGAGATCGTCATCCTGGCTTCAATGGTGGCGTAACTTTACCCTTCCAGTATGCTCATTAATACGCTGTACGTTTCTTTCAGAAGAAAACACTAACACAATGGCCCCAACAGCCCGGTTCGCTCCTCCATGGAGGGCTTGATCGAGGAAAACGGGCCCGTTCACCTGGAAGAGTGGCACGTTTCTGCCCGTCCAGAACCCCTGGGCCTGGAACGAGCTGACCACATTGTTTACATCGACCAGCGCCGTCGGCACCGGCGTTCTCGTATGGGGTAATGTCACTGCAACCAGCCAGCAGAGACGTGGCCGAGCAGTTCCTCGGCTTCTGGAAAAACTTTGTCAAGACCTTCTCCTCCAGCACTACAAGGTCTATGTCACGGGTGAATCATACGCGTACGTTCAGCCCCCAATTCCTGGTACAAAGCAGTCTTCTGACAATACGTAGTGGCATGTATGTTCCCTATATATCCAGTGCCATGGTCGATGCCAAGGACACCACGTACTACAACATCTCGGGCGCTCTCATCTATGATCCTGTCATCGGCAAGCAAGAGGTTCAGCGCCAAGTCCCGGCGGTTTCCTATGTCAACTACTGGAGGGTCTCTTCCCTTCAACGACAGCTTCGTCGCCGACATCCACGCCCGCGACGCCTCTTGCGGCTACTCCGACTACCTCAACAAGTACTTGGTCTACCCGCCGGTGGGCGAGCAGCCAACCGTCATTGCGGGCCAGGAGGCCAATGGCACCAACAAGCCCGAATGCGAGTGGATCTACAACGACATTGTCTCTGCCGCTTTGACTGTAAACCCTTGCTGGAATATCTACCACGTCGCAGAGACCTGCCCCTTACCGTGGGACATTCTTAGCTGTGAGTTGATGCCCAACCAACGCTCCCGGCCAGTCTTCGACAGCCATACGAAACTAACGCCACAGTCCTGGTACGATCCAGTATCTCCCGGAGGGTACCAGTGTCTACTTTGACCGCGAGGATGTCCGCGAGGCTATCCACGCCCCCATGAACTTTACCTGGAAGGAATGCACGGACGCGCCTGTCTTCGTCGGTGGCGTCGACAACTCCCTACCGTCCAGCATCCACGCCCTTCCCAATGTCATCGACGCTACTAAAAACGTCATCATCGGCCACGGCGCCCTGGACTACATCCTTATCGCCAACGGTACACTCCTGGCCATTCAGAACATGACCTGGGGTGGCCAGCTCGGCTTCCAGTCTGCTCCCGTTGAGCCCCTGTACGTGCCTGTGCACGAGGAGATCTCGCTGGCCTCTATCGCGGGTAGCGGCGTCATGGGTACCGTACACTCCGAGCGCGGTCTGACCTACGCCGGTGTCGCTCTGTCTGGCCACATGATTCCTCAGTACGCCCCCACTGTTGCTTACCGCCACCTCGAGCTTCTGCTGGGACGGATTGATAGTCTGTCGACAAAGGAGAGCTTCACCACCGGCGAGAAGGTTCCGCAGCCCGAGGGCACCATTGGCAATGGCAACGCCCCTCAGGGCTACTCCACCGCGGGCAACCGCACAGTCATTGGCAGAAGCAGTACCGGCGGGCATACCGTGACGAAGAGCTCTGCTGCGGCTCCAAGATGTCGCGGGTTGCTTGGGTGGCCTCCTCTTGCTCTCCACGGGCCTTGCTGCCTTCCTGGCGTAGTTGGTTGAGTAGGACTAGCTGTTTCTCGAGCGTGGGCACCTGCATCGTACCAACAGGAGGGAGGAGAGAGATACACAGGAGAGGATTCTTATCCATTATATAGACCGTGTCGAGAACTCTACCTTTTGAAATAGTCAAGAATGTCAATAAGCTTGTTCACCTCATTTGCAGCAACAATGTGGAAAACGAATGTGAGAAGAGATTTTTTTCACAGGACATCTTCAGCTTTTCTTATTTCGGTCAAAATCCAGCCTTTTGTCCGTTCCTACTCCTTACAAATGACTCGCAATACAATAATAAACAATGAAACGCCGTGCTTGCCCACAGTTTTCAAGCGTTTTCCTTTCCTTTCTTGTACCAAAAGGTAGCCTGTTTGAGCTTTACGAAGCGCCTGTATGAACAACATGAACAACATGAATGAGGCCAAGGATGGAGATGAAATCACACAAAACACCAGTACAACATATCGTGACATGGGAGAATGAGCGGCCACGCAACAGAAATAAAGGCAAACGCAAAATGCAAGACATGATAATAATGGAACATAATGGAGATGGTCGTAGTACAGGTTGCCGTATCCGGAATGAGTCTCTTCAAGTGAATCGTGTATCCGTTTGGCGTGTCGGTTTGTAACTGGTGTGTCTTCGCACGACACGAGGGTTCAGCCGAGGGTCCAGCCGAGGGTCCAGCCGAGGGTCGTAGATTGTGAACGTGTAGCATGGCAGAGAGATCCTGTTTGCTGTATATGCATTGGTGGGGGGTAAGGGGAGAGGAGCACATGGTGGGTGGCGTTCATGCTGCCTCCATGGCATCCAGCTTGCCCTCCATGGCCCGGCGCCGGAGCTCCAATACGCCAATGATGCCGGTCTGGCGCAGGCGCTCCAAGATCATGCTCATGCCTCGCGGCTCTTGCCCAGCTGATCCTGCGTCTTGGTCGAGGCAATCGCTTCAATGCTGCGCTGGATACCCTTGGTGCCCAGGCCACTGATCCACCCGGAGCCAAACCAGCCCGTCTGCTCCGTCTCGCTTTGCTGGCGCTTCTGCTTGAAGCCCTCAATTTGCTGCTGGTACGCTGGTGACCCTGTTCGATGCGCTCGCGGATGCGCTCGCCAAGCCGCGACTTGAAGATAACAGTGGTCTCGACACCCGTGTCGAGTTGGCGGCGACGAGCTGCTGGTCGAGAGACAGGGTGGCAGGCGACGACGACGACGACGATGCCGACTGCTCAGGCGGCGCGCTGACGTACAGCTGCTTCTCCACCACAGACAAAACACCAGTAAAGTTGAGATTGCGGCTCTCCGTGCGCATCCAGCCCTGGCGCATGTCCACCACACTCGACTCTAGAATGTACGAGGCCTTGTCAGCCATGCCGCGGTGATACTCGTGGGCAGCAGCTTGAGGACAGCCTTGGGCAGGCGCGACTTCTCAGATGGATGCGGGTGGTGTGAAGCCGGCCGGTCTCCGGGTCGACCTGGCTGGAGATGGTGTCGGTACTGAGGACATGCTGGGCGAACGGGTTGAGCTGCGGGGAGCAGTACCGGAGAAAGAAGGCCAGCGTCACCGTCGGGAACGGGTGGGCGTAGGTGTTGGTTGGTCGTGTGCGTAAGAACCATCTTGGCGGTCGTTGAGGGGCGAAGTGTCCAGGTAGGGGTGCGAGGCGAGTTAAATCGAGGAGAGGACCTTGAGAGAAGAAGAAACGGCGAGTATTCAATTGTTTGCCGTTTGCGCGCGTGTAATCTGGACCTTAGGAGCTTGAAAGAACAGAGGCTCAGCGATCCAAAGGAAGGAGGACGGCCAGGATAGAATATCAGCCGTGCTGGGTGTTAAAAAAGGGACGCAAATGAAGACAAAATTAATTGCACCCGGCCGTGAGCCTTGCGTGAGCGTTGGTGTGTCGTTTAGTCGAAGGCCATGTGAGGATGTGTAAGGCAATTGAGAAGAGTCGAAGAGGAAAAGAACGAGAGTAGCAATCAATAGGAAAAAACCAATTGGGGGAGAAATCGGCACGGGAGAGAAAAAGTGGAATGGTCAGTGGGTGGAGAATCGCTAGAACCGTCCAAATTGCCGAACGACTTTACAGCGGCTCGTAGTTGCAACTTCGTCGTTCAAATATGAAATCAGATGTTTTGGCAGCGTAACTTGAACGATGTGCATGGAGAATCTGGCGATGGAGAAATAAAATGAGAAGAACGGAGAGCAGAAGAGAAAAGGGGAAGACAAGAGACAAAATGAGGGGAAAGGACAACGGCAGGCGACAAATGGAAGGTACGTTTGGCAATGGATGACGGCAGGAGCAAAGCTAAAACAGGCGGCGTAATACAAATCACAGTTTTCGCCAGAGTCAGCAACACATCCAACTACGAGTAGGTCGCTCTTCCCCTACGGAGTACAGGCAGCGGAAGGACGTCGCTTTTGCTCCGTCCTCCGCCCTCGTTCCGACCGAGAAAGCCGTTTGGGTGGTGGTGTCACCCTCCAAAGTCCGAGCCGTTCAGCTGGCCAATCACCGAGCGCCTGAAGGGATTTGCCCAGGCCGAGAGCACGTCCCGCTAGGCCCAGAAAGGCAAGCAGCGGAGCTGTTGGTGTGCATCTCATGACTTGTGCGGGGGAGCAAGGCAGAATGGAAGGACAGAGAAAGTCGCCTGTTTCCGTCGCTCTTGCTTAATAATACGCACGTGACACGTCCTGATCTGGACTAGCTCCGCTCATAGTGCCTTCTCTACTTCGTACGTACGAAGTACGAGTACGAAGTAGTTTGCCCGGCTTGTTTGAGGTGCCTGTCGCTCCTACCCACCACCACCTCGCCACCTGCCTGTGAAATCCCTTTCCTACTCTTTTACTCCTTCATCTCGCCCTCCTTTCCTCCCTTTTCCCTTCGTATCTCATCATCACGATACCGGCGTCCATCGCGTCCATCTCGTTTGCCATCGCCGGTGCTCTCGCTTCCCGTTACCTTTCCCTTTTCTGTTCTTTTCCCTATCACTTCCCTTTTCACTCTTTGTTTGGACCCTTTTTGCCCCTGTTCAACGACTCGACGACCATTGGATCACGCGAACCGCGCAGCTTTTGCACCGTCATCAGCTGCATCCTCGATTTTCCGACCACTGCCATCGTCGAGACGGCAGGACTTGGGCTCTCCCATCTTCCCCGGCAGATTCATCAAGACACCGAGCGAGACGCGCGCGTGCCCTCGTGCCCACCCTGGACGAGCTGGCTTGATAGCTAACAAACGAGATCAGAAAGAGGGTGTGCTTTGCGTGGAGACAAGACAAGTGTGGCTGCACAAAAGCAGCAGAACAGAAGCAGAAGAACGAGATTCGTAAGGCCGGCTTTGGTGGAGGGAAAGACAAGAGTTGTGTATTCGACTCTTTGCTTTCGCTCTCTTCCTTTGTGCTTGTGTCATTGTTGTCCCTTCTTCCTCCCTGCTTGTTGTTTCTTCTTGTCTGCAGACAGACTGCCTCGATTGGCTGTGCTTTTTAGAAGCCGGGAAGCCTTTGTACTATTCTTGTTACCGTTTTGTGTTTCTTCTTGCTCACTCATTTACTTCGTCTCTTTCCTTTCGCTTTTTTTTCTCTTGCTCATGAGTATCATCAAAATTGATTTTAACCATTTCATGACCCTTTTTGCCTGCTAAAGCAAAGAAAAGGAAGAGGCTTGCAAGTTTTTGGACCAGAAAAGGAAAAACAAAGAAGGACAAAGTTACGACAACGAAGCTGGACGAACAGAAAAAAAAAATAGAAACAGGAGGACGCAATATCATCATCACGCTTCTTGGGCTATTCCTTTCCTTTTCACTACTCAACCTACTTTAGAGTGCTGGTGCATCCGACATCACTTGTTCTCTGTTCTACTATCTTTATACGACACAGCAGGACTGCCTGCGTAAACCGCTACATCAGCTCTTGACACATATTACGACGACCAACCTCATTGACACGATCGACTGCCGCATCGACTGCCGCCATACCGACCATCACCATGTCGTCCTCTGTATACTTCAAGTTCAAGTCGCAGAAGGAGCCGACGCGTGTCGAGTTCGACGGCACGGGCATCTCGGTGTTTGAGCTGAAGCGCGACATCATCATCAAGAGTGGCCTTGGCGACGTACCGACTTTGATTTGGCGATTTATACCGAAGACGGAAAAGAAGGTAAGCCGACTTGTCTAAGCAACAGCGTACAATCAGAAGACAGCCGACTAACAATGACAGAATATGATGATGACACAACCATCATCCCGCGGTCGACGACCGTCGTGGCACGGCGGTTGCCGCCGATGAAGCCGGGCGCTGGCCGGGCAGCCCGTTATGTTTCTGGCAAGATGCCCGTGAACGCTAAGAATTCCTCCCGGCGCGAGCATACGGCCAAGGCCACGGCCAAGAGCACGTCGAATGCAATTGAGCAGATGAACAACGCGATGACGGAGGACGAGAAGCTGGCGGCCATGTTCGCGGCACAGTCGGAGCAGTGGAACGCACAACAAGAAGAGATGTCGCACCAAACACCCATCTTCAAGCCTGGCAGCCGGCGACCGGCCAACGTGCCTGACCACGAGCCACCAACCGGCTACATCTGCTACCGGTGCGGCGAAAAGGGCCACTGGATCCAGCTGTGCCCAACCAACGACAACCCCGAGTTTGACAACCGACCACGCGTCAAGCGGACGACTGGCATCCCGCGCTCGTTCCTCAAGACGGTGGACAAGGCAGCCGTTGCTGGCCCAAGCGGCCGAGGACGACACCAAGGCGCCGTCGGGCATCATGGTCAACGCGGACGGCGACTTTGTGATTGCCGAGCCCGACAAGGCGTCGTGGGAGAAAGTTCCAGGCCAAGGACCAAGTCGGGTGCGGCGGCACAGGAGGTGGCGGCGCTCGGCGACAAGGAGTTGCAGGAGCGGGGGCTGGAGTGTTCCATCGACAAGAAGATGTTTATAGACCCCATGAAGACCCCTTGCTGTGAGAAGACGTATTGCAACGACTGCATTACCAATGCGCTGATTGAGAGCGACTTTGTCTGTCCCGGGTGCCAGTCGGAGGGCGTCCTGATTGACGACCTCAAGGCGGACGAGGAGGCCGAACAGAAAATCCAGGTCTACCAGAAGGACAAGGACGCCAGCCAGAAGAAGGCGGCGACTGGGGAGGACACCAAGAAGGACGCAGGTGCTGCGACAGATGCGACGTCAAGTACAACTGCAACAAGGGCAGCGTCATCGTCACCAAAGCCAGCAGGCGCAACAACCGACGCCGCTGCCAAAGGCAGGCAGCACTTCGCCAGCCACAGCTGCAGCATCCACGTCGACGCCACAACCCGCCGACGCAGCCCAACAGGATAGCGTGTTGACATCAAGCGAGGCGACCACTGGCCCAGTCAACAGCAAGAAGCGGCAGCCGAGTCGGAAGACACGAACCCCAAGATTCCCAAGGCGCCCAAGGCCATGCAGCAGCAGCAGCAACCACAACAACAGCCAAATGCTCAAATGATGGGCAGCTTTATGAACGGCTATGGGCGACATGAGCGCAATGGGCATGGGCATGCTGGATGAACGGTATGCCTGGGCAATGACATGGGATACAATGGGCATGATTGCCATTTGGCGGGATGCCGATGATGAACTTTTTTGGCATGGGAAACATGGGAAACATGGAACATGGGAACATGGATGAACTCCATGATGGCATGAATGGCATGAATGGCATGAATGGTATGAACGGCATGAACGGTATGAACAACGGGTATGGCGGCGGTACAACAACAACGGTGCTGGCTATGGCCGGGGCAACAGCTACCAACAGAGCCAAGGCTGGAACAATAGCAACCGTGGCGGCTATAACAACCATTTTAACAACTACCCAACCCAGGTCAGGGCCATAACAACTACAAACAGCCAGACCAACCATAACATGGCAATGGCTTGGGCATGAATGGCAATGGTATGGGCTTGAATGGCAATGGAAATCAACCAGGCCAACATGCAGATGGGCAACGGCAACTTGGCTGGCAACATGGCCGGCAGCAACAACGGCGGCACCGAGGATGACGCCTACTTTAGAAAACCCGTCAACCCGACGCGCCACTTCAACAAGCCGAAGCGTGTGAGGCCAAGCGACTACCGTGAGCTGTGACGGACCGCTCGCCATTCCTGATGATACCCCATCCCCCTATCCTCTTTTACCTTGATTCTTCGCCGCCAACCAAAAACCAACAACAAGCCGGCATTACATACTTTCCTTTTGCTCTTTTGTATAAAACACAACAAATATTTACAGCAAAGGCCTCAGAAGATGCCACTGTTTTCATTTTGCGAGGACTTTTCACGCTCCTGGCAATGTATTCGGGTCTATTTGTTTTACTACACCTGTTTTGATCTTAATTCTGTCCTGCTTCCTGGTTTATTGCCTGTCAATGGGGAGGTACGAAAGCTCTGTCTCAAAGGAAAGAAGAAGAAGAAAGAAAAGAAAGAAAAGAAAGAAAACAAAAAGGGGAATGAATAACTTGCACCTGCTTTCCTGGCGCTGCTGTGTTTGATGAAGAGTGATTTTGTGTCCTCATCGGGCATAGACTGAACAAGAAATAGTCTAGAAAATTGAATGATTAATTACGCCCGCAATTTGTTGCAAAACAAATTCAGTGTTTATTGTACATGTAATGGAAAAACGGTGACAAGTGGTGATGTAGTAGATTCGTGCCATTCGCCCAGTCGCCAATGGCAGGCGTGGTAGTAATTACACCGTGCGCGGCCGTGTGTATATACTGTACGTCCCACTCTGCACCTCAACCACCGGATTTTCTCACAGCGCCCGACATCCTCGGCGGGCGAGTCAGCGCAGAAGGCATACGACATATCTCTCCATCGGTTCGCCACTCGCTCTCTTGACCATGCGCCATTCACTCTCGTTCTGCTGGCCTCCGCTGCGGCGGGCCCCAAGTCGGCAGCCTGCCGGCCGGCGCCCATGGCGCTCCTGCCCGCCTCATCCCGCTGTACCGGCGCCTGCTGCGGGGCCGCACCGCAAGTTTCTTCCGCACGAGATGCGCACGCTGGGCGACGAGTACATCAAGGCCGAGTTCCGCGCGCACCGCCAAGTGGACAATCCGCAGCATCTGGTGCGTTTTGTGTGCGGCTCTACCGTATTCTGTCCCAGGGCTAACACCGTGTAGATTGGCTTCCTGACCGAGTGGCAGTTGTATGCGCAAAAGGTCGAGGGCGATGCCTGGGGGGCGAGAAGCTGGACCCGGTCAAGGTGGCCAAGATGAATGGTGCGTTGGAGTCGTGGTGGACAGTTGCTGTCATGTCCTTGCATATACTAACAACACAGACCAGCAAGTCGGCCAGCTGTACGAGCTGATGGTAGCAATACGAAAGCACGCCACAACGAGGGCGAGGGCCCAAGCGGCAAGGAGTCGGCCTAGGATGAACTGCAGCATGCAGAGGCTAAAGGAAAGAAAGGTGCACACTGTACGATAGGGTATATACTGTCTCGATCGCTATGAAATATACATGATACACAGGAGCTTCAGCAAGCACGACGCCATCTGGCTGCCACGCAGCGCTTCAGATCTGCTGCGACCGCAGGGCCTCGACAATCCAGTCGCTCTGCACGGCACTCACCTTGCGCGCATAGTTTTTGGTGGTAAAGACCTGCTCCAGGTACATGATGGCCTCCGTTTTGCGGCCGTGCAGCACGCTCGACGGGTGGATGGCCACGACGTGCTTGCCCTCGGTGGTCACGTAGCTGCCGTCGGGCGCCAGCATGGCCCGTCTTGAGCACGAACCCGTTCAGAAAACAGCGCAGCAGCGCGTCGGTGCGGTCGGGGGACAAGGGCACAAAGCTGTCGTCCGACGACAGAGCCTCGTTGGCCTCGGCCACGTCTTCGGCCGCCATCATCTTTTGGCGCACGCAGATGCCGCGCAGCTGGCGGCGGATGTTGAGGGCCTGGCGCATATTGCGCAGGCTGATGCGGCGCTGCTGGCACCAGGGCTTCCACAGGTTGCTGCGCACGCCGACGAGGCGCTGCCATGGTTGTAAGATACGTCAGCAGATCGCCCTCGCGCCGGAATAGCTCTTTGCGGAACTCGTCGACGTCGTCGCGGTCCTGCTCCGACTGCAGCCGCAGAAAGATGTCGTCACCGGCCGTCAAACACGATATGATGTCAATGGCCTCGAGCAGGCAGCCGCGCGGCAGCGTCCAGCAGCACGCGGCCAAACGCCGCCGACACGGGCAGCAGCGACATGGTGCGGCCGTCCTCGGTAATGCTGACGTCGTCGGCCAACGCGCCCAGCCGCCGCAGCTGGATCAGCGAGCGCTCCATCAGGTCGTGGTCGGGCTCGTCCATGAGCGGAAAGGTAAAGGTGTTGTCGATGCCGCGCGCCTTCATAGTCAGTACGGCACCGAGAATGTCGATTCTCAGGATTTCGGGCAGCTCGACGGGCGCCAGCTCTTGGCTGTACGACTGCTCCGTGTACAGTCGGTAGCACTTGCCCGGAGCCTCACGACCGGCACGACCGGCGCGCTGGATGGCCGACGACTTGGCAATGGGCTTGGCCAGCAGCGACTCGAGCCCCAGGCGCGCGCGGAACATCTTGATCTTGGCCTTGCCGTTGTCGACGACATAGCGCACACCGGGCACCGTAACGGAGGTCTCGGCGATGTTGGTAGCGAGCACGACCTTGCGCGTAAAGGGCTTGCTGGCGGGCTGGAAAGCCCTGTTCTGGGCCTCCATGGAAAGTTGGCCGTAGAGCGGGCAGGCTTCGATGTGGGGTACGTTGGACGCCAGGTTGGCCCGCGCGTTCTTCAATAAGACGCATCGCAGCATCAATCTCCTCCTGGCCAGACAAGAAAGCGAGAATGTCGCCAGGCAAAGGCTCCTGGACGTGGATCTGGAACACTGTCTTGACCAGGGCCTCCAGGATGTCCTCGACAGGCTCGGGCGTGTGGATGAGCTCGACCGGGAACTGGCGGCCGGGAATGTGCAGGACGTCGACCTTGGCCTTTCGTGGACGGCCCACTTGGTGTGGCGGTGGTGCTGCTGCGGCCGTGTTCGTGTCGGCTGTAAAAAAGGCGTGGATCTTGTCGACGTCGGCCGTGGCACTCATGACCACCACTTTGAGGGGGTGCTTGCTGTCGCGCTGCTGCCGTTTTTCGAGGGTGCTCGTTGTGTCGTCATCTTGGCAGCCGCCCGTCCCTTGGCCGACGACTGCAAGATCTGGCGAAGGAAGCCCAGCAACAGATCTGCATCCACGCTCCGCTCGTGCACCTCGTCCACTACAATTGCACTGTACTGCCGCAGCGCCGGGTCACGTACCATCTCCTGCAGCAGCATACCCTCGGTCAGGAACTTGACTTTGGTGCCCTTGGGCACTTTGTGTCGAAGCGAACCGAGTAACCGACGCGGCCGCGCGCATTGGGGTCGTTGGCGTCGATGCCCGTGAGCGGCGTACCCATCTCGCGCGACACGCGGTTGGCCAGCGTCGTAGCGGCCACTCGGCGCGGCTGCGTGATGGCGACGAGCCCTGTGCACCAGGGCTCTGTGCATAAGTACTGCGGCACCTGCGTACTCTTGCCGGAACCCGTCTCACCGACGAGGACGAGCACATCGCTCGCGCTCAAGGACTGCCGGATTGCGTTGCGGCTGTCCCAGATGGGAAGGGCTTTGCGCGTGGCAAAGAGGGACGGGTCGCCTGTGATGTAGTCGTCGCGCCGGCGGCCGCCCGCCGTTACTGTTGCCGTTGGGTTGCTTGCCGCGCCGCCGCTTGCGGTTCCCAGAGGTCTGGGCAGCAGCGTCTGCGTCTGCGTTTGCGTCTGCGTCTGCATCTGCGTCTGCATCGGTGGACTGTGTCGGCTCGGCATCCGCTGCCGGCTTCCCTTCTGCTGGAGGCGACGCCGCTTCAGCTTCGGTTGTCACCTCTGCCTCCTTTGCTGCTTGCTCGTCGGCGTCCTTTTCGACGGCCCGTTGAGGAAAAAGTCAAGGTCAATAAAGCCATTGCCGACTTTGTAGACATGCTTGGACTTTTGCTCGGCTTTCCGCCGCTTCGATTTGGGCGCCGTCGACATCCTGGGGCGCTGATGTGATGCGTTGTGTGGGATAAGGCAGATGTCGGAGCTGACACTGGAAATGAGAATATTGTCAGGGTCAGGGATTTCACTGTGTTGTGGTAAGACATCAACACCACTGAAAAAGTTTCCAAAGTGCAAGGCTGAAATTTCTAGCATAATTGCCGTAAATGGCAAGTAGCTCGTAGCCTATCACGTGGCAGCCAAATAAGTGGGTCCAGCCTGTGTACAAGACGAGGCTGCAGGAGGAAAGGCAACGCAACATTGCGACTTTGTCAGGACACTGACAGGTGGTTTTGATCCGGCAATAATCTTGAAAAAGGGGCTTCACACTTCATTATCGTATGTGCGTTTCTTCTCTGTGCCAGTATCACAGTGCTGGTGCTGGAAACGATTAGCGTCTTCTCTCCGCCTTCTTCTCCTCCCTTATTTCTTTCAATCTCAATGCTTCTCCCTCTCGATTCGTCCTTGTTTATTCTCCCTCGCCTTTTCGCTTTCGGCCTTGACTCTCTTTCTTTCTCCTTACTAATCCAGCCAAGATGGTCTTCATGGGGGCTCTTCCGTCCCGGAGAGACAATGCGCCTTCTGCATCCAGCACTGGACCCAGCATAGCTGGGCAGTCCAGCCGATTACAGTGAGTTTTTGACCGCGAGGCCATCCGAGCCGTTGGACAGCGGCTGGACACTCGCTTGCCGTATGCCCGAAAGGCACCAAAACGGCCTGGAGCGCAGCATGGAAGCATACGATCGCTCCTCGGGCTCGTCACAGTAACTCACTACGACGGTCGTGGCAGCTCTCATGATTTTCCCATGGCCATATTGACGCCCATTTCGAAAAGCTCATGATGGAGAAGCAATCGCGCGAGCTCGATGACACATATTTACCCGCGTTCTCGTCACGGTCGTCGAATACCGTACGCAGAGATGGCATTATAAGACATCCCCTTTCTGTATTCTGTATTGTAGATTTTAACTCCGTCCTGATCTCTTGTCTTTTGGACTCTGGGCTACCTTACTGACATCTGGTTAGTTCGAGAAGTTTTGGAACACGCGTGGGCTACGTGAACTACCACAGTGGTATCATGACTGGCACGTCGGCCTTCCGACAGCGTAACACTTGAGGATATGACCAAAAGTTAATGGAGCGCCAGCAGCTGATCAAGAGTACCATTGAAAGACAGCCCAAGAGAGCCGCACGTTCGCGTGACGGCGACCGCTGCTTTATCACGGGCGCCCCCAATCCCGAATTGGCGCGCATCTTTGTGCTCGTCGAAGAACGGTCTCTCGCTCTGGCACGAGTCCGCGGCTACAAAATGGACGGTCGTCTGCCGCTCAAAGACTGTGATCAAGTCGCTGGCCAACTATCTGATCCTGTACCCGGAGCTGCACGCACACGAAACGAGTGGCACTGACGCCATTGCCAGAATCACTTGCCATTCACTGGCTGCACCTAGCCCACTCCTGAGCCCAGCCAGTGGGCCAGTGGATTCTGGACAGTGCCGGCGAGGACGCGGTCAAGGCCGCCTTGCCTGCCTCTGTCGTTGGGAAAGCAAGAACGAGCCCCCCCCTATTGCTTCTGCCCGGGATTAGGTCACCACCTGGTCCAGACCGAAGAGGACTTCATATCAAGGCCAAGCAGGTCATTGGGACATTGCGCCTGTGGCTGCCGCTTCAGGACCAGCCATGAGAGTGCGGCCGTCGCCGGCTTCGTTGTCGGCACATTAAGTTCGAAAAAAAGGGAATCCAGTAAGTAATCTGAGACGATGGCGTCCTAAAGGCTTCTATCTTATATCCATGCTCTTTTCGTCTTTTGTTTGTCTCGTATTATTTTGTCTTTCTCTTTCTACCTTTCTTGTTTGACATAGGTTCAACCACTTCCACTGAGATTGCAATGTTACAGTGCGTCACATTCAAGCTTTTTTGGCGGCCCACTAGCGCGGTCCTCTTCCACTGCGCCGCCGATTACTTCCTTTTTAGGTGGCCTCCGTCAGCCTCGTAAAGTTTTCTTTCCTCTTCATCCTTCTGCCTACGAAGCCTTTGGACAAGTCACGTCACCACCACCGCCCGACCACCGGACGTGCCGGAAACCCTACGGCTTCAGTGCGCCGGCAACACCCACCGCGATTTCAAGTCTGCGCCGGCATATCTTCTCCAACTCTCCAAGCGACCCACGACCTCCAATCTCTTTCTTCCTTCAATCACCCACCGCCAATCGTCCTCTCGCACACGTTGTCAATCATCATGGCCGAACCCCTGGAGATCAGCGCCCTCACACTCAACTGCTGGGGCCTCAAGTTCATCTCGGCCCTCCGCACCGAGCGTCTTGCCGAGATTGGCCGCCGGATTGCCCTTCTGGCCGAGCCGTCGCCGTCACCGCCAACCTCGCCTGAAACGGCTCCGCCTCTCTCCATCGTCGCCCTCCAAGAGTGCTGGTGCCACGAAGACTTTGCAGCCATCCACGACCTCACCCGCCATGTCCTGCCCTACGCCAAGTTCTTCTATGGCGGCGTCTGGGGCGCCGGCCTTGCCGTTCTCTCGCGCTGGCCCATTGCCCAGACCAGCATGACCCCTTACTCGCTCAATGGCCGCCCCACGGCCTTTTGGCGCGGCGACTGGTTTGTCGGCAAGGGGCTGGCGAGTGCCACCATCCGCGTCGACGACGCCACGACTGTCGAGGTACTGGTAACGCACACGCACGCGCCCTACGAGGGCGGCCGGCCCGACGACTCGTACCTGCTGCACCAGATTGCGCAGACCTGGGAGGCCGGCAAGCGCATTCGGGCGGCGGCCGAGCGCGGGCGGCTGGTGCTGGCCATGGGCGACTTCAACATGACGCCCGACTCGCTGCCGTACCAGTCGCTGTACCTGGGGGCGAACGCGCACACTCCACCCGCGTCGTCTTCCTTTGTGTTGCACGACACCTGGCGCGACTTGCATCCCCATGCGGCGCTCGGCAACTCGTACAACCCGCTCGAGCAGGCCCGGCAGCGCCAGCTCTCACCGCAAGGCCAGCAGACCATCCCACGGCCGCGTTCAACCTTTCCGAAAACGGCACCGCCTCGGACAACGTCCTCAACACCTGGCGCTGGCCCAAGGACAGACAGAAGCGGTTGCACAAGACCTACCAGCAGCGGCACCAGCAGCAAGGGGAGCTGAAAGAGATTGACAGCGAATTTGTCGTTGCTCCAGACACGCCCGATCCCCGTGCCAAGCGTCTCGACTATGTCTTTTATGCGGCGCCCTGCCATCCAGGCGCGTCAGCATCGGCATCCAACCCGGCCGCGACACCCATCTGGCGCACGAAAACGGCCCGCGTCGCCATGGTCGAGCCGCACCCGACCCTCGGCTGCTCCGTCAGCGACCACTATGCTGTCGCCGTGACCCTGGCCCGAGAGCCTGGCCCTTTGGTCTCTCCAGCTCAGGCTGACACACCTGGCATCCCACCGTCCCCCACTCCACCTACGACAGCGTCCTGGCCGAGTCGGACCGATACATGCGCCGCGAGCTGAAGCAGCGCTACTGGCGCAGCGTGCACTTTTTCGTGTCCGTCGCCGTCGCCATTGGCTGCTACGTTGCCGTTTGGTTCAGCCCGAGGAATTTCGTTGCCTTTTTGCTCACCCTGCTGGCCAGCCTGGGCCTGGCCACGGGTGTTGTCGATGGCTTGATCGCTCTGCTCTTCTTTGGCTCCGAGATTCGCTACATCAAGGACTTCCACTGGGAGATCTGCAATGCCAAAGCCGCTGCCGCGTCCCCACGGCCTCCGTCATCCCCAGTACAAGACAAGTAGGCACGGGATGGCAGTAGGCGATGTCTTTGCATTGTTTCATCTAATGGATATTGGCGTTCTGGATTTCCAAGCGCGCTGTGTTGCATTTCCCTATAACTTGGCTATAATCGATACCGCACAACTAGTAATAATAATTTGTATATTCTATTCCAGCTGGCCCTGCCAATCATCTCAGAAACATCCACGGTGTGACGACCGCATCGCCGCGAGGCCGGCCTCCACACTTCTGTCATAGTTGGCCAGTGTCGTGTACGGGTTCATTCTCCGCCAGGTGTATCCCAGAAATGCGTTTCGTTTGCGCAGCTCCATCGAGATCTTCTTTGTCTTTGCGTTGCGCAAAAGCCGGTCACGCGGCCGTTTCCGCTCCTTTTTCCATACTTCTCTACAAATCGAATCAGCGCCTCGCCATCAGTCGCCGGGAGACCAGACATAATCAGCTGTGCAATCTCCGCTTCAATGACCTTGAGTCGAGACGAGTCGTATGGCGTTGCAACCCAGCCGAGCGCCCTCATTTGCACATTCACGTCGAAACCCCCCAGTGCCTCGTCGATGCTGTCAATCTTGTCCTCCTGCTCCTTGTTCGCGACGTAGTCCTTGTCCCTTACGATGCCATCCCTTTGTGGCTGAGTGGCATCATTTTTGGCCTCGATATCATCTTCCTCAGACCCAGATTCGGAACTGTCGTCGGTGTCCGACTTGAAACCATCGTCAAAGTATTGCGTGTCAGTTTCCGTGCGAACTTTCGGGACAAACGGCGGCGGCATCATGTACAGCCGATCCAGAGCATGCCTTTGAAAAACTTGTGCGATTTGATGTCCTCGGCGTCGTAGGGAAATACGTATTGCCGGGCCATGCTTCGACCGGCCGCGAGCCCGAAACTGTCTCGGCTTGCTGCGCTGCTATTGTCCGTCGCCAATGCGGAACTGCTTCGGGAGCCGATCCGATCAAGCTCAGCAATGGCCGCGTCTTTGAGCTGGTACCGCTTGGAGCAAAGACGATGGGACTTTTCAGCCACCATGGCGGTCAGAAGTTGTCGGCATCGTCGTGACACTGGGGCCAAGACGGGATAGAGAACATGGCTTCGTGTTCTAATGAGACTGTCAGATCTGGATGGACTCTGCCACTTTTTGGGGAGGGCACATCTCACGATAATGTTCTTCTTGGTCTCGGTCCTTCCCTCATCCGAGAGAAATGGTGTGCGGCCGTAAAGACACTCGTAAAAGATGACACCGATGCTCCACTAGTCACAACGGCCGTCGTAGCTCTCTCCCTTGACGACTTCTGGCGCCATGTATTGGCTCGTGCCGACGACGCTTGTGGCAGCATAATGGTTGCCGCACCTGTTTCGCCATTGGAGGAGCGGCTCTTTGCTGTCGGCATCTGGCGGCCGCTGGTGTTTCTCTAGGCTCGACGTCATGCTGCTGCTGCACACCATGGTCCCGGGCTTTCCAGCGCTCTCATCCTTCTTCCGGTCCTGCTCGTCACCAGGGATGTAGATGCCAAGGCTCTGCAACAGCGAGTATCGGGTGCTGCTGTAGTACTTGGAGTCATGACTCCAGTGCCCATCAAATGCCAGGCCGAAGTCCGAGATCTTCAAGTGGCCTGATGCGCTTACGAGAAAATTGTCGGGCTTGATGTCTCGGTGAATGTACTGTAGAGCATGTGCCTCCTCAACGCAAAGAATCATCTCCGCAATGTAGAATCGGGTAACTGCTTCGTCGAGTATGTTTTCTCGGATGAGAAGGCCAAGAAATCACCGCCTGGCATGTACTCCATGACGAGATACAGGTTGGCGACGTCTTGGAAACTCGCAACGAGTGGAACGACCCTTTACAGTATTAGGCACGTTCTTGACAGGGCAACGAAGACGACCGACGTACCAGTTGGATCCCTCGGATGACACTAAAAAGTCGCGCTCGGCCCGTACGTGACCTTCCTGTCCCGAACGGATCATCTCGGACTTGCGAATGACCTTCATGGCGTACACACGCTTTCGCTTGTCCATGGCTACTGTGGGATTGTCGTATGCGGTGGGCTTCTCACGAACAAGGCGTACAGTGCCAAAACTGCCCTTGCCGAGAATCTTGAGCATCTCAAAATCGGCCGCGCACATTGTCGCGCGCAGAAGAGAGGCACCACGTCCTCGTCAAAGAGGAGAGACCTGGTACTCCTCGCCTTGAGAGCGCGGGTTTCGCGCAGGTGGCAGGACTCCGCCCTGTAGAAAGCCTCGAGATAGCCTTGCCGGCCTCCAGAGGACAGGTTCCTCGCATTGATGAGCTGTGTCTCTACATGGTATGCCCGCAAAGCCCTGGGTGTCGGGCCACGCAGGAGGTCATTGTAAAAGGTCTCGAGAAATATCTTGGCAGCGGCCGCCAGCTCGACAGTGACCACCGTGGGTCTGACCTGAACAGGCGGCTTCTGGAAATGGCGTCGAGCGCGGTCGACTCTTTGGCCGCACTGTTCAAGCGGCGGTCTCCCGCGTTGACACTAGAAAGAGCTGTGCCTCGAGGCGAAACAAGGACGGGCACGTTTGCATCATTTTCCACCATGACCTCCTTGACGGGGTCCTTAGCAGGAGGAGCAAACTTGGGGCCAGATTCAACGGCCGAAAGCGTCGGTGTCGGGAAGATGCGATGGACATCAGACCCGATGTCAGCCATGGCATCATCGTTCTTGTTGTCGGCCGACTTCGGCTCTGGCGAGCCGCAGGTGGATGGCTGTGTGTCGGATTCTCCATTGTTCGATGGTTGTGTCTGGCTGCCGCTTGTTGGCGTTGCAGTGGACGCGTCCGATGGCGGGGGGTTCGGAAATGGCAGCTCGAGGGTCGTCGGTCTGTTGACCACAGACGAGGTGTCGCACTCCTGGTAGTACTTCATGTAGTAGCTGCCCTTGGCTGCGGGTCCAGGAAGGACAGCAACGGGGCTCGATACAGATCGCTTCTTGCAGGTTGGGTCTCGGAAGATGGCCGCAGGGGCACGAGCAAAGGCGAGCAAGTCCCCAAACTTCTTTGCGTTTGCCGGACTTCCGGATACGGCGTGCATCTGGCGATGAGGATCGAGCCTCTTGGGCGTATTCATGGTGAGAGACGGGGATACAGCTTGCGTCTGTAGAATTGCTGTGGAAACAATTGCTGAGGCCGACGACGGTCGATTCCGTCGCGTGCGGTGGAAAGGAGTGGAAGCCTGGATAAAGAAATAAATGAACGGTAAAAGGATATCGAAGAAAATATACAGAAGAGGAACGCAAGAGTGGTCACGAAGCGGCGGGCACGGCTCGATGCTTTGCGACGTGTCGAGTTGTGAAGGAGCAAATCCATCAGGACAGAACTGCAATGCATTGTCAGAATGGGGAGGTGGTGAAATCAAAACAAAGTTCGCAGCGGCAGGGAAACTGCGCCGAAGACGTGGATGCGAAACGGCAATGGCGGCGTGGGCTGCGCCTTCCGCGTCCGAGGCAAGATGTCGGCCTCCAGGGCCTCGAGGACAAGATGCACCGGAAAGAGTGAGACACCGAAAAAGCGGTGACAAATGTCCAAGATGACAGACCAAAGTTTGTCGTATATATCAGAGAGCAGAGACACGAAACACATGCAGCGACACAATGGTGATGGGACATGATGATACAAGAGCAAAGCAGCGGATATGACATGTGAAAGTATAGAAGTGTGTAAAAATAACAAACAAGCGTCGTATGAACAGAGGCAAGTTTGACCAGACGCATACAATACAAAAGCAACAAAAAAACCAGCCCAATTTTTATAACCCATAGGAAAAAACAAGACCAATGCATCCTAGTAAACAACCAGACAAACAACAAGGAAGACATGAGGAGCACCAAAGCAAGAATAATCAATCCAGGCAAGGATACGCAACGGAAATGCAGGCAAACGCAACTATAGTACAGGAGCGCCTGTTTGCCGTCTTTTTTCGCAGTCATGTCCTCACTCATGTCTCCTCATTTCGCCCATTTTTTAGTTTTAGTTTTGGCGTTTTGGTGTCTGGCGAGTTTACTTAATCTCGAGCAGCTTGACATCGAAGATCAGAGTGCTGTTGGCCGGGATGCCGTCAAGCTTCTTGGAGCCATAGGCCAGCGAGGCGGGGATCGTCAGGCGACGCTCGCCGCCAATGGACATGCCGGCAATGCCAATGTCCCAGCCGCGGATGACCTCGCCCTTGCCGACGCGGAAGGAGAACGGAGCGCCCTTCTTGTTGGAGTCAAACACCTTGCCGTTCTCGAGCTTGCCAATGTAGCGCATGCCGACGCGGTCGCCGTTCTTGACAATGCGGCCAGAGCCGAGCTTGCGGTCGTCAATGGTGACGCCCTGGACAACCTTGACACCGAGCTTGCTCTTGCCGTCCTTGGCAGCCTCCTTCTTAGTGGTGGCCTCCTTGGCGGTCGAGCCGGTCGGGCCCTGCTCGAGGGTCTTGGCGAACTGGACACGCTTCTTGTCCTTCTCCTCCTGGGCAGCGACGGCGTCGCCCTCGTTGTTCTTGAGCTTCTTGGCCTGCTTCTTGCTCAGCTTGGACTCGTCGGCGCCCGACTTGGCAATCAGGTCGTCGAGGCTAGGCTCGGCATCCTCGGCGGGGCGCTTCTTGCCCTTGCCCTTGGCCTTCTTGGCGTCGGTCAGCTGGGGGACCTCCTCGTCCGAGTCGACCTCCTCGATGCGGCCGGCAATCTCGTCGAGCTCGTCGAGCTCATCAATCTCGTCGCTGTCGAGCTCCTCCAGATCCATGTCGGGGGGCAGGTCGTAGTCGTCGTCCGAGTCCTCGTCGCTGTCCTCCTCATCGTCCTCGACAAAGTAGTTGCCGGTCAGGTGGACGGCGTGGCTGCCAGTGACGGTGAAGAAGACGGTCTCGCCGGCATCAATGGTCAGCTCAAGGGGCTGCTGGTAGGTCTTCTCGGTGTCCAGGGTGCAGACAACAAAGTCCTCGAGGATGAGGTCGTCCTCCTCGTCGTCCTCCTCATCATCATCATCCTCATCCTCCTCCTCCTCGTCATCGTCCTCGGTGGCAGGCGCCTTGCCCTTGCCCTTGCCAGCAGCGGCAGCCTTGCCCTTCTTGGAAGCGGCCTTGATGATGGCGGCAGCATCGGCCATCTCCTCGTCCTCATCCTCCTCATCCTCGTCGTCATCCTCGGCCTCGGCGGCGGCCAGGAGAGCGCGCAGCTCCTGCTTGCGGCGGGCCTTGGACGGGTCGCTGGGGCCACCGTTGGGCTCGTCGTCGCTGTCGTCCTCGTCGCTGCCGGCCAGGAGGCTGCGCAGGTACTCGTCATCCTCATCGTCCTCATCGTCAGAGTCCTCGTTGAAGTCAATGGGGCGGCGGACGATGCGCAGGGTCGAGCGACCAGTGGTAGGGACGTTGCCCTCCTCGTCGGCCTCGGCCTCGGCCGTGGGGTCCAGGGCAGCCATGGAGATGTGAATCTATAAGAAGGCGATGTTAGCATATGGATCACGACGTTGGTTTCTGGACAACGGTAGCTTGCATGGGCAGCTCGTCCACAACAGACGGGGCTCCAAGGGACAGCCATGGTAGCCGGAAAGCAGAGAACAAGACATACCGTAGCCGGGAGTTCGAGGCCAACCGGGATCAGGACACCGCCAGGCGGCACCTCGAGGCCGAAAACGCCCTGCTGAGACATTGTGAAGTTTGTGGTGGTTGTGGAGGGTGAAAGGAAGAGTGAAAGATGGTGGTTGCAGAGAGCAGAGAGTCGATGCGAATGCAAAATTGGAAAGAGAAGCAATTGCAGAGTTGAGTAGAGAGAGGAGAAAGAAAGAGAGGAAGGAAAGAAGAGGTCAAAAGGAACAAGAGCTAGAAACGACAGAAAAAACTGTAAACGTTTTTTCTGGTAACGAGGCGGCAGCAGGACAGGAAAAACTTTAAGTGGGACTAGAGCCTTCTGGTTGGCCAGGAAAGCCTTTCTTCTGGCAGAAAAAAAAACTAGCGACCGCCGCCCGTTGCTGGCAGCGCCGCCGCCTTGCAGGTTACAGGCGGCCCAGGGCAGAATCCGCTGTTTCTCCAAGGCTCCAAGCTCACCGCGTCTTGGAGCGTCGCAACTTGCCATGTGGTGGAGTTGGTTGGCCGTCGTGATTGGGCCCAACGCCTAAGATGCCTCTTCGTAATATGCAGGGAACCTGGGCCATCAAAGAGAATGATCCACCTTTATCTTTGAGTTTTCGCTGCTAGCAGCAATTGCCCTGGAAATGTAAAGAAGCGCAGTCCGCCAGCGCGGAAAAAAAGGCGGTGGCCAACTCAAAGAAAACACTCTTTATCGATAAGTGACCAGGAGATGGTCTCGTACTCGTACTACAAAGCACCAATCCATTTACACGTGATTCTTCATGAACATCCACCTTCACCGACTTGAAAGTTTATTCTTCGAAATCACCGAGTAAGATACCCCGACCATGATAAAAGTATGTATCGGTAATAGGCAGTCTTGGGTTCTTTTTATGCGTTGTATTAGGTATTAGAAGGGGATAGAGTTATATTGCAGGGGTATTCACTGCTTCCTCCTCCACCATCGACACCCGTCTTTGGCGTTTGTCGTTTGTCTGTGATGTGTCTTTCCAACCTTTCCAAAATGAAAACAGAACACATAGGCAGCGAGTGTATGTAGGCCATGTGTAGCCGTAATGTCCTCCAAAAATGTCCGTCCGTCCAGAGTGAGCCACGAAGTGGATAGAGGCAAATGGGAGACACCATACGGAGGCGGGGACTGCTGAGACTGTGCGTCCCATGAATATAGGTACCGATAGCACATATGTGACATGTACTCGTATATCCCACGGAATACTGCCCACGTATATATTGCGGTATGTGGCCAGGATGGAGGAGGGATGGGAAACCACAGCCGACAGCCTGAAGCCGGTTGGGAGGAGCGACTGATGCCAAGGATCCATCTGAACTCTGACTCTGACAGCAGTTAGTGTAAGTGCTGACATTATATAGTGGTGGTCTTGGCGACGGGCTCTGGTTTAACCCCCGAAAGAAATGGCAAGACTTGTATGGTATATATGAATAACGAAGAAGAAGGTGGTGATTAAAAGGTCGTAATGGATGAAAATGAAAAGGGCAATGAAATGTCAACAGCGCATAAAAAAATGCGTGAGACGACTCCGGGTGTCTCAGGTCTATTCTCATGCCATTGCCTCTGCAGACACCGACTTCGTCCTTTGGCGAGTGACCTTTTTGCTGACGGTGTATACCAGATCCACTGTCCAGAAATGGCATATTTGCGCCTGGGCACAAGGGATTGCGCCATATATAGGAGCAACAAAGGGAACCATCACATAGTCGATGAAATTCTTTCGGAGCGTGCGGTGCGAAAAATTCATGCCTTGGCGAGACCGGCGTTGTTCATCTCCTTTTCGCGATTGGCAACTGCAATCTTATGGAAGCTCTCATACATGAAGAGATAGAACGCAACCTGCATGAAGCCGAGCGTACGGAGGTACTTGCAAATCTCAAAGATCCAGTTCACGCCGTGAATGTCGTCGGCTCCATCCGTTACCCATACGTACAGAGTAGAGGCAACAACAAGGATGGTCATCTGGACAGGCAAGAAGTGGGCTTCAAAGAGTCGGTGAAACAAAACCGTCAGACGGAAGTAGTTGGGACCCTGGATGGTTTCGTGAGTGATATCTGAGAAGAAGCCATTTTCGCCTTCGTGGTCTGAGCGAGCAATGTCGGTGAAAGTATCGAGCTGCACATCGGGTACGTAGGTATCGGCCGAGTCGTTCAGAGGGGCATGGATGGGGCGGAAAGCGCGTGCCGTCTGCTTGCGGTTCCGCCAGAGCTCGACCACCTTGCGGAGGGCAAAGCCGGTATCGAGCGCACCCCACATGTGGCGCAGAGCTTGCTTATAGCGAGCACGCATGTCCGAGGCCAGACCGCCCATGCCCTTTCCGTAACCACCGGCTGTGACGTTGGTCTGACTGATAGGGCTCAGAACAGTCCGCACGGTTAGGTTTCCGTTCAGCGCAAAGAAACACTTAAGGTACATGTGCAGGTCTTCGCCGATCGCCTCGGAATCGCGGTCCCAGCCACCGACTCGGTCGACCAACTGGAGAGGGAGCGAGTAAACCGACGTGGGGGAGCAATGGTCGATCCGCGGTAGAGGCCCGAAAGGCCGGCAGCGCACCACAGAATGTCGGCAACACGGACAATGGCCGGGACGTTGTGGGCATTGCGGTCGAAGATGATGGGGGCGGCATAGAGCGTCGTAGTCGCGGTTTCCGGGAAGGACAGGTGCATCTTGGTGACCAGAGCAAAAAAGTTGGACGATAGGTGACTGTCGCTGTAGTGACGGGGGAAAATCATGGTCAGCGCATGAGTCCTGACGCCCTAGGGACACGAGGGCCTCACTTACCATCAATGCCCGTGACAATAACGTCTTTGCGGCAGGCGACCGGGTATCTCTCACTGAGCTTCCGGGCAGCCCAATCGACATTGCTGCCTTTTCCGGGGCAGTCATTGGGCAGGTCGGTAGGGTGCAGAGTGAAATCAATGCTGCGAAACTTTTTAACAAACTCAGCAATGAGGGACATGGCCTTGATGTCGGCATCGTTCTCGCGCTGCTCCATGGCAAGGAAGACCTAGGGGTAATTTAGCAGCTGTTGTATCCCAGCTCATGCCGGCCAGAATTTGTCGCAGACCAGAAGGGTACCTACATCGTAGCTGCTGCGGGCCGTTGGGTGCGATGCCAGCACGTCAAGAGTCTCGCGGAGCGTGTCCATTTCTTCCTTGTAGTTGGGAATGATGATTGCGTGGACAACACGGCCCTGGTCGGTCTCGGAGTCGCTCGTGCATTCGGTATCAGCATCGCCAGCCTCGCTGTTCGCGCTCGACGAGGCGCGCGACGAGGTCAGGGTCACGGAGCTGGCGAGAGAAGTAGACGAGCTGCGGCGGCGGTGGCCGAGCTTGAGTTGCTTGAGTGGTCTGCTGCGAGTGGACTTGCGAAGCGAAGTAGTGAGGTCCCAGATGGACCAGCAGGCACGCAGGGGAATGTGAAGACCATGACGTGAATCAAAAGACAGTACCACGAGAAGATGATGGTCCAGATACCGGCACCATCGGGCGAGTAGCGCGGAGCGCTCAAGCTGTCGTCCGGTTGTCCATGGTAGCCATACCGTGCAGCCGCCGACTCTCGCGATATGACCCAATAGCTGAGAATGCCAAGCCAGATCATGGCCAGGCCACCCGACCGCCTTGCGCACCAGGTAAAAAGAGACATGATGAGGAAAGTCAGGGGTCGCAAAAAGAACAAGTCGGAAAGAGACCACTATAGGACGTGTTTTTGGCGAGGTTAAGAAATTGATAGGAGGCGGCAGCACGTAAACACGATCCGCGAGGATGTGTCTAGTCCGAGAGCGAAAAACAGGTTTCGATATAAAGAAGAAGTCGACTGCGTCAGTTGGACTATTAGGTGATTTTACGGCGACAAAAAGGCGAGGAGCTTCTAGGATAGAGGTGCGAGGAGGTCGGCTGTAGGCTTTGCGTTGTTGTCAAAGGAGGCGTTATTATTTTCCCCCATGCGTCTCGATGCGTTTCCGCAGTTGAATACGAGATGCGCACGAGAAGCAGCACCGACCATTAAGGAAGTTGCAGTTCGCGGCCGTTAAGGAAGCTGCGACCGAGTCGACAAACAAAGGAGGAAGGAGCCAGCTTTGAGGTGGAGAGGTCGGAAAGGAAGCCACAACAATCAGCAAAAGAAGCAAGATGTCAATAGCGACAGGTATAGCGATGTTGTAAAAAGAGAAGGGAGACAAAACTAAATCAGAGGTGTGAAGAAATGATAGAAGATAGGGAGGGAGACAAGATGGGACAAGAGCCATATGGCCAAGACGGAAGGAAACAAATATGACAGAGCGGGAGTAGAACATGAAAACGGAAGGGCAAGGCCTAGGGGTGGAAGACGGGCAACAGAGAGCCAGAAGGTGTTAGAAAGAAAGACAAGAGGTCGGAGGAGGACAAGGAAGACGATGTTGGACAGCTAAAGGGTCTCAATTTAAACGAGGTATGCTTTCCAGCCTCAAAACGGAGCCAGCAGCCACCTTGCGAGGGAGGGATAGGAGCAAAGTGCAACGCTCTGAATGTCGTGGACAGAGAGCCTTCTGAGGCTGCCACATGAAGAAAACGGAGAAGAGCCCGTTACAGCAGCACGATGGAGACACGGGGGAGGGCAAGACGCAGGAGGTGGATCAAAGCTACATGAGAACATGTGGAAGATTTCAAAAGAACGCAAAGTTGGAAAACGGACTGTGACAGCCACGCTGGGAGCAAACGAGAAACAGAAAACGGAGACTGTTCTGGAAATGTTCTTCGAGTGGCACCAGCACGACTAACACGGTCTACCAGCCCAATTAGCTGCAGAGGCAGGGCATATGGTGCCGATGAGGCAATTCCAGCCTATGGAGGACTTTCGGCCCTCTTCTTGCCCTCTCCTTTTTTCTTTTTTGCTCTCTCGGCTCTCTTTCATGAGATATGTCATCCTCGCAGGGAATAGAAAAGTTTCAGAGACGCGCCAGACGAGATTGAGGTGAACATACAATGTAGAGAAAGGAGACCTCTATTCTACTTGATCTTTCATGTTCCTTCTCCTCGTATGAAGCACGTGGAGAAAGGTAACTGCACGTCTTATTCACATTTCTGATTGGAGCGCCGAGTAGAGAGTACAGAGTAGATACAGAGTCCCGCTGATGAGGCACACAGATTTGACTATCTGTACGGAGTATGTAGTGATATGCTATTCTCACACGTAGCCCAACTCAGAACAATTGCCAACGCGAAAGCAAACATCAGTGAAGAATGATTGCAACGAGTAGATGCACGATCAAGGGAGAGAGACCATCTGTCGCCGAGACGATGGGGATAGGGACCAGGAGCCAAGAGCCACGCTCCGTTCCCTCTCTTGGAAATACTTGCCATGTGAGCGCTTGTACACATCGCGACCGCTTACCGCGGCCTTTCCCATTCAAATCTTTGCCCCTGAACTACTATGACCGTTTCGAGAAGGAGACCCGGCGACATTTAGACACGGGTCTCTTGTCTAGTGGAAAGTGTGACAACGACAGCGTGCGAGTGGGCGTTGTGGAATCAAGGCAAACGATACAAACGATACAAAAGGCCCAAATGGGCCCACGACGCGCATTCATGGCCTGCTAGTGGACGGTGCTTGCCTTTGCGACAATGCCTGCACTCACTCTGCACTGGTCTGCCGACCTGCCTAGTCCTTGGCTGGGTCCGCCAGAGCTAGGGCTCGGGCCTATGGCGGTCACAATCTGTACAATACCAATATTGTCAGTTCTTTCCTTTTTCTCTCCAGTTTTTTGCTAGGCTGCCGTGAAGTACATCCTCGCTGTAGTATGTCCGACGATCGTGGGTGGCCCCACATAGGGCACTGTCGAGCTTGCTTCGTTCCCATGTCTCTCCCACGCTCTCGCTCGCGCCTTCATCATGATGCCTCGATCCTTGCCGCACATGTCAACGTTTTTGTGCTTGGCCCATTCTGTCCTTCCTTGATTCTCCCAGTTATCAGCTCCTCATTGCCGGCGTAGTCAAGTCAGTCAAGAGAGAGAATCTCATGATACTTTTGCACGTTCGTTGTCGGTTTCTCAGAGCCTATCAAACAAGAATGCCATCGATCTACTCCATTCCCAATGACCACACGGTGCCACTGCGAGCACAAATCGGCGCGATTGCACACTTCAGGCCATTTGAGATAGTCGTGCATATGGTGTAGTGACTGCAGTGGCCTTCCCGCTGTCCTCCCGATAAGACACTCGTAGAGAAGACGCAAGCCGGCCCATTACCAGCACATCTTCGCGCCGCACCGTCAAGCACACCCTCATATGATTGTCAACTTCCATTTGAAGTGTCCTTACTGTAGCGGCATCAATCTGGCGCACACTACACTAGACACTAAAACTGGAGCCAACAATCCCCTTGTTGGCGGCGTTTGGTCTCGACCACGTTTGGTCTCGACTACGAGAGTCAAGACGCCGCGCCTCTTTTCCCTCTTTGCCATTGTTAGCTTCATTGAGGCCGGGAGCCCTTCTATCACAGCTTGAGCAAACGTCCAGACACAATGAAAAGCCCAATAGGCTATCCGAAAATCGTTCACCAATCTCGCACTCACCCGGGTCAAGCAAGGCGGAGCAAGGCGTGGTAAAGACAGAAACGCTGGTCGCGCGCTGAGGACGGGCTTCAACAAGAACGATTCGTGGCAGTTTCTTGTAATGGCGCGTTCCGAAGGCGTCTTTCCATAGTACGTCGGCGCCCCTTTTGATGGACGCGACATTTTGATGCATCTTGAATTTCTCAGGCAAAACGGACTTTCACGTTTCGTTTCCGGTGCCAGCATGAGATGGCCGCGATTTGAAGTCAGTAAGCATGGCTGTGGTGTAGGATCTCACACTTTTTCTCGATTTTCTTTCTCCTTGCAACAAGCGGACCATAGTACTTCGTAGATCGCTTGCCGCGTTCGCGTCCCCCCCTCCTTAAATACACAATACCAGGATGAGGTTATTCTTATCCTTAATTATTCGGCTGCCTTGCAGTAGCCTTGGCTTGGCATCAAGCAAAACTCCATGTTTTAGCCTTGCTATCCTAGACCAAGGTGTTTGTCTACTCCGTACGAATACGTCGTAGTAGTACCTCTCATTGTACGCCGTACGCTTCGTTGCTCGACCAGATGCACCTCATCCAAGTTGATCTGAAGCACTGTGGGAGCTCCTGGTCCCTAAAACTGACTCTTGGAGCGTTGCCCCTTTTAGGGTGTGGCGTTTCTGGAGAGCGAGAGTCAACGAAAACGCGTAGGATGGTTCTATCGGCAAGCCCCCGTTCATTCGGTGTGGAGCCAAGCCCGGTTCAGTGTTAGTCGGGGTTAAGCCATACCTCGTGCCCAACGGCGTCCACAAATAAACGTGCTTGGAACCTCCACGGGCGAGACAAGGGGGGGGGGGGGGGCAGACAGGACGAACCGAGCCCTCCCACAGGAAAATTGAAGGAAGATTGACCGTAAAGAAAAGATAAGCGGCCATTTGAACGGTGATGTATACGATCGTGTCGCATTGAATCGCAACGCATCTTGATTTCCTGTTATGGCTGGTCATTCACGGACTTGCCACGATGATCATACCCGTCACTCTGCTCTGCAGCCAGGTTTATGGGACATGTGAAAAGACAGCACACAAGGCATTCGTCCCGTGCCCCTCAACCTGCACGAGGATACGTGGTCGCGGCAGATCAATTGAAATGGGAGATCAAGTTGTTCTCTGCAGCAGAAAGCCCACAAAGACTGCCTCTAGTCTGCAAAGGTGCGCCGTAACTTATGAACTCCGTGTGACTGGCGTCCAGACAAACTGTGGGATGCCATTTCTGTGGGTTTTGCTCCGTCCGTTTCGGTGCTGTGCTGTGGTGCACCATGCAGCAAGCGGCCTCTCTATTCGAGCCCAGGGCTGCACTGTCTACCACGATGGGCACACATGCAAAGACTCGTGTCCCAAATGGCGTCTTGTCTCTCGATCCCCTGTCGACCATCGTGCCGCCAACTTGGAAGACAATATCGTGGCACGCCAAGAGTATCGCAAGGTGAGTTTTGTCTTGTGGCGGTCTGCAAGCTGCATAACACAATGGTTAAAAACGGTGTACAAGAGTGTCAAAGTCTCGTGCCTGGAAAGTGAGATTATGAGAGTGGGGGCTGGGCATAAGGCCGTCTTGTATGGCCATCGCTTAGGTTAGTCTTGGAGGCTGCTTTCTTTTTCTGTCCACGATGGATGCAGCTGGCGGTTGTTATTGGTGACACCCGCTTTCAAGGGCTTTGCCAAGTCTCGCAATCTTTTCGAATCGTGTTGAAAGATCGTGGGATGCTCTACAAGACCGGCAGTTCTGTAAAAGCCATTCAACGCATGGAAGCTCTCTGTTCGTGTGAGCTTTTTCCTTTATCCCTCCCCCTAGGGCCATCTCTCACCATGTCTACAAAGTACAACGTAACCGAGCCTACTGTCCATCACTCGTTACTTTCCTTTCCTCATTCCCTTGTTTTTGTGGTGAGAACGAAGTTCGAAGTACTTTGTACGTCTGGGCCTACCCATTTTGCCCGTTTAAATACTACACATTTAGCTGCACCAGCTGTTGCCAACTTAACCTTTTACGAGTAGACCAGGGTAGGAAGTCACGCTACCAATTTTGTCATGCCGTTGGTGGGAGAAGGAGCGACTTACAATGGCCACCCCACCAATAGCGAGGCAGCTCTAGCAACACGCCCGCTTGCGCTTTTCCTGTACTTCGTAGACTCCCATGTGTAAATACTCGACTCATCCATTTTGTCGCTGCGGTACAGAAAGTATCTTACGAGCACTGCAATACGGAATAGCACTGTCTGGCGTACTTCGTCTCCCTCGCAAACAATGGCTTTTGTCCTTGCCCGATGCAGCGCAACAGAGTGGCCTCCATCTGGAGCTGAGCATTTGGAGCATCCACGACGGCCGGGCTGTCCCTCGGGTACCTTGCACCCTACCTTTTATTCACTCACCTCTGAATATTGCCTTCTTTCTTCTGTCACTTTCCACGGCTCCTTTCTTTGACCATCCTTGAGCGGGGGAAGGGAGAGGCAAAGCACGGCTAGAATGCCCAAAGAAGGCAATACGGGAACGCAATTACAAGGACAGGGGTTCATTTGAAGCTAAGAAAGCTTGATACAGAACCGCGCTGCCTCTCGGTCCAAAATCCACCCCTAGCTCCTTTTCTCCAGAGGCGTTTCCTGTAATTCTACCAGGGACAGTAGAAACCACATAAAGGAACTTCCAGTGCTTCTCAGCAAGGACGTGGAACGTCAAAGTACGGAGTACGACAAGTGTACTTGTACATGAACACACAAAGTGGGAACGCCAGGGTCCATCGCTTCCTTCTCCATCTAATAGCTTGTCTGCAATGAGAAGAAAAATATCGGAGGACTCCTCTTTTGTTCTATCTTGCTTTTCGGCTTTTGCGAGAATTAATACGAGTGAATCACTGTAATTTCATGTAATCTCAAGCTACCACTGCCCAATACTCCTTAGTCGTCACTCCCGAAGAGGTCACGACAGTCAGACATCAAGCAATCGACTGCAGATACAGGACAGATAATACTGTATCTCGTATTGACAAGTGCACCGCCGACCTTTGGACTGGAGAAAATGACGACCGCCCGGCAAATCAAGCAAGAAAAGCAGCCGTGTTTCCACATAGGACGGAGTATGGAGCATAAATTTACGCTCCGGGCATCACAAATGTTCGAATACGAGATGATGAGTGTCAACGAAATCAAGTTTCTGCATTGTAAAGCCAGGGGTTTGAGGCCAGGCAACAACTGAAGAAGCAGCACCTTTTCATAATTATGGGTATTCGCCAAAGTTTACAATCTTTGACACACCAGCCTCGTCTTGTCCAAAGGGGTATGAAGGCACAAAGCGAGGATCGCCACAAAACAGGGACAAAGACTTCGAAGGTAGGAGAAATGGCAAAGGAGGAAAGAGCCGTTACGTTGCTCGGTGCTAAAGGCAATCTCTTTACCTCCACAGGGCAGCAAATAGAGCGTCGATAATGATGTTCAGCGGTGATTGAATAGGAGTCACCGAGTACCAACCGTATATCATGTTTGAGAGCCTTATCTATCTTTCCTGGGTTGAGTCGCGATAGTCGGTTCGATGTATATGTATATAGGACAAGTTTGCGGGAACACAAAGGGGCAGTGGACTTTTGAGGCAAGCCAATTACAGGCCTTTGGCTTGTAACAGCCAGCCGAGAATCTCTGGTGACGTCCTTTCGTTAATGGCACTTGTGTCATCGTGACACAGACAGTGGCGATGCACTGCTGAGAGACTCAAGGTGCTCGTCGTTTTAATATGGCCCTAAAAGCTCTGAAAATAGAATTATGCCCTTTGATCTTAGGTACTTTCAGAAGAGACAGGTCGTCAGCTCATTGTCCTATCACCATCATAACGGCATACTTCATGTTTTGGCAATTTCATTGGACGACTTATAGTGGCGAATTCCGCCTGCTCCATTTGTCGCAGTTTCAGTCGACAGGCTCAGGAGCAATTGTCTTCAGATACTGCGTGGTCACTTTTGTTTCCAATTGCATTCGCACAAGCCGGTCTTGGTTTCGTGTGGCTTGCGCTGTGGAAACCTTAGTTTAACGCATCTCCGGTAGGCAACAATAATGCATCTCATCTGCGACACTCCGAAAGGCCCCGCCTCGCTCCATCCAGTCCCCAAATGAAATTGACCGAGGAAGTGCCATGTTGCCCGGCTCCGCCAAGTATCCCAGAGTGTAACAGAAAAGGCAAGGTTGTTACGTTTCTCCGCAAAAACATGCTATTCTTGTCCCGCGTCTCCGTACCCGAACCGGAGGTAGAGACTGTGTTGGCGGTCGAGTTCGCCGTAGCTAGCCCCGTCCCAGGCAGCCGCATTCTGTAACAAGGCCCGAATAGGTCTGACTAACCTCGAGCAATACGAGGACATCTCACGAGGATTTTTGAACGCTTCGATCGTCCGTATCATGGACGACTACTACAAGAAAACGAGTGCCATTGGGGCAGACGTAAGAAAGACAAAGAAGAAAAGAACACGTACTCGACAGACTGTAGATTCAAAGATGCAAGGACAAAACCCCCGAATATACTATGGTACTCGAATAGCGCCCCCGTAGAGTAGCATCTCTATGAATAGGTGCACGCAGCATTCCACTCTCTCGCCGTTGCCCGGCATGGCTTGCGCAGAGTTTCTCCTATTATTAGGGCGGCAAGCCGATTCTTTTTCCAGATGTTATGCAAGCCACAAGATCGCGGTCCCTCTGTTCCAAAGCTCCGTTCGCAGTGCCCGACGTGCAGGAGGCGCCCAATACTACCCTACCCAGTCGGTAGCTCGATGTGGCTGCTGCAATGTCGTAGCCGATGACGAGAGTTAATGTGTCGGTTGGTGCCGCTCAGCATGGCTATGTGCCTCCTCATGAAACCTTTTCGTCGGGACATTGCCAGCTACCAGGATTTTCTGCTAGGCAATGTTGTAATGGCGTATGTCCAGTGCCACGTTTTCACGGGCCGTATATGATGGCCCGGTGCATGTCAAACTCCGGGAGGGCTAATCGCATACGATATACGAAACAATCGTGTGCTTCACATCGCGTGGTCCCTTGCCACATATGGGCTTCACAGGGATAGGTCGCTAGAGGTGGCCAAAGAAGCTGACCTGTGAAGCGCGACCGACGGACCTGTCTGCTGAGGAACGGACACCAGCGTCCAGTAGGTAGCAGCATCTGGGCGCCAGTTTGGTGGTGAACCAGAGATGGTTGGTGCGGGAACTGGTCGCCCAGTGTGGGAGAAGGTCGTAGTCCGAGCGCTCGTTGTTCACCTCTGCGGAATGTGAATAGGACATATCTTGCTCAAACAACCTTCTCGAAAAGGTTCTGAATCGGTTTCGCAGCCTGTTATGCGGTCAGTGACTAAACATCTATTGAACGACACACGGGCAAGTCGAGGGCCGTCACTCACATCAATAAAGTTCTCCAGATCCTTGTCCAGATTCGCTAGGTCGTCCTTGCGCTTCTTGTTCTCAGCAATCAGCTTGAGCTTCTTTTTAAGAAGCTCATTCTTCTGCCGTTCCAAGGCCTCGCGTTCTTGTTTCTCGTGGCCGATCCGTGCCGTCATCAGCGTCTCCTCGTCGGCATCAACGTGCTCGGGGTGAAGCTCGAGAAACTCCTCCACAGGAATCATCGGCAAGTGCATGTATGAGTGGCTAAGAAGAGGGTCAGTCCGGTTCCGCCAAGATGCGAGAAAGAGAACGATTGACAGGGCCTGACGCACTCATAGTTCTCGCATGAGGCGATCTCGCCCTGGAGATGACGCTGCTCATAGTATAGATTCTGCAGCTGCAGGTGCAGCCGGTCAACCTCCTGGCGCGCCTCGGCCGTTTGCGACTTGGTGTCCCGCGCTGCGAAATAGGCAGCACGGTGAAGGCTTCGCAGCTGGGCAATGTTGGCGACAAGCAGCTTCTGGCCGCGCGCAGTCTCAGCCGCACGCTCCAGCAGCGGTGCCAGCGTAGACGGATCGGCCGAGGCGCTTTTGGTGGCCTGGTCGATGAGCTCGAGAGCCTGTTTGCGGGCTTGCGTCGAAGCTTCAAGCAGGGCGACGAGGGCCTCGTCCGTAACGATGTCGTTGGTCTGCATTTTCGGGGTCGGCTGTCACGCGTCGCTGCAGGTCGTGATGCAGAAAAAAGCGATACTCGGTGTGCTGGGACAAAAGGGAGACGAAGAAGTCGTCGGGGGTGGAGCTTTCGTGCTTAGATGCATCAGATAAATTGGCAGTGTCGCGTAGGAGCTACTCGTATTCAATGGAGATAGCGCTCCGTGGCTGAATAACGTAAGCTGTGGCGCAAACGACTCTCATAAGCCAAGGCACTAAGACCTGCCAATATGAGAAGCGAACACGGCGACGAGGTCGGCAGGGCTTTGTCTTTGGACGGCCGCTGAGGAACTGGGTGATAGGACCCTGTTGGCCACTGGCCCGTAAAAAAGCACCGTCGCTTCAGGCGCCTGGGCCCGACGTCCATTGGTCCAATGCTTTGTTTGGGCTGCATTGGCAATCTCCTGTTTGGGACAAGTGGCGGCCCCATCCCCATGCTCTTTCCAACTCCTGCTGAACGCCTGCCATGTCCCGCCGACTTCCGGCATTCAACACGAAATTTCCGCCATTCTGCTGCCAAACGACGCTTTGCCAACTCTACAACATTCCACGGCAGACCTACTCCTCTGTCTCCTCCTTGACGACCAACTCGGCAAGCCATTTATCCTTCGGATTGCGACGTGCCGTTTGGACCCTCGTTCCCCCTCTCCATTCGAACAGTCAGAGGACGAGGCGGCTGGAACCCCTTTCAAGCCATCTCTTTGTTTCAACCGAATCGACACTTTGGTTTCGTCCTCAACATATTCGATTACGACGGCAACGGCAACGACAACGACAACCACACACCAACGACACTCGAAACCCTTTTGAGGCGGGCAGAACAACAGACCAGCCTTTGCGGCCTCCAAAGACAACTTGAGAGAGGGTTGCCGCCGACTACGAGCTGGGAATTGGTCCGGCAACTCCGTTCCCCTTTTCCTCGCTCCTCTTCTTAAACCCCGACGCAGCCCCGACTTGCACCCGCGTAATCCCGAGCGAGCGACTTTTGTGAGATTTCCCAAAGACACGATGGATTTTGCTGCGTCCAAGATGTCCTGCAACGCCACTGCGAGTAGCCGCGGCCCCGCCGAGGGAACCAACGATGCAAAGACGACTGGTACCGAGCAGATTGCAGCCGATGCAGCGCCCGTGCGGCGGCGCCAACGGTCCTCCTTTAGCCTGCCGCGGCGAAAGTCATTGGCCAACCAGTTTATTGACAGCGAGGACAGCCTGCTGCTCAAGTTTGATCTGTTCCTGACCGAGCTGGAGCGGCGGCTGGAGAGCCTGGAGAGCTATGGCGAGATCTCCATCGACTCGAGCATTGCTCGGGCGTACGCCACTCTACAGACCGTGCGGACACGCTGCTCACAGGCGTCCGAGGAGGTGATTGGTGCCGGCCGGCGGCGTCTGCAGATCATGGTAGAGACAATCGAGGCGCGGTACCAGGAGGCTCTGGAGGCGGCCGAGTCGCTCAACGAAAAGGCACGGGTCAGCATCGAGCTGCTTGACGACATGCTGTCGGACTTTGAGAACCACGCCCACAAGCTCCGTGCACGGAGCATCTCGCACGCCACGGATGCAGCAGGCCTGTTCATGGACGAGGGCCGCCGCGTCATGGACGAGGGCATTGAGCTGGCACGCGAGGTGGTCGACGAGAGCTTAGAGCGCGCCAAGAAGGCGGCCGAGACGCTCGAGGAGCACATCCAGCGTGCGATTGCCAACTCGCGGCAAAACGGCCTGCTGAGCTACGAGGAACTGCCAGTGCCGTGGCGCATCAACCCGCACATTGTCCGTGGATACCGCTTCAGCGAGACCAAGGCAGCGTGCTTTCGGTCCATGTTCCGCCTGTCCAACGAGCTGGTCAACATCTGGTCGCACGGGCTGGGCATTGTGGTCGTGCTGTCGATTGCCCTATACTTTTACCCGACGAGCGTCAACTTCCACCTCAGCACCAAGACGGACGTGTTCATTGCCGCCGTCTTCTTCTTCGCGGCGTGCCAGTGCCTGGTCTGCAGCACCATCTGGCACACCATGAACTCGATTGCGGACGCTGAGCTGATCTCGTCGCTGGCCTGCGTCGACTATACGGGCATCTCGCTGCTGGTGGCGGCGTCCATCATGACGACCGAGTACACGGCCTTTTACTGCGAGCCGATTAGCCGCTGGCTGTACATTACCATGACGGCTTTTCTGGGTATTGGCGGCGTGCTTCTGCCGTGGCATCCCTTTTTCAACCGCCCCGACATGGCCTGGGTCCGCGTGGCCTTTTACGTCGGCCTGGCCACAACGGGTTTTGTGCCGGTGCTGCAGATTATGATGACGCGCGGCGCGTCGTTTGTATGGGAGTTCTACACACCCATTGCCAAGTCGCTGCTGGTGTACCTCACGGGCGCGCTGGTGTATGCGAGCAAGGTGCCGGAGCGGTGGTGGCCGGGCATGTTTGACTACATTGGCGGCAGCCACAACCTGTGGCACCTGGCCGTGCTGGGCGGCATCCTGTTCCACTACTCGGCGATGCAGGAGTTCTTCTCCAACGCCTTCCGCCAGGCCCAAGACGGCTGCCCTGCCTACTAAGCGGGGCGTCGTCATGTCCTTATGAGTCTTCCTGGCCTTCGATCTTTTTTTCATCTGAATCATTTTCATCCTTTCTCTTTACTATTTTTCCAGTCTTTTCTTCTTTATTTCCTCCTTTTATACTTTCTCCAAACACGTCTCGATAAACAAAAGTTTGCGTCCAGACGGCCAAAAGCATGTTGGCGATTTCACACCACTTGCTTTCTTTCCTTCTCTTTCACACTTTCTTTGTCACGCATTTACGGCTTTGGGTTCTCTTTTATCATCACACATTGGCGTCTATCAACTTTACTTCGGGGAAAACACTGCATTACCCTCCCAAAAAAGGAGCATACACCTACATTCTTTTTTAAGCCTCACCCCTCGGCCAGGTCTGTGTCAGGGGCCCTTATTAGCCTCTTTCTTAGCACTAGCAACTCTGGATTTTTAAACAGCAAAACCAAAATCTTCACGTAATCAACAAGTGGGCTACGCCCCCAACGGCCTACATCAGGAGGTGGTGAATAAGAGCATTTACATGAAAAAGTTGACAATGGTGACTGAGCCGAATATGCAAGGTGTATATCACATTGGGTGAATAAGTATAGGTGCTTGTCTTCTCCTTCGCCTCTCCTCGTCGAGCCCATCGACAGGTCATCAGGATCACACCCGCGATGCCAATACCCAGACTCATACACACCAGCGTCCACTGCTCCTTGCGCACCACGGCCGACACCTGGACATGCGATGTGCCACCGCTGGACGGTGTTATATTTGCTGCATGTCTGGACAGCGGTAGCGATAGTGGCAACTTGAAGCTCGCGTTCTTGGCACATGCCTGGAGATTCTCGCTCTGAGTGATATTACTTTCGAAGTTTGAGGAGGCTCAAAGGCGGTTTAGATTTGAGCGAACCTATAATAGGACAGCTTTACCCTGGCACCGGAGCACGATATTGACCGCGGTCACAGTAGCATTATCCGCACAAAAGGACTGGTACAAGTGCCAGACCGCCGCCTTGTCGCACGTCTGAACCAACCAAGGGCATGTCTTTCATACCTTTCCTATGCTTGTATCGTAACACATGGACGCTGCAGCATCACCGTAGGCGACTGGCCCGGTTTCGTACGTTTGCACGCAGATGGATGGGGCTCGTTTTCGCGGGTGTGGTGCCAGTCGGGGCGCCTTATGTTGTGGATGTTGTGACTGTTGTGGCTGTTGGAAAGAAGGTTGCCCTTCTGCCGCAGAGGGGATGCTCAACATTGCCACAATCGCAATGAGGAGAGCTAGGGGTGACTCCATCTCGCCTGGCGTCTGTAGAAGCCGACTTTGCGCGCGGATAGGCCGTGTGTGAGCTCGCGATAGCTCGACGTCTATGGTGCGTCTATGGTGCGTCTATTGTGCTTGATGTGAAAGCAGTCTACTCAAAAACGGCAAAATATGTCGATATGAATGACTTTGGATGCAAGTGGGTGTACCTCCCGAGAGGTAGCGGGTTCGATTCCTGCCAGGGCTCTTAACTTGCGGGTTTTTCTTCTGGTCAAAAATCCGTACCTCCCGCTGTTGACAGTCGAGCGTGGGTCGCCGCCCCTGTGAAGCGATTTAAGTCGGTTTGCGGCTGCCGCCTTCGTGAATCAGGTGTAAGACGGTCAGCACTGACCCCTCGTAGTGTCCGGCGTACAAGGACAAGGACCAGTTACGAAATTCAAGGAAGACATAACACTGATGACGAGGATTCGGAAGGATAGTTTGGGGGGCTATTAGCAACGTCTTATTATGTATCCTCCTGTTTTTTTACACGCAAACACACAAACACACGAAACACACACACACCACACAGATAAGCGGTAGTTTATTCCCCAGAGGGTTCTGCCGTAGCAGGCGCTGATGGTCAGGATTGGCCCAAATAGCGAATAGTAATAATAATAATAATAATCAATGAGCAAAAGCGAGTGGTTATTATTGGCAAAAGCAACGGGGGTGTTGTAAGTGAGTGTTGATGCTTGAGCAAAAGAGAATAATGGCGATGCAAATAGCAAATGAGGCTGGGGCTTGGAGCAATCAAAAGATCAAGAGTGGCGGCAGACGGGGACAGTAATGATAATATAACGGCTCAGACTCGACCCAGGAAAGAACGTCATGGGAAAATGGAAGCGTGATGCTGTCCGAGCAGGTCAGAGAGGGATATGTGTAGGGCGGCGACAAGGCCGACAAATGAATATATTAAGCACGCAGACCCGAAATAAGTAAAGACAAGGCCAGCTGTAGACCAAAAATATGACATAGTCCTGGAAGCCAAAAAGGGAGGGATCGAAGCTGGGGCTGGATGGAAAAACTTGGCATTTCAAAAGATGAAATAGATTAGCTGTGACGTTTACATTTTCCATCATCTTCACTTTGGGTTGCATCCCACCCCGCCGCATGTTTCTGCTCTCTTCCACTCATCCCACGTTCTATCCGAATGGCTCGCAAGGAACATGTCTAGACGCGGTCAATTTCTACTAGGAGCTATGTTCTCTAAAATCAAAGGTGAGTTTCTCTTTTTTCTTTATGATTAAGATGGCTTAGGTTCAAGCCTTCTTTTCGTAGAGAATAAGATGGCCTTCGAAACCAAATGCTACAGGTAGGCCTCCTACTGGTAGAGACGACAATGGTTACTGTGCCAAATATGGCATGCGGAAGGCTGCGATGATAAAATGTCGCAATACCTGTCCATCGAAGGCTAACCTGGTCAGGGATAGATTTATTATGGCCATAGAATCATGATTTCGTCTCTGTTATCCTTTACTATCGTAACATACTCTCTTCTCGTTCTGTATCCAAACATAAGCTGATAATTCCAGGCCTTTTTCCTTCCCATTGTCCCAACTGCCTACCCGGCATACAAAAAAATAAAGCCAACCCGCTGTGGGCCAACAGACAGCAGAGAGGCATACTGCAAGCTTTAAGCTCCTTTCTCATGGGCCTGGCAAGAAGGCGCGTTTGCGGCTGAATGGAACAAGCCTGCTGCGGCCTTCCAGTATCCCGCGGCTCACCATAGGAAAAGGTTGTGCCCTCTCCGCGCCCGTTTCCAGGCGCTATGATGTCGCCATGACTATGCGCAGTGGCTGTGGTAACCACAGGACAGCCCTGGCTGTTTGGCCTTAAAGCCAAACGTGAAGGAGGACAAGCTGCTTTTGTAAACATAGTATTGCTCAACGCTTTGTTGGAAGCATGGCGGAGGCGTCTCTAAAGCCCAAGTGGCCACTGTCATGCCTCTGCAAGGGCTTTGAAAGTGGCTTGGTCAACCTGTTAATAGCAGGTATTCGACAATCGCCATGTTTTCTCCTGTGTCTTAACCGTCGTAGTCGTCAGGTCTCGTGCAAGCATGACCATGGATGGCGTCCTGCGCCGCTCTCTCTTATTGTTCAGATCGTACAAGTCTGTCACCTCATAATGCATGGTTGACAATCTCGGCGTACACATCCGCTGGAAGCTTTCTGATGATGGTGAGGGTCACCCGCTTGATTGAGTCGGCCTGTAGGGCCGGGAACGACCGGAGAAGCTTGTTGGGGCTACACAGAGCAGTTAGCGACTTGTAGGTGTCGACTGAAAATCAATCGTTTTATGTCGAGCTCATCTCACCTTGGGCTGGTCAGGATCTGGTTGCGGATCATCATGAGCTGCGCAACAATGCACAGGATGTTAAGGTGCGGCCCGTACGCAAACAAAAAGTCCCACAGCCTCAACACCTCAGGCAGCGGCGGCGTGCAGGCGCAGAGCGTCAGAACCGAGGGGAACGCGTAGATCTCGGCCGACAGGTTCTTTGACAACAAGTACAGGCTAAGCTTGGAATCGACAATGGCAAGCACCTTGTCAACCAGGGCCAGGCCCTTGTGTACGCCATCCATGGCGCCGCGAATGTAGCCAGGGCACTCTATTGTGAGCAAGTGGTGGAAGGCGACGAAAGCCTCGGCCTCGCTGCGCGCGGCATACAGGAACGGCGCCGCCAGCACGTTCATGCCCTGGACATAGGTTCCTGGCTCGGCCGATACGCTGGTCTCTGATCCTTCAGTGGTGAGTGTGAGCGCGCGTGCGCGGTTCTTGGCCGCTGGTGACGTGTTGGCCGATGTTGAGCCGGCGGCCGCGGCGTTGTTGAGCATGCTGAGGACACCCTTGCCGCCGGACGAGTTGCTGTCGTGCGCCTGGTGTTGTTGCTGCTGCTGCTGCTGCTGTGGATTAGGTAGTGACTGACGGGCGGTCGCTACTGGTGGCATGTGTGAGTGCTTCAGACTCCTTTCTTCGCGCACATCGTGCAGCTTCCAGGCAATGGCGTTGAGCAGCCGAATAAGACTGGCCTCACTGACGCGGCGGCGGAACAGCGGGTCGGTGGTGAGAGTGCGGAAGGTGTCGTTGCGGATCTTGGAGTAGGCAGGCGAGGCGCCGCGGTGGACGAGGAGAGGTAGGCGTCGGTCTCCAGCACCGGGCAGTCGAGGAGGATCAGCCAAACGTAGATGCGTGCGGAGGACTAGATTGTTAGAACCGGGGCGCCACCAATAGGAATAGCAAAAATACTGTGCTCACCATGCCATCGCTGTCGCTCTTGATGCCCGTCTCCAGAATCTTCCACCGCAGGTTGTTGAGAGCGCCGACCACGTCGCCGTCTGGCGGTCCATCGCGGACGAGACGGTCAATCGAGAGCGCGTCGAGTGCTGGCGACCGACCTATTAATGGTCGTCGGCTCGCGTTGGCACTAGCCGCGGCGCTGATTTGCTGAATGCTCGTCGCGTCGCTGTTGGCGCGTCCGCGCTGTGGTGATCGGTTGTTGTTGCTGGAGATGTTGCCAAGGTTGCTGGAGATGTTGCCAGCCGTGCCTGTCCCAAGTGTCGCCGTGTTGCTTATGTTGCTAATATTGCGACGGACGGGCGACGACGAGCGCTGCTGCTGTGCCTGGATCGACTGCAGCTGCTGTTGTGCTTGTTGCTGGTGGTGGTGGTGCAGTTGCTGCTGCTGGAGTAGTCGTTGCTGCGAGATCATTGACGGCAACGTGTTGCTGTTGGCCTTGGCCCGAGGTTGTGCGCCGACTGGAGCTTTCTAAGCGTCCGGGGCCGCTGGGCGACGACGGCGGCGGGTACAGCGACGACGGCGGCAGCAGAGTGGGTACCGCCGCGGTGCCATCTCTGGCCGGGCTCGGCATGGTCGTGGATGTGGACAGCGAGGGCGAGGGTGATGTTGACCGAGTTTGAGTAAACAGATGCGTTTGGCAAGGCGAAAGGGAATAAGTACAAGGCGACGCTGTCAATACAAGGACGGAGGGCGGAAACGACGTTACGTCTTCAGCAGCACGGCACGTGGATCCGTTGCTTGTGCATGCAGGGGACGTCGTAGGAAGAGAAGACTGACGTGCTGCTTCTAGGCTGAACTGGTGAGCAACAGAAGTCGCGTTTTTTTCGCGATCGCTGCGCGTCGATACACGTTTGGCGTTAGGCCTTGCCTAGCGCTGGTTGGCAGTGTCTCCCCGCAGCGCCTTCCCGCGCCAGAACTACGGAGTACAGCTATCAGTGCGTGGGTTGCGCCTGCCCTTGCGGACGGTGGCACCCCCGCTGGCACGAGCAAGGAAAGTGCGGGAAGAATGCGCCAATGGGCAGCGGCACAGGCTTTGAGAGGGGGACGGTCAACCAAATATGTCGTAAACACGGTATGCAAGTAGCCGGTCATTCTAATATGGAAGCTTTTCGTAGCCTTGTTGTTCAAGATGCTGCATCACTGCAGCGTCGGCTGCACTATGTCAGTCTAGATTTCAGTTGCCCGAATGTTGATATTCATGGACAGCCTTTGGCGTCCATCAAAGCCTGTCTGTTATCGTCCCGCATATCGGACAACTCGTTGAGGTCGCACAGCCTTTTGAAGATACAATACGAGTATTGTTGAGCGAGCAGCACAGAATGGCAAAGAAAAGTCTCCTCCTGCAGACTGCTGCAGGCCCAAGGCCACCTGGAGCCATGGACGAATCACAGCCTGTAAATTGCTGAGTCAGAGGCCGTTTGTGCGCCCGTCTGTACGAGTAGCCTTTGTGCGCAAAATGCCCTGTAAATTCCAGCTAGCGGCAGCCCTCTTTCTGAGATTTCTGCTTTTTTGCTTGCGGCCTCGTTGTATTTTGCCATTGTGGGCCTACCGCCACCACCTGTGATTGGCTTGTTCTATCGCTATCGTGCGCCCCGCCACTCTTTCACTGCTTCCTTCCCTTTCGCTCCCCGCTTCTTTCCTCTGTCCTCTTTCCTACCTTCCCATTCTCCCTCTTTCCCCTCTTAAAGGCGCTTCCAATCCTGTTTTCCCACTCCATCACAACAAGTTACCACTCCAAACTTCAACTACCAACGAACCACCGATCTCAACAAGCTCAGATCCCAATCACGTCACTAGCTTGACCTACGTATGTCTCTCGCGATATCTTGCATCAACTGGCCCCGACAATTGGCTTTCGAGACATTTTGGCCCTTCCCAGGCTCTGTGGTCCAGGGGGGTCTCTAGGCTCTCCCATTTTGGCTGCACTTTCGACGTTCTTCCATCCTTGCTAACAAATCTCAACGTCCAACAGCACCGCGCACCTTTAACAAAACCCCGTTCCCACGAGTTACGCAGAGAAAGTCGAGTTGATGTCAATCGAAAACCTCAAGATCAATGGTGCGCACCTCTTCCCGCCTTCCGATACCATCACTTAGCGTTGCCGTTCGTTGACTTGGCGCATCAAAAACAAAAACGGTGTCATATGTTGGAAAATTTCGCTAACACGCAATTTCACCTCCAGACCCCTTCGCCGACGCCGACGAAGATACCGGACATTCGCAGGCAAAGCAACAGGAGTACCTCCATATCCGAATCCAGCGTACGTTTTTCGCCTGACACCAACTTCCCTGCCCTGCACACGAGGGCTTGTCACCTTGTCACGATGACATGACACACGTCACACGTGCTCTTCCGGCGTACTTGCTACCCTGATACCTTGTCGAAACACAATGGCTAACATCGCATCACAGAACGCAATGGACGCAAGACCTTGACCACGGTCCAGGGTATCCCTCCCAAGTTCGACCACAAGAAGATCCTCAAGGTCATCAAGAAGGAGTTCGCTTGCAATGGAACCATCATCTCCGCGGCCGAGTCCAAGGGCATGGGCGAGGTGATCCAGCTCCAGGGCGACCAGCGCAGCAAGATTCGCGACTTCCTGATTGACAAGGCTACCGGCCTTGGCCTTGACGAGAAGACCATCAAAGTCCACGGTTTCTAGACGAGCCCAGCTCTGTGCACCGTGTCTCGAAAAGCTCATGCTTATGCTTATACGTATAGGCCGTCATGGACGTGTGAATGGTTTTGTTTTCTCGGAGACATCTTTTGGTAGCTCCTTGTTACACGCCTGCACGGACAGCGCCCTTTTGCCCGCTTCATTTTTTCGTTGAAAAATTTGTTGCGGGGCGTGTACTTATACCCCTTCTCTCAGAGCGGCACCGCTTTTTGGTAGAACTCTGATGGTTGGCGAGACACATCGACGCGGGCGTGTGGTGGTCGGGATGGAGGTGGCGTTGGAACCAGGAGAAGTGGCAGATGAGTCCCGGTGCCGGCCGTGGTGCCACGGGTCTTCATTTCGTTCCCTTTTACTGTTTCTTTTGTTCTTCTTCTCGGGATGGTGCAGCATGATTCAAGTTTTGTTTAAGATACTCTCTTTGACGCTGCTGCAGTGTCATTCGTTGATGGTGCGGACTAACATTTTGTATTCCGTGGCTTTGGATCCTGGATGATGTTTTCCATGGGCGAGCATATCCTTGTTGCCAAAGTAGTACATAGAATGCATTGCCACAATGGAGAATGGAAACAGAATTGAAGCACAGAAGGAGCGGCGCCAACGGAAATTGAATCTGATGTCTGATGTCGCTAAAAGTGTTGAGATATTGCAGTTACAGACCGATGCGAATTGGGCGCCCATCGGCCCCTTCACCCTCCATGAAGACCACCTTGTACGCCGTCACGACACCGGACATTGCTGGGTGTAAAGACGACAACCATCTACTGGAGACGGGATGGCGGCGCCATCTTCTTGATGCTTGTACTTCTCTGGACAAGTTGCCAACGGAGCTTGTCTGCGCGGGCCTGGCCATACCTTCTCTGGACAACATGGCCCGGTAGCCCCGATGTCTCCAGCAGCCTCAGCAGCTCCAGTGTCTGCAGTATCTCCAGTGTCTGAAGAAACACGGCTGGAAGGCAAATAGGAAGGTCAAAGCTGCAGTGGTTACAAAGAAGGAGACGTCCGTAGGATGGCCCGCGAGATGGAGATATGCAGCACGCAGCAGTGCTGCAGCGGCCGGGCCGGCCGAGGACGTCTCTGTTCCGTCCTTTCCCTTTCCCCCCTCGACTGGGCGGGATGCGTCGTTGCCTCTCTCACCCCACGGACATGTCTTGTTCTACTTCGTACGTCTTCTTGTAAGCACTCAAGTTACGCTGCACTTGTTTCATACCTACTTTCAGCTCAGGTTTGACCTCTTGGTCCTGTATCACGAGTGGCTGAGAAAGGCGGATAATAATAATAATAATATGGAACCGTTCATTGTAGGAAAGAACATTTCGGGCTGAGTTATTTTGTGAGAAAAGAGTGAGATGTGGAAGAAGGATGCTCGGGGCTCGTCGCGATTGTCCTCCGACCGTGATGCTCCGCCGACCTGCATGCCACCCGTGGGTTTGAGATATATTTTGGGCCCACGTCTGATGATGGCTTCTCACAGCGGAGGTAATCCCTTCTTGGACTGAAAGGAAAGAGACAGAGGAGACGTGAACGTATCCTACCCTTGCAGCATGCTTCCCTGTCCCCATCCTCCTCCGCGACCTTGCGACGGATCTTGCAGGACACGAAGTACTATGGAGCATCGCAACGGAGTACTCCGTCTGCAAGGTCCTTTTCTCGAGCATGGGCCTTCCTCCCGTTCCCCTTGGCTGTTCTTTGATCGGGTTTGCGGGTGTGCATTTTCCGAAGCAGAGGAAACAATAGAGTACCGTGACGAGTCAATACGTAAAGACGGCTTCTCGAGGCAGTTCGATATGATAGCCCACGAGACGGAGGTGGCAAACGAGCAAAGGCAACAATGAGCTTGGTGTGTGAATGAGGATAGGGGTGTGTTTACGCGGCATGTTGCCCATGCTCTCGACCCAAAGCCAAGAGTTGCGTAATAGGAGCTTGAAAGAGGGCAGAAACAGCAGTGAAAGTCATACTTGGTTGGCGGCGGCCGCTGCGGTCAACCTATCTCGTGTCAATATTTGGTAAGGTGTAATGCTTTTAACTTTTTGGACAGAAGCATGCGCCAAGCAGAGCACTGGGAAGACACGTTTGGGTTATCGCAGACAGTGGGTGGAGAGCATGAAGAGGGTAAGAGAGAGGATGAGCCTCATATGGGACCACTTTCCAGCACGTAGTGTGGCGTCTCCACCATTGGCTTATCAAACGGCTGTATTCAAGACAGATACTGGTCTCGACCTTCTTTTACGAAAACCAAGTGCCGGTGTCTGTGTCTGCTCAACTCGACGTGTCGTGTGCCCAGTTGCCCTACATCGCATCATCCGAGGTAGGCCGGTCATCAAAGCCAAGGGGGGTCTAGACGCGTTGGCAGGTGCGGGTGCAGCAAAAGGCGTCTCCGAAAAAAAGAAAAATGAGAAAAAAAAAGAATGAGGCGCAGAAGGGACGGGGAGGCCTAAGCTCGGGGAAGAAGACAAGAAGACAAAAGGAAAAATGAATAGAAGAAAACGCCCCGGAACAAGACGTCATATAGACAGGGCACCTGATCGACGCTGCAATTGCTCCGCGACCCAGCCTTCCCTCCCGTATCACCGACCGTGGCTTGCTTTGGAGGCATCTAGACTGCCAGTCCAGAATCCGGCACAGGGACCTGGATCATCACGTCTTTCCAGCAACACGGGCACTAGGATGATAGTCTCGCGCCGGTCGTCTTGCTTCCCCCATTCCCGAAGTGTTCCATTTCTAGTACTTACTGCAACCTTCTCGTGCAGTTGTGGACATGTGAGACAGGTAGCGGTGCTGGCTCATACTGAGTAGACACCAAGGACGGAAGGCTCCGTGGCGATTGCGAAGATAGAAATCGCAATGCACATCTTCCATTAGGCTTCCATGCAGGGCGGGGGTGCACATTCTGAAGGCCCGACAATGCTTTCTCGCATATGACTGTTTTGTGCTTATTGGCCGTGACAGGACATGTCGATGTCGTGCTGGTACTGTTCAGCGGTGGACGCGGCGGTCTGCTTGACGTGCGCACAACTGCCGCAAAAGACGTAAAGGTTGTAAAGGATCTTGCCTTCACCATGTCTTGGGATGGTATGTATCCATTGACAGTAAAGGAAAAGCCAGGTTACTCAATCTCGCCATTCTGATGAGAGGGCGTTCCGTTTTTCTTTGCTTTGCCGTCGCCGCTTTGTCTCCTGGCTCTTCTGCTTTCAGGCCTCTGGCAGCTTCCTCTCGCGATTGCGTCTTCGCATGTTTGCAGTCGGAATGTGTCCCAAACCGGTAACTGCATATGATGTGGACTCCAACCCACCTATCAAACGCAGGGCTCCGACTGCGTGCAAAACGCTGCAAAGAGGCGTTAACTCCCCCCCCCCCCCCCCCCCCCCCAACGTCGGGAAGCTAGAAGCTACTAAAATCCGACTTTAAAACGACTCTAATAAATCAATAAGGCAACCACCCTGGAGACATGTTATCAACCCGGCAAGTTGACGAGGTCGCGTTGCAGTCATGTAGTGCAAGACCCACATGAGGTCGATGGTGTCACTGGATCCGTCGATGACGCGAGAACAAATGGAGCTCTCTGGTTGGCTGTCTCAACCCTGATCTCGCACGTTGGATTTCTGGGGCTGCAGGATGAAATGCGGGTTGCGTGGGCGGCCGGCGCGTTGTCTCCCTGTTTTTTCTTGTTGGTTGTTTCTTTTGTTTCTTTTGTTTCCTGTGGTTCCGTTGCTGTTACGAAAGGAAATCGTGGGCGAACGAAACGAGGTGGTAAGATCGGGAACCAGGCCGATACTACGAATTGGGCGTGCGCATTTGGAGAAGACGAGATGGCAGCGGCAATATTGGGTACAGCCGTCGTTGCATCGCCCTCGCCAACACCAACGTCCCTGCTTGTCTTCCCTGTTCATGCGGACATCCCTCGGCGACCGCCGCCGAGTTTGTATCGTTATGCAAGGCCAGCTACCTGATGCTACCCGCGACGCGTCAAAGTAGGCCCAAGTTTCGGCAGAGACCAGGTCAGCCAAGCAATATCGAGGGTCCGGCTGAGACGAAAACGACGAGACCAATGACACTGGCGAGGCCAACGAGCGAACCGCAAGAGAAAAGAAGTAAGATGGACAAAAAAAACTACGCCACCACAAAACGAAAGACTTGGGATTGGACAGGCGGAGCCGAGTCTTGGCCCCCGTGGCTGCTGTCGAATTGGCGAGCCAGGCGACCCCGTACGGCGAAGAGACGAGGGACGTGGAGATGGTGCCCGGCCAGATTGGGTCTCACACCGATGCTCGCACTTGCTCCCAAGCTCAAAAGGACAAGGTGTCGGTATGCGCGTTGCGTCGAGGAGCGACGACGAGGGGGGTGCGTCAGAGTGCTTGCAATTGTACAAAGTAGATACTCGTGTTGGTGCCATGTGTGCGTGGTTCGAGCCAAGACCATGCAGACGGTTGGCGAAACTACAAAGTACGAAGCACGGGTAGCTATTTACCAGCTGATCTGATCAGATCTTGTTGGTCTGCTGGAATTGCAGTTGGTCTGTTCTCCTCGTATGTCGTTGGCAAGAGACAATGTGGGCCCTGACCGCCATCCAGCTCGACCCTGGGCCAAGCTGAATGTTGGCGGTAGTTGGATAGGTGCATAAAACGCATCTGTGTGCGCTCAGCACAAGCGGGAGCACCTCGTGGGCGTCGTGTCTGTTTGGATAGGGCAAAGGATCGTCTTTGCAGATGGCTGTCTGCCATGCTTTGATAGTGTGCAAAGTCGAGTCGGGCACACTTCACAACCGAAAAATGGGGAACCAGGAGAGGCTAGCAAGCTATGTATGCCGTACAATGTAGATTAAGCGGAATCTACGGAGTGTGAGCAGGGAACTTGGGAAAGTGCATCTCGGCCAAGCAGTGAGGGCTCGACGTCTGTTGCGAAAGAACAATAGAGCGATTGGCAGTCACCAAAAACGGAAGGGGTAATAACTAAGTGATTGATAGACGAAGAGCAAAGAGCCACGCAGAAGAAGTGCCGAGAAAGAAAAATCTTCTGCGCCGGCAGCGCCCAGTAGCAGTTGACGTAGAGTACAGTTGTTACTCCGAGAAATAGGCCACAATTGCGGGTTTTGAAGTACCTCATATCCACTAGTACATCGCCTTCGTCAGCCTGCCCCCTGCCCATCCCGCACTAGACAACACGACCTCTGCTTGTCAAGAAGCACTTACATGATGGCGCAATGCGAGCTAACTGGGAAGGATTCCACTTTCGGCCTCAACCAGCATACGAGAGCTTCAAGTTGCTCTTCCGTCCTGTCTCGCTGCGTGTCGTCAGTCGTACCTGCCCTTAGTCCCTCGTCATCCTGTCCCCTTCTGCCTTTTCTTGTGCCATTGCCCGTTGATATCTCCGTGTTCTTTTGTTCTTATTGTTCCCTTCTGTCTTCTCTCCTCCCGTTCTTCTGTCTTCTCTCTTTCAGTTTCATTCTTGGACCATGCGCCACACCCCTGGCAGCTTTGGTTTTCCTTCAGACGACACATTAACTGTCCTGAGCATCCTTTCATCATTCTATTGCTGTCTTTCACCATCGACCGCTTTCAAGCCTCAACCTCTACCCTTGCTCACCGCCCCCATCCAAACGATTCTTCTCTCTTATTTCCATCCTGGTTCATTCGCCGACCACGGACCTGCCATCCATTTTCTGCACTTGTCTTTTGGCCACTGCGACTGGACGCTCACCGAAACGATCGACACTCTGATTTGTCTTCCTAAGGAACTTACTAGGCACAGCACGTCTTTGGTGCTATTCGCCTGAACAGACGAAAACCCTATTTTTTCAATTGAAAGAGCCTCTTGTTTCTTTTCGGTTGTATTTCTTGTCGTCTTTTGGCATCTTTACGATTTAAAACCTCAGCAAGGGTGCCTTCACGTTACCCGACATTCTCATCCTCTACGACGAGGCCTCTTTTCGCGGCGCCTTCCCATCCCACTGCGTGAGAGACGATATTTCTCTGCGAGTTGGTAGTGGAACTCATCTGACAGCTTTCCTACGTTGTTCAGGGCTCCATTGCTAACCTGTTGCGCCGACTCAACCGACCTCTTTCACACATCCTCTCCCTGATCGACTCTATTTTTTTGGAGCCTCACGACTAGAACCTTATTTTGCCAGGGCTCTCTCCTCCACTGGTTGTGTCATCTCCATTCTCATCTTTTGGGTTTCTGCTCTGCCTTTGCCTTCTTTCATCTGAAAGTTGTAGCGTCAGGATATCAGATTCCATCTCCGCTCCGTCACCCATTTCGCCACCACCAGACGTGCCATCACCATCGACATGCCTGGACCAAAGGCCACAAAGATTGGCCACGCCCTGGCCAAAGGCCTCGCATCCAGGTCGAGCGGCCCATCGCCTACCAGGACGAAGTCACCCGCGGCGAGTCTGTCTTCTCTTCCGACGACTCCTGGGTCGAGGAGCCTCCTCACACTATCGACGCTTTCGAAGGCGTCATCCCCACGGGCAAGGAGACGCTCGACTACTTGCTCTCGCTTTTCCCCTTCTTGCAATGGATTGGCCGCCTCAACACGCAGTGGCTGCTCGGTGATCTGGTTGCTGGTACGTTCTTGGTTGCATCGTCCGTTGGCGTGCACACCACACAATCCTTTTGTCTCGAGTCTTCTTTCTGACCCTGAACAGGTATCACCGTCGGCGCCGTTGTCGTCCCCCAGGGAATGTCTTTACGCCACGCTGGCAAACCTCGAGCCACAGTTTGGTCTCTACTCGTCATTTATGGGTGTCATTGTCTACTGGTTCTTTGCTACATCCAAGGATATCACACATCGCGTAAGCAAGCCCCATAACATTCTTCCTTATTTCTTGCTCATCGATTGCTAACGATACGCGATTTACAGCCTGTGGCCGTCATGTCTCAGCTTGTTGGTGGCATCGTGGTCGAGGTTGCCAAAGAGCTTCCTGATATTCCCGCCAACGTGATTGCATCTGCCCTCTCCGTCATCGCCGGCGCCATCGTTCTCTTCATCGGTCTCATTCGGTTTGGTTGGATTGTGGATCTAATTTCTCTGACGGCGCTGTCTGCCTACATGACAGGCTCTGCCATCAGCATTGCTGCCGGCCAGGTCCCCACCTTGCTGGGCGAAAGCGGCTTCAACACGCGTGCTGCCACATTCCATGTTATCGTGAACACCTTGAAGCACTTACCTAGTGTCAAGATTGACGCTGCCATGGGCCTGACCGCGCTGCTTCTTCTCTACCTCATTCGCATCGTCTGCAGTATTGCGCCAAGCGGTACCCTCAGAAGCAGCGCTTCTTCTTCTTCCTTTCGACTCTGCGTACGGTTTTTGTCATTCTTCTGTACACCATGAATTAGCTGGCTGGTCAAGCCGTCACCGCCGTACCAAGCCACTATTCAAGATTCTGCAGAACGTCCGCGTGGTTTCCAAAACGCTGCCGTTCCCGAGATTAACATCAGAATCATCAAGGGCTTTGTGAGCTACCTGCCGGTCACGGTTATTGTCCTACTTATGGAGCACATTGCCATCTCGAAGTCCTTTGGTCGGGTCAACAACTACACCATCAACCCTCGCAGGAGATGGTTGCCATTGGCATGTCGAATGTCCTCGGCCCTTTCCTGGGTGGCTACCCTGCCACGGGCTCCTTTCAGCCGAACGGCTATCAAGTCCAAGGCTGGTGTACGTACGCCTCTGGCTGGTGTGATTACTGGACTTGTTGTTCTGCTCGCCATTTACGCCCTGCCCCCTGTCTTCCTATTACATTCCCAACTCCTCCATGGCGGCCGTCATTATCCACGCCGTTGGTGATTTGGTCACACCACCCAACACTGTCTACCAGTTTTGGCGCGTCAGCCCCTTTGAGGTTCTCATCTTCTTTGTCGGTGTTTTCGTCACGGTCTTCTCCAGCATTGAGAACGGCATCTACAGCACTATCTCCATCTCCGCTGCCATGCTTCTCTTCCGCATCCTGAGATCGAAGGGCACTCTGCTTGGCCGCGTCAAGGTCCACTCTATTCTTGGAGACCAGGTTATTGGCCAAGACCACCGAGTCGTCGGTCCTTACGGTAGCATCGGTGGTTTGGACAACGAGCTGTCTGCTCGTAGTGTCTTCCTGCCTCTTGACCACAGTGACGGTTCCAACCCAATGTCGCTCTTGAGTCTCCCTACCCTGGTGTCTTTATCTACCGCTTCGCAGAGGGATTCACCTACCTAACGCCTCACACACGCTTGAGAATCTGGTGAGATACATCTTCCAGAACACCCGTCGCACCAACTTGTCTTCGTACCCACGGCCAGGTGACCGTCCTTGGAACGACCCTGGCCCGACCGCGCGCAGCTTAAGCGTGTTGAGGCGGGGACTATGACCCTTGCTGAGGCTACCGGTGATGATGTGAACAAGCCCACTCTCAAGGCTGTCATCCTGGACTTCTCTCTGTCAACTACCTGGACATCACGTCTGTGCAGACCCTGATCGACGTCCGCAACCAGCTCGACCGCTACGCCTCGCCCAACATTGTCGACTGGCACATTGCTTGTATCAGCAACCGGTGGGCCAGGCGTTCTCTCGTGTCGGCTGGCTTTGGCTATCCCGCGGACTCTCAGGATGCTCCCATCTGCGCTGGAAGGCCATCTTTAGTGTCGCCGATATTGGTGGCCGCGATTCTGCCGCGGCCCAGGCCGAGCGCGAGGAGGCCGCTGCACTTGGTGTGCAGGTCCGTGACCTTCGAACGCGTGTCAAGGCGGGCGCGTCTCTGGACATTGAGGAGGCCAACAGTAGCGACTCACATGACGATGATCCCAAGGCAAGTCGCCCAAGCTCAAGGGTGTTACCGTCCACGGTCTCAATCGCCCGCTGTTCCACATCGATCTTACCAGCGCCCTCCAGAGTGCAGTTGCCAACATCGAGGCTCGCAACGCCCAGGATGCTGAGGTGCGACCGGACTCGGGCAATAAGGATATCGTCAAGGAATGAGTGTGATTGCTTCTTGTCCGTTCTTTGAAAGCCTATTTTGTTGCACAAAGCTTTGGATTCAACCTCTTGGTTTTTGGATATCAAGCGGAAAGCGATTATAGCAGATGTGTTTGTTTTGGATCTGGTCCAGCAAAAATGATTCCCCCAATTGTTTCTTTTTATATGCTCTTTTACTGCTAGTCGTGGACTATATATTATCTACATTGAAAGGTAATCCTTTGTGTACGAAGACCATATCGTGGCCACTTGGCTTTTTTCTTTTAATATCAAATTATGAATGATTATCAATATTTCCCATGACTCCGATATATTTGTCCCGCATACAAAATAGCCATGAAAGGTGGTTTATTTTTCTTTACAAAGGAAACGTATTTAATGAAACAGATTAGAGTTGACTGATCACTCGAGACCATGTTCACAATACAAAAGTGCTAATATATTTACCCAGAGTAGCCGCTGCACGAGAGCTATTAAAATTCAGCGGGGAAGTTAAAAAGCACTGCCGCGATAGGGGGTACTCCCTAATGTTTTCAGTTTTCGCCTTGCACCAGCAGCTGTTTGCTGCATTCCATACACAGAGGCGAAAGTTGAGACTTTCTCCACCATCGCGGCTGTGATTGCAGCTGCGCCTGCACCCGCATTCCAGACGCCCTCTACCCATTCAATAAAGCTTGGTTTTTGGCGTTTGGGCCCCTTGACCTCCCTCGCAGTCGCCACCTCCCAGGCGAATCAACGTCGCGATGATGCGCTGCATAAGTCTTTGGTGGCCGGCCATCGCCTCTCGTCTCCAGCGACACCAGCAAACCGGCTTCTCGACTCAATCGTCGCCATGCCGCGTCATCCATCCCTTGGCCACCCATTTACACTTCCCAATCGGCGCCGTAATTCCGTATGCCGTCAAACCATGCACCTTTGCATGTAAGGAAAAGGCCCATGCCGAGTCAAGGCTTTCCGTTACGTCAATTGCTGGACTGCTCGGTCGGACTAGCCCGATCACCCATGCACAACGCGGCGTCTCACCGGAAGGTGGTTCTTATGGGAGACGCCAAAACGAGAGCGTGGTTCGAGCACGTCGATACAGAAGCAGTGGTGCACTGCAGTCGCCGTTCAGTCTCTCCTTTCCTGGGACAGTCTTTACAGTCTCTGTCTCTCATGTTGCAGCCTCAGCCTCCAGCACGTCCTCGTCGAGCGCGCCCATCACCTCCACAACCAAGCCGACGCTTGTCCAAGAAGGCATTGACCGACACGCGCAGCATACGGTTCGTCGAGGCTTCGTAGGTCGTGCGCAGGAGTGTCTTGGCGTCGGCGTCGGCGTCGGCATCGGCGTCGGCACTCTGAACGGCAAACGACCGGCGCACGGATGGAGAGAGCTCCTTGTCGACGGAAAGAGCCTGCAGGGCGACCATGGCGAGGCGGGCGGTCGGGAAGGGGATGTCAATGACTCTAGGGAAGGTGAGGAAGCACCGGGGTCAGTAACGGAACGTTTGCTTCAGCCTTGTAGTCCGGGGAAGTTTGGCTTACAAAGAGCACGGAAGCTTGGATCGACGGCCATGATTGTAGAGGTCTTATCGAAGCGGACTAGGTTGGACTGCGTCGGGTATGGGACAGAGTGAAGTGCGTGGCTTGCTTTCCACGGCAAGAGCTTTGAAAATGCCCCTCTAAAAATGGTTCGTATCGAAGAGATGTCAGCGGGGCGGTTTGTTGCGCAGAAACAATGGAGCATTACATAAGGTACCCAAACCCGCCGCTGTCGTCTTTTGTACGAAGTAATTAGCGCGATTATGCGGCAAAGCTATGGGCGGCGTTGCCCTAGCGACACAATGGTGGAGGCCCATGCTGGCGGCCTTGGTGTGGCTTGACGACCCAAGCAGAGAGTCTGATTGGCCGAGAATGTTTGTTTTGTTGTTTATTTTGCTACAGCGGCTGGGGGTGCCGCAAGTCAGACTGCTACGCCGTAACTGACGAGCACAACAACAAGGCTCCACAACGACCGAGTAACGGGGGAAAAGAGCGGAAAAGAGCGTGCGAGACCCTGCACACAGCCTAGACTCCAGGAGGTAGGCACACTGTCGGTCTGTTTCCAGTGGCGAGACCGAAGCTCCGCAATACAAGACCACAACAAATAACGACACATAACAACAAGCAACAACACCTCCGTAGTTCACAGCGCAACAGCAATAACAAAAGGAAAGCCGGTGGCCACGAAACACACATTAGGAATGCAGACTTGACGACAACGACACTCACTTACTTTTGCCTTTCCCCTTCTCCTAACCCCCACCTCGGTGCAGCAAACAATAACATAGCCAAAGGCAGGCCAGAGTCGCTCTCTCTCCGTCTTCCCATCTTCTCTGTTTATTATTCACGGCCTTTCCTTTTCTCCATTCTTTTTCTCCCTTCTTTACCCTCCTCCTTCTTTCTTCTTGCTTTCTCGTCTCGTCAGTCCTCTTGCTCGTCTCGCACGCACAGCTCTGCATCGCTTCATACCCGGCTGTCACTGGCATCTCCTCGTCGCCGACCGTCCCGGTTGTTCTTCTCAGTATCGATAGATCGTCGCTCTCACGCTCCGACCTCACGAAACCTGCCGCACGCGACCACCTCTGCACCTGTGCTTGTTTGTCCTTGCGATGGCGCCTTCGGCCATGAACCCCAACATGGGGCAAGTGATTGAGTATCTTCCTGGTGAGACTCACATTCAGGCGCCGACGCGCCTGCTTGCTTCTCTGTTTGTTTGTGTTTTGTTGTCGTTTCCATCGCATCTAACCCATCTGACATAGATCGCTTGTACCTCGGCTCGTACGTCAACCCGCCCGATGCCGATACTCTCTTCCCCTACGGCGCTTCCGCCCAAAAGTCGCCCAGCAAGAAATCACGGGCTGTCAAGCCCGAACCCTACTACTTCACTGTCGACGACTCGCTTCTGTACAACGCCTTCCACCACGACTTTGGCCCGCTGCATGTCGGTCACCTGTACCGCTTTGCCCTGCACTTCCACGAGATCCTGGCCGCCACTGAGAGCCAACACCGCCCAGTTGTATTCTGGAGCCGCGCAGACCCAAGACGTGCGTAAACTGGCCGCGGCGTTCACTGCAGTATACGAAAAGCCCCAGGCCACCGACCCATTGCTAACAATTACTCTCTCTACCAGGTCGCGCCAATGCTGCCTGCTTGCTTGCCTGCTACATGGTGCTCATCCAGTCATGGCCACCACATCTGGCGCTTGCGCCCTTGGCGCAGGTTGATCCCCCATTGATGCCCTTCCGCGACGCCGGCTACAGCCAGGCCGACTACGGCATCACCGTCCAGGACATTGTCTATGGCGTTTGGAAGGCGAAGGAAGAGGGCTGCTGCCAGCTGGACAACTTTGACCTGGCCGAATACGAGCAGTTTGAGCGCGTTGAAACGGCGACTTCAACTGGATTACGCCCCATTTCTTGGCATTTGCCTCCCCCCAGCACAACCCCGTCGCACGCATCACCGAGGACTCCGACGAATTCGCTTTGCTACCTCGAACCCTCGATGCTGTGGACGCCCACCCGACCCTGCCGCTGCCGTTCAAGGAAGTACTGCGCCACTTCTCCGAGCGTAACATGGCCTTGTTGTGCGCCTCAACTCACACCTCTACTCGCCCTCGTACTTTGAGGCACTCGGCATTCAGCACCTGGACATGATCTTTGACGACGGTACGTGCCCGCCGATGTCGACGGTGCGCAAGTTCATTCGGCTCGCCCACGAGATGATCACTGTGCGCAAGAAGAGCATCGCAGTCCACTGCAAGGCCGGTCTTGGCCGGACAGGCTGCCTTATTGGCGCCTACCTCATCTATCGCTACGGCTTCACCGCCAACGAGATCATCTCTTTTATGCGCTTTATGCGGCCAGGCATGGTCGTTGGTCCTCAGCAGCACTGGCTGCACCTCAACCAGGGCACGTTTCGCGAGTGGTGGTCGAGGAGCGCCTGGAGCGCAGACTGCGCCGCGAGTTTGCTGCGACACAAGCCGCTGCCAACGCCAACCTGCCCAGCACACCCATTCGCGCCATGCAGAAGGCCACCCTCGGCCGCTCCTATTCGGCCTCCACACCACCCAACCGCTCTGCCTCGGGCCGCACGCCTCTCAGCGAGATGGACTCTGAACGCAACAACGCCGCACAGGAGGACTACCTCCCCGCACCCACCCCCGGCCAGCCTCGCAAGAGCGCCCGTGCCGACCGCCACCCACCCCTACTCTCGCAGCAAGACGGGTAGCTACAGCACAGTGGAGGAGGAGGAGGATGCCGCGCGGCTCCCCTGGGCGATGACGCCGAGCTTTTTGCCATCCTGCAGGAGAACGGTGGCGACGACCAGTCCAGCCGGGGCAGCCGAGGCACCGACTCGGAAGAGGAGATGCACCTGCGCATGCGCATGCACCGCAAGGCAAACAAGCTGCTGCGTCGTCGTCACCCGATGGGCAGCAGCCGCCACCAGAAGACACGGTCTACGAGTCAAAGCAGCCGTAACATTGTCACCGCCACGTCCACGACCACAACCACGACGACAACCACCGCGATCCACGAAAACGACGCATCCTTTGACGCAGAGAACATTGGCTCCTCGATCAGCCGTGTTCAAGTCTATCCAGGAGGTGCAGGGCCGTGAGCACCGCTCAACCTCAGCTTCGGGCGTCCTCGCCAAGGTTCGTGGCTCGGACCGGAGTGGCACTGCAAAGCGGATGCCCGGTGCTCAGCCCGCTGGCATTCGTAAGACCAGCAGCCGCGTGGCTAGCGGTGGCAACGCCGCCGACAGCAACAGCGATGGCCTCGGCGCGCGCAAGATCTCGAGCATCAGTAGCTGAATGAAGCGAAAAAGACCACTACGCATATACACCACCTCCCCCTGCATGCAAACATCGACACAAAGCGGCGAACGTTTTGGATACGTCGCCCATCGCAATCTGAATGACGAGTTACGACAATCTTTTCTTCTTCTTTGCACTGTTTATTTCTTGATCGACTTTTAAGGGTCTGGGTGCGCTTTGGCGTCAATGGCGTGTCTTTTTTTGATTGGTCTGCTTTCCCACTGGTGGTTCGTTGGTCTTCAGTTTGTTTGTCATTCTATCGCTTGCTTTCAACATCTCTCGCAAAGCATCGGCGTTCGAATTGGTCATCCTTGGTGCCATTTCAGAGAACGCGAGTTTCGCATACACTTGCTATGCACTATGCTACGAATCATATCATGCAGATTCGCGACAGCCGAGACTGGGGAGGAAGGGGGGTGACGATAGGAGTGCAGAAAGACTTTTGAGAAGAACACGAGCGATAAGTGGCTCGTATTATTTTTGTTTGTATTTTTTACCCGGTTGTTGTTGCTTCTCTGCTTGGTCTTGTTTCTTTGTGTGCATTTATTTCTCATTGGAGTATTGTTCCTATCTCATTCAACTTGCACATTTTATCCGACTGAAAAGATGACTGCTATGGAAATAATTTGAGCGAGTGGCATCGGCTTATCATGCTTTGCTCTGCAGCAGCCCCTTGAAGCGGTCATGGTCGTATTATAAGACCAGAGACGAGCTGATATATGAGAGGCCTAACGAAATCTGGCCCGATATATGGCTGGTTTCGTGGACGAGGCCGGCGGCGCAGTCGTCTGACTTCGTCTTTCGAAAGCACAGGCGCAAGCAAGCGAGAGTACGGCCACTCGCAAACTGACGGATTCTTCCGAGATGATGGTGAAGTCGTCCGTTTGCTCGAATCGAGCTTGGCCGTCGCAACGGGTCGCAAAGACGGACAGGACAAGAGAGGGAGTTGGACCAAGGATCGTCGCTGGATGGGCGAAAGGCTGAGTGGCAGCCTTGAGAAATTGGTGGTGAGAGGGAGCAAGGAGAGAAGCACCACCGCCATGCGTAGTCTGAAACAACATGCACGATAGTTTTGAAAAGGCTTTTCCTGCCTGAATACTTCGTTCAAAAAGCAAGCAGAAACCCTTCTTTTCTCCCCCTTCCCCACAAGTCAACGGAAAGATCCACTCCGACCCCAAGCTGGCACTTCTCGGCCGGACATGGCACAATAGAAGTCCATTCAGCTTTCCGTCGGTGCACGCCCTCGGCATATTCTATTTGATGAGTGAAGCCCCAGGGCACATGGATAGTGGCAGATGGTGATGTACGCTGCTGGAATGCCGACGGTGCTGATGGGCAGGAACGATGAAGGTGTGGATGCATACGCCCCCGAGATCTTTGACCAGAGCCAGCCAGAGCTGGAGCGTCTGTTGTGGGGGACCGAATGGCGGGAGAACGACAGGGAGGAGGAGGGCGAAGAGCACGACGAGTTGAGCGATGACGATGACGAGGGTGGTGGTGATTGCATCTTCGAGGACGATGCTGGAGCGGCGCGCCTGGAGAGGACAGGAAGAGTGAGAGTGCCAAGGTGGGCAGCCGTCGTATACTGAATCAGAGCCGGTCTCCGGGTCGACGAGGGCACCGGGTCGCAAGAGGCCAGCCAGCCCAGGTCGTCCGTGACCTGGTCGAGCGCGGCGACTTGCAGTGCACCGTACTGCACCTTCTCGTCTCCAACGACGAGTTCTGTTCCATGTTTCTCAAGCTCCTTGCACCTACAAAAAGGTGGCAGCTGATTTTGTTTCGCCGCTGCTAAATGCCCCGATAAAAGACCATGGTATCAAGAGGCAGAACGCAAACAAGCAAAAATCAAAAGCAAACAAAAGTCAACGCCTAGCTCCAATTGTAATATTATTATTATTATTATTATTATTACGTGGCTGTCACCATAGGGTATGCCAGTCTATCGCAGGTTCTAAATAGAGGAAACCTTGGGCCGTCAGCCCTGGACTAAAACCTCCACTTCAGCGTGTTTCGCCGTTCAAAACGTCAACGTTCACCGAGCTTGGTCTCACCACCAAGCGCAATTTGCCGTAAGGTAGGACCTAGGTCCTCAGCCTCCGAACTCGCCATCCTCGTCCTCAATATCCCACTTATCGATCAGCTGTACCGCAAGCCTGTACATATCCAAGCGGCCAGTTCGCATGAACCAACGGACGAACGTCTTGGTTTTCTTCGCATTGCCTATCGCACCCAGGAAGTCGACGGGCCCTTGAATCGCCGACACCAGTTGAGCTCGCTGCGATTGGAGTAGAGGGCAGAAGACAGCCAGGTGACTGGCCGTCTCTCTCGCTTGGCCGCAATCGCAGGTATCGGTCAGGATGTCAAGAACCCGAGCCTGTAGCAGGAAGTGCTTCAGGCCAATCTTTCCTGTCCGCAGTTGGACGAGAAGGGAAGACTCCGCTTTGTACAAGCCGTCGTGAAGGCGAAGAGTGCGGGTTCCCGGGGGACTGACGCTGCCAGGTCCGTCCTGGTAATCTCTCTCGACCTTCTGTGAGCTGCTTCCTGCTCCAGTTCCCATCTCTGCTTCCACGCAGTGAGTAGAGCTGCCTTGGGGGTTTCCTCGGCAGCCCAGTCGATGAAGGCAGCTTGTCGCCTTTCGAAAGTCGTCGGTGGTCTCGGCCGAGGGTAGTTGCTGAACCCAGTTCTTCTGTTTCTCGAGGGTCGGCGGCGGAGGTGACCGCGGACGACGTCCGTTGCACGTCGTAGGGACTCTGCAAGACCGGATGATTCTAGTCGGCTCTGGAAGGCCGCAACCTTTGCGGTGAGCCACAGGTCTAGAGGGGGAACCTCTGCCTCTGTCTCTAGTTGTCGAATCGGTGTAGCCTTGAACGCGCCTAGTACTCTCCGGAGACATTGGTTTTGTACCTTGTCGATTGCTGACGTGCCGACTGAGGCTGGCCTCTTGACAGACGGCGCTGGATGCCAGACTGCTGCTCCGTTTCCGATGGAGGAGCGGATCACTGCCATGTAAAGCGTGCGTGCCCTTCGGAGTGTCGGGCCCCATGTCGAGGCCACGATCCTGTCCAGGGCCAGTCTTTGGGTGGCGAGCTTCTTCTGCAGGAACTGGTGGTGTCCCTTCCAGTTCAACTTTCGGTCGAAGATGACTCCCAGGAGCTTCACTTCACAGACGGCGGGGATCACGGTTCCGTTCTCGAGCTGCAGTGGAGTCCTGTCCCAGCTCCTGCCACGGGTGAAGTGGAGTAGTTGGTATTTTGCCGGGGCAAATTTGATTCCAAAGCGCCGGGACCAGTCGATGCAAGCCCGATGTGCTTCGCGGATGCGCGCGATTGTCTCTTTCGTTGATCGTCCAAACCCCAGGATCTTTGTGTCGTCTGCAAATCCGCAAGTAGTAATCCCTGGTATTCGTCGGAGTGCGTCGTAGAGGCCCGAAGTGTAGAGAATGAAGAGGATCGGGGATAGCGGCGAGCCTTGGGGGACACCGGCTAGGGTCCGTCGTGCGCTGGTCTCCTGGTCGTCGAACACCAGCGTTGTAGACCGGCCCTCTAAGAAGCTGCGGACCAGTCTGACGAGCCAGCCTGGGAAACCTTTGGACCGCAGCACATCGAGTAGCCGGGTGTGGTTGACCGTGTCGAAGGCTCCGCTTATGTCCAGCGCCAGCAGCGAGGCTGAACCTCCCTCGGCCCAAGCAGTGTGTACTTGGTCTGCGACCAGGTAGAGGGCGGTTTCAGTCGACCGTGATCGGCGGTTGCCCATCTGTTCGTCCGGTAGGAGACCAAAGTCCTCTGCGGCCCTTGCGATTCTTTGTGCTAGGAGCGATTCGATGACTTTGCCGAGCGTGTTAAGGAGCGCTATCGGTCTCCAGCTGCCAGCATGGTTCGGCGGCTTTCCGGACTTCGGGATCACTACCGTTTTTGCTACTCGGAACCGAGAGGGAAAGTAGGACAACTTCAAACATGCTTCGACGACTGGGGCGTACACCTCGGCAAGCGCTTCCCCACAAGCTTTGAGGAGCCGATTTGGGATCGCGTCGTTTCCTGGAGAGGAGATCATTGCCATCTTGTTCAGGCAGTGAAGGATATCGCCTGGAGTCACCGTATCTGGGACGTCTGTCACTCCGCTGTGGGTTTCGTTGCCGAACGAAATGTCCGTGATGTCGCTGATGTCCGCCGTTGACGTTGGGTAGAATCGGGCCCTAAGTAGTTCTTCTTTACCGGCTAGGGTCCGCGCTGTACGGAGATCCCTGTTGGAAGTGGGATTTAGTCTTAAGGCTGGCATTTTCGCCGGCTCGCGAGGTTTGAAGCTCTCGAGCCGTGCCCATTTTGCAAACTTCCACAGGTTCGCGGTGGAATGGGTTGCTCGTCTCCAGGCTTCTCGACTGGCTGTGTTGATCGCGGCTGCTTTGTCCTTCCGCTTCTGGATCATTCTCTCGTGCAAAAAGTCGGTTCGAAAAGATCGCCACATTCGCTCTGCCTCGGCGGCTTCCTGGACCGTCCTCTTGACTTCTGGGTTCCACCATCGGTTGCGCGGCAGACCACCGCGGCGCGGTGGTGCGCAGCTTTTTCCGATTTGCGATATAGCGCCTACCAGCAGTTCGAGGTAGGTGTCAATTTGCTCCGTCGTATCTAGACTTCCTGGCACTGGAAGGTCCTTAGCGTCCACGGCTGCTTGATTGGCGTCAAGTAGGGACCAGTTTAATGGTCGGTCTTCGACTCGGCTGCTCGGGTTCCGGGAGAACCTAATGACAGCTTCTTGGGTAGATGGTCGGAGCCTCGGAGACTGGAGGGGATTCCTGCCCATTCGGTGCGAATGTCGTCAGACGTCCAGATGAGATCAATCGTAGAGTCTCTGACGTCCTTTGCCGACCTCGTGGTGGTTCCTGGGGGCGTCAAGAGTTGGAGCTGCCAGCGAGCTGCGAGGTTGATGAGTTGCGCTGCCCCGGGGTCGCGTGGGTGGTTGGGGTCCCAAGCTGGATGGTGAAGGTTCATGTCCCCCTATCACAACTCGTTTAGGCCGGGGTCGTTCAGCTAGCTGGATGATCGGTGTCGGCCATGTCGTGGCGCCTCGAGGAGGTCCTGGAGAGTAGACCGAGTAGACGGTGCAATCCTGTTGGTCGAGGATCGTAATCGAACACCAGTCTCGTGTTGCTTCCCAGTCCCAGTTCTTCAACTTCTTGTTCACGAGGATGACTGCTCTCGGCGGGTGGTCCTTGTCGGTGACTTTTTGGATCGGGGTGAAGGCGCTGCCCCGGGGGCAGAAGACGCCGCCATGATCCTGGGTCCACGGCTCTTGGAGGGCTAGGATGTCGTAGTCTCTTGCTTCCTCTAATACTGACCTGGAAGTGGCCTTGTTTCCCTGCAGGTTCCAGAACAGGATTCTCGTCCTATTCATCAGTTACCATGATTGTATCTTGGTCGGCGTTTTGGTTTCTCCGCAGCATCTCGGCAATGGGCCTCGAGCCTTCGGCTGCGCCGTGGAGGGCGGATGGTCGGCCCCTTCTCTTGGTTGGGGCGGATGTGGGTGGCGTCCGTGCATCCGTGCTGTCCGCCGTCCTTTGCCTCTTATGGTTCCGTCTCGACGTCACGAGGGTGAATCCCTGTGTGTCTCCGGGCTGAGAGCCATGATTTGCGCCCAGGGCTGGCGCTGCTGCTGCAGCGGCCTGGCTCCGGGGGGTTCAAAGAACTCCGTCGGTCTATGCTGGAAAGCATCTCGGGCGACGGCAGCTGCTTCCTCCCACTTAGGGCACTTCTTGCTCCAAGCCGGGTGTGCCCCTTGGCAGCGGCAGTAGCGTGAGGCTTGTCCCGCTTCCCGTTGGGACCGGGACTGCCTCGAGTCGGTGTGCTGCGTGGAGCTGCACCAGCCGCAGCGTCGTTTGCTTCGGCACCGCTTGGTCGTGTGACCGGTCTCGTGGCAGTTGAAGCACCTGATTACCTGTGCCTCAGCGCAAAAAGGGACGCACGGGTGCCATTGGGCCTCGAAGAAGAGGCCTTTCCGGCACAGGGCGTTTGCCTGCTCGGTGTTGTCGACGCTTAGGAACAGTGAGCCCCGTTCCTTGCCCTCGTGGCCCTTCGGCGGACTGGCAGCCACGAATTTGATGTCAGCGTTGCTGGCCGAGAGCTGCTGCAGCAGACGCTCCGGGCCCAGGCCACGAACAACTGCCAAGTTGAGCCCGTGGGCGACCATTTTGTACTGGTGACGGTAAACAGTTGCTCCGTCACCAAAGACCTTTTGGCACCACTCGGGGGTCTTCTCGGCCATGTGTTTCTCCTCGCTAGTGGAGAACGCGATCGCCCAGCGCTGGCGGCCGCCCAGTTCCCCAAGCCTGCGGGCTCCTTTCGCCAGGTCGGCACCCAGAGCGCCGTTGATTGCTCGAACAGCCTGGGTGCTGGTCATGTTCGAGGTCTCCGCAGGAAACGATTCGGCTTGAACGATCGTTTCGCGGAGGGCTTGGGCCTGCCGCTGTGCCGCGAGCACGGGTCGGGCAGGCGGTGCTGCGGGTCTGGCGCCGGCCATGGCCGCGTAGGAGCGCGGCACTGAGGCTTGCGCCGAGAGTTTGTCAATTTTCTGCGCAAGGGAGGCAAGACCCTTCTGCACTGCGTCCAACTGCGGCTCGTTTGGACGACGGCGGAGGTGAATCGCGAGGAGGTCGCGTACGATGGCGTACGCGGGGACGGCTCTGTTCGCTTCCACGGCAAGGAAGCGCTCGGCGTTTCTGATAGTCGAGCTCACGTCGGGGTTACCATCTACCTCTGGCTGTAGCGATCCCTGAGCTTCGGAGCTCGTGGGAGTGTCGATGGTGCTGTCGGTCGGTTTGGTCGGAGACGCGTCAGAGGCGCGCGTCGCGCCTGAGCTACCGCCCGGCGACGACGAACGCGACAGCCGACTGCGCGTTGCGTACCTGAAGGCCGCAGACATGGCAGTTAGGCAATCGTATCCGCTGAATACGATCCTGCTATTTGTTTGGGTTTTGGGATTGTTCTCGGTCAAAAGGTAGGGATGAGTTGGTATTTCCGAAGATTGTTGAGTCAAAGAATATACGGGAATGTGTACGCCACGAAGTTGTACGACAAGCCTCACTTAGCACGCTGGCAGGAAGCAGAGACGCTGGAAAGTCTCAAACATGTAAGGCCGGCGGCGTTTCTACCTTGAGACGCCAGCGCCTGGGCTGCTTGGTCTCTTCAATGTAATACTGGAAGATGGAGTGGTCCATGTAGTGCAGAATGAGACGCCAGCGCCTGGGCTGCTTGGTCTGTCCTGGCATTCGGTCGCTTGTCATGTCGAACGGGCTGGAGCCGGGCTCAGGAACGCGAGAGACAGCCATCCCCAGCAGGCAACACGGTGGGCGCTGCTTTTGGTGTTCTTCGCGTGCGAGAGGCAGCGTCCACTCAACCCGGAAACGCGTATTTGAGCGCGGTGGAGGGCGTTGAAGGCAGCCCTGCTCGCTGATTCTTCAGCGGTCGAATGAGCACCACGCGGCCAAACATGTTGCCGACCAGAACGAGGCGGATCTCGGGGATGCAGTGCATCAGGCTGCAACGGTAGAAATCAGGACTCATGTCGAACAATCTGAATGGTAAATGCGAAGGTGGCTTCATGACGTTTTGAATGTAAAAGGGCTCCTCGTTGCGGTCGGTCCGGACCAGCTCGACGGTCTGCGCAAGGTCCGCATGAGGAAGAAGCGCCGCGCCATGTTTCTTTGCTCCCTGCTTTGAGGCATCCGAAACTGATAAAGGTTCTCTTCCCTCGAGTGGGCCGCACGCCAGAGGGAGCTTTGGAGCGTCCCAACGAGAGCCTGCAGGTTATTGTTGGTCCACGTCATGCCGATGCTGGGACATATGGTTATGCCAAGATGAAAAGGCGACTCGCGTTTTTCGTAAACGCATGCGAAGGGTCAGTTTTTGTCAGAGAAATTGATCAGCACCTCCCAATTTCTCGACATCGAGGCGGGGACGAAGGCAGATGAATTGCTGCCAGTGCTGGCATTGCGCCCGCGGGTGTAGGGTGCAGACGGACCCCCCATGTAAGTGTCGTCACTGCCCTCGTCTTCACTGCTCTCGTCGCCACGGCCGCGTTCCTCTCGCTGTCGTCCATATTTTCGTTGTTCCATCCTGATCGCCGCTGTGCCTTCCTCTGTTCATTGTAATCGCCATCTTCACTGGAGTCATCTTCCATGTGTCGTCAGTTTCGTAGCCGCTGCCGTACATTTCCGTGGCGTTGTCATGATACTGGCGCGCGCTGCATCGCTGTCTGAGCCCGTATCGAGCTCGGACACATCAACTGCCATCGGCGTGGCCTTGGCTTCTTCTGGGCAGGGTCGTTCAGGTACGAAAAATACAAAGTGCCATCAATGTTCGGATAGCTGCATCGATTCAGTACCTGCCGGTTCCTTAACGTAGGCATCCTTTTGGTGGAAGAAACATGTCCATGGGAATAACCATGACACCCCATCCAGTCGTATTTAGGCTGCTCGCAGCCGCTTGGTTTAGTATATGCGTTGTACAAATTAACGGCAAGCTTCGTGTTCCGTGAGTCACAGCAAGAAGGAGATAAAAGAGACCAGCACTTACGCAGACCTCTGGACGAGTCAATCTTGAGTGGACGACTACCGACTTTCCAAATGTCCATGATAAAGAGGCTGCCGAGAATGTCGACTGCAGCAACCTTTTCAGCGAGGCCGGCTTGGTTACTGATAAAATCGATAGTGGGGATATTGTCAACCGTTGGCCCAGAGGTAATAGGATGCGCCAATACCGGTCGCTGCTGGCGAAGGATCGATTCGAGCTCCAGCGCAGTGGCACCCGAATACGTCGTTGGCGAGTAATCGTTGCTCGGCACGACCAGGGGCTGAGTTTTGTGCTGAAAAGGATCGTCCGGCTGGGAGGGTTGAGGGCAAACGCGAACACATTGACCTCTCTGAGATTTGCGAGCTCACGGCAATCAGGCGCGACTGCGAGTGAATAGCCAGCCCCCAAGCGGTGGCTCCGACCGTCTCGCGGAAGAAAGGCTTCGGTTTCGTCTTGCTCGGCTGAACGCCCCGGAGGTGCTTGGTAGGACTATCGACATGAGCCACAATGTGATGTGTTGTAGTAGGCAATGACGTCGCCATCGTCATAGGCAAGCACGACCAATCATCAAGATCGCCCAGGTCGCCAATCTTGATCTGGTTCGCCTGGTGAGGCAGGCTTTGGCTCATGTATCCTTTCAGTTGACGCGCGGCAGCTGTCGGAGGAGGCTTGAGGATGAGCAGCGGGCCATGGAGTATCTCCGGAGCTGACTGCGGGCGGAAGACGTGGATCTCGGTCTGGTACACGGCAAGAAGAGCTGCACAAGGTCGCTGTTAGCATGTATGAGAGCGGGACTTTCCTCCATGGGCGCCCCGTGCTCAACTCACATTGTATCGCTGCGACAAAGCGGTGAGATTCAAGCGTGCGCGGGCACCGAGGGGGCCGTGCTTGAAGCTCGACTGTGTTTGTTTTGCGCTGGCTGGACTGCGCAACATGTTTGAAGCTGTCTTTTCTTCGGTCGCAAAGAGGGTACGCCGTTTAGAGACGTGAGGGCGCTCTCTAAAGCTTCGGCGACGCTGGGAGGGTTGTCTGCCATCCCGCTGACGTCGACACTGTTGCTGTTGCCATGGCCAGTGTCACCACTGCCCGTGTTGTCGTAGCCCAATGCCTGGCCCTCCGCCATTGATGATCTCGCTATTGCCGTTGCTCGCACCCTGTCCCGCGCCAGCTTGGCCCTCGCCCTCGTCCTCGTCCTCGTCCTTCGTCCTGTCTGTCCTCACCCCCGCCCTCGCTGTCATTAGTTATTGTTTCTGCTGGCCAGAGACTTCCTCTACACCGCCTTCAAAAGGGTTGCCGAGTAGTTGTTCGATATATCACTTTCCGTGCCTTGGACAAACTGCACGTCGGTTAGCTGGGGGCTTGGATTTCGTTGTCAGGAATAGGAGCTGGACGGGCAAGCAGCGGAGGCATGGATACGCACCCTATGTTCGATGCTCTGGTTAGCCTGCTATTGGCTTCACCCAGACGCTGCGCACATCCTGGTGGAGTAGCGAGTCCTGTAGTTTATAAGGCGGTAATGGCCGGAAACGTCGGGCACCGGCAGGTGCGTTGGCCGAGCTGTTGGCCGGAGCTTGCGCCGCTCGGACGGGTTCCAATCGACATGGTTCCCCGAGGGACGGCGACAGCGACGGTAGGAGGCAACGCCGCCGAGCAGCTGCCGGCGCGGAGACGAATTGCAGGGGGACATCTGGGGATGGCCGGCAAACTGTCCACAAATGATCGGCCATCTTGGGTGGCCAGGGCGTCTCGGTCGCCCTTTCGAGAGTCGCGAGCTCACAGTGAGCGACAGGCTAGAAGGAGGCCGGTTGTGGTCGATATGACAAGGGCTGCGATGTTGAAGAGCTCGGATCGGCGTTGTGAGGAGTTTGGCTGAAGAGAGCTGGTTCAGAAATCAAGGAATCGTGGGAGATCGTGGGTGGTCGCCGTCGTAGCATCGGAGGCGGTGACAAGGGAAGCGAGGTGATTGTCGGGGTGGGCATCGAAGCCAGGAGGGGAGATGCGAAGCAGGGCTGCAAGGAAGCGATTTTTGCAGATATATGTTGGTGTTATGCAGAAGAAAAGAGGCGTGCAGGGCAGAGGCGACAGAGCTTACAGAATCACCAGTGAATGCATGTCTGGTGCCCGCGAGGACTGGACCGGACTAGACTGGGCCGGCGGAGAAAAGTGGGAGGCTCTATCCAGTGTGGAGCAGATCGCCAACATACTCGACGCTTTTATTATTTGTAGTAGGCGGCAGCTGTCGTTCACTTCCTTATTGCGCACGTCGTAAGTGTTTTATTGATAGCATCTGCGTGCGCCATGGTGGAACGGGCCGCGCAAGAAAAGTTGTGCTGCGAAACTGACGAGAGATCTCGTTTGCGGCGTTTGAGGAACGAGAAGGACGATTCGGGAGAGGGCGGGACGCTTTGAAGGCTCGCGTTTAGTGCTCTGGATAGCTACTCGGAGAGCTAGGAGGTGGGCGCCCAGGAGCGCCGGTGGCGACTTGGACACAAGGCTGCGCGCGATGATGGTTGCGTTGAGAGGGACGAGAGAATGAAATCAAAAACTTGAAAGAGAATATATCACGAGTCCATGTTTGTTTGCTCATTGTCTGTCGAGGAAGGTGCTGAATGCAATTGTTCCTTCCGTTTATTCTGCGTGAATCCTGCACTGCTAAGGCGACAGATCACAAGTCACTACGAGTGATCATCGAGAACACATCTGTCAACAGGAGGAGGACATGGCGAGGGCCCAATGGGCCTATTGTGGGCCCTATACTTTGCGCTGCCGTTTCGTAGCTCTGTTACCGCGCTACATCAGTGCAACTCAACTAACGCCTGACGAAGACGATCTCACGGACAGCTGTACGGCAACACGGGAAGTGTCGTGATACTGGTCGCACACGCTGTATTGGCCAGAGCAGCGCAAAACGCTTCATCAAAGAGGTACATTTACAGTCTGTTCTCGCAACAACCTCCCATCTACAAACACTTCTCTCCCATCCACAGGTCGCTCCTTTTCACTGCCGATGCTAGGGACGCGCGAAAGTCGACACGTGCTTCCTATCGATCCGCCTCGCCCCCACACGAGTCTTGACTCGGTCGGCGCGCTTAACGCGAGACGGCCTGCCTGCATTGACGAAACGGAATGGTCATGCGTTCGGACCCCACGTCGCATTCAGGCCAACCTTTCCACGGCACGGACTGATCTGGCCTTTGAGACGGGCCACCGGGACGGAACCGGCTCTGAGAGCAGGCGTATTTGGGCAAGAGTCGTCAGAGAGAGACTGATCTTGGATCTGCTGCTATAGACGAACAGGGCCAGGTGTGGCCGTTGCGATCCCATGTTCATCGCGGGCAGCCCGTGTTCATAGGCTTGTCATTCAGGCAAAGTATGGTACATATAGATGCAAAGCGGGCGTCTGTGCACCAGTATATCGAAATAGGATGCCCGTAGATTGCATGGCAACAGTATTCTGAAATAAAATGCAAGAGAAGCAAGAAGCAAGAAGCAAGAAGCAAGAAGAAGACAAACCGTTCGTGCCTGGTATCATAAGAGGAGATGGCACGCCCAGAGTCAGAGAGGAAGCGCAAAAGATACAGAGAAAGCCAAATATACATGGGACCAATAGAGCCTTTGTTGCCCCTTATAACTCGACCCCGCCCGTCTGCAGCTGCATCAGCTCGGCCATGTCGCGCATGCGGTAGTCGAGCACGGGCGTCCGCCAGTCGTCCTCGACCAGGCTGTACGTCTCCGAGGCGTTGGCGGCCGGCTTGCGCGGGTTGATGGCCAGTAGCTAAAGTCGGCGTCGACCGCCTTCAAGAAGCGCAGCAGGTTCTGCCAGTAATTGGCGTCGCCGACCGACGGCTCGTGGGGGGCGCCAAACTCGCCGATCCAGACGGGGTCTAGATTGCCCTCGACCAGGTAGGCCCAGTTGTGGCGCATGGACTCGACAAAGGAGGCGTAGCCACGCTGGGCGTAGCGGCCGGCACAGCTGCCCCAGCCGGACCAGGCGTAGACGTGCGCCGAGTAGACGACGCGGTGGTCGAGGTCGAGGCGCACCGGGCGGTGGGTGACGCCCGACAGGTCGTTGCCGGACTCGGTACCGCCGACGACCACGAGCCAGTCTGGATTGAGCTTGAGCAGTCGGTTGCCGCAGCGCTCGGCGGCCGTGGCCCAGCGGTCCCAGCTCATGGTGCCCAGAGGCCGCGGACCTCGTTGCGCAGGTCGACACCCACAACAAGAGGGTTGCCGACAAAGCGCGTCATCAGCGACTCCCAGTGCGTGATCCAGTCGTCCTCGGTCTGGCGCACGCGGCACAGCGCGGCCGGCAGGTGGTCGTTGGCCCAGCCGGCGTCGCACGGGTCGGCGCCGCAGCACCAGGTGGCGCTCGTAATGTGGTTGTTGATAATGACGGCCAGTCCAGCATCGGTCAGGGCAGACACGACGGCCTCAAAGACGTCGAGCGGCGGGCGCCCGACAAGGTCCGGTTGGCGGCCACCCGGTGCGGCGGCACCTCCATCTCGAGGTTGCGCATGACGACCTCGTCGGCGTACGGTAAGCGGACCGAGTTGAACCCAGCGATCGGATCGTTTGGGCAATGGTGTCGCGGTGCTGCACGTCCAGACCGCCCGGGATGTAGTGCTCGTCGCTGGCGCCGTACAGTTGACCGACGCCAGCTTGAAGCGGCGGCCGGCGGCGTCGACAATGTTGCGGCCGCGGGTTCGCAGAGCAGCTTATAGTGGCTGATGGAGAGTCGGGGTGGGGGCTGCCGAGTGGTCGCTGGGCGAACAAGCGGGCGCCGGCATCGGGGTCCAGGGCGCGGACAGTGCTGCCTCGCTCTTCCACAGGTAGTGGAGGAAGCCTCCGGCGAGGAGGATGGCCAGAATGAGGAGCATGCGGGCCGTGTTGGACTGGAACCTTGCCAACATGGCGGGCGTCGTGTGAAGAGGAGAATGTCTACCCAACGTGAACGTGGGGTGGGGCGAATAAATACTTGCAGGCAAGATGGCGAAGGCGTCAGGACGGATTCGACGAGGCGGCGCAATTGGACGGAAAAAAGGTGCGCTCCGGCGAACAAAACGAGGCAAAGGAGCCAAAAGGCTGCCAACACACGACGCAATCCGACCGTCGGTCCAAAAAGCGAGTCGACACGAAGAAGGCGAGGAAGTGAAGCGGCTGAGAGTGAGGCGGCGACGTTGCGGGGACAGCGACACTGAGCTGTGTTTTGATGTTTTGATGTTTGGACGTTTCAGTGTATGTTTCTGTTTCACAGCCAGCTCAAAAACGCCATGACAGGTTCGAGAGACAGAAAACAAAAAGGGAAAAGAAAACGAGTGCGAAAGGAAGAAAGCAGAGAGCAGAGAGCAGAGAGCAGAGAGCAGAGAGCAGAGAGCCGTCGCAGATTGGACGGCCACAAGGTGAAAGTTGGACAGGCAAGCTTGTGTCAAGGCCGCCATCAACCACACCAGGGCGGCGTTTCGGCGTGGTCGGATGTGCCATCGTTGGTTCTGCTGCAGCGGAAGCTTCGGGTTACCAAATGCTAGCCTCTTACCGCTGTGGTCTGGAGTTTGTACTTTTCGTATTCCACTTTTGCGTCGGCTTTGACAGTCGCGCCTTAATAGTCTTGCGACATGCGAGCGCGGCCATTCCTTTGTGCCCCCGTTTGGCTTTTGTTTGCTTCTTGCTATTTGCTTTTGTCGTCCGTTGTTCTTGCGATTGCAGCACTGTCGATCCGGACCAAGCCGTGGTGTTTGTGTCTGCTTGTGTTCGTGCTTCGCAACCAACTGCGAACAGGCACCGACATCTTTTTTTTTTTTTTTTTTTTTTCAATGAGTGTATTCAATCCTACGGATTATGACACTATCTATGGGTGGGCCCAAAGGCTTCCGCAGCCAAAAACCGACATCTTAATGTGTGGCTTTTCCCTTTAGCTTTGGACACCTCCCTATCCTTTGCTTCTCACTTTTTTTCTGCCTCTGATGGCTTGCCGTCTATTGGTTCCAGGTTTTTTGCATTTTCATGTCCGAGTCGAATAAGGGTCTGCCCGCTTGACCTACTTCTCTTACCTGCCACCCGGGCCTCGGTGTTGGGAAATACAAACACCAGTCTTGTCATACCATTGCCGCGAAGCAGTCTATCCATAAATCTGCGACTTGACACGTCGCAATACATGTTGTCCCTCTTGAGAGCTTGAGAGAGCTTGAGAGAGCTTGAGAGAGAATAGACGGTCCTTTCGAGTAGCACATGTCCGTCGAGGTGGAGAGAAGATTCGCAAGAACGATTCACATGGTCTTCCCGCGGTACGCTTGACGTAATCCCTGGGCGGGCAGTAAAGCCCCGGGACACCGACGGCCTTTAGCGGCTTTTGCCGCACGAGCGGCTTCACTCTTGGCCTCTCCTCTCGGCTTTTGGCTTGGGCGTACTTGTTCAGTAGGCGCAGCCACCCAACCGCCTCTGCAATCACGAATGAGAGGTGAACAAGTGGCACGCAATCAATGACGTGGTTGTCGGCCTCAGAGGTGTTACTATGTGTGACAGATAAAGCCCGGGGATTTCAAGATGGAACCGTGCTTGGCCGATCATTTGTCATTTGCCTTGCTGTACTATTTATTCGTCTGTCTATATACGTCGTATATACGTCGAAAGAGGACGAGAGTATCGTGCCGTCCAAGATTCCAATTCGTTGACTTCCGTCCTTACTGTCCTCCATCCAATCATGGCCTTCACTCGTTAAACCTGACAGAGAAAATTTGACGCCCGAAAGAGAATTGTGTCGCTGGTGTATGTGGTGTGGGATACAGAGCACTTCTTTCTTGAGAGCCAAGTCCGCTGTTCCCTCCCGCAGAGGTTTATCGTTTTCCATAAATACAACAGTACAGACAAAAAGTACAAGCACTCGCCAAAGAGACGGTGGAAAGGTCTGTCCAAAACAGAGAAGAAAAGGTTCGCTGAAGGCCGAAAAGAAAGAAAGGGGTATGAACAAGAAGAAATAAAACATGAAATCTCAAAACAGCAACGGATCGTGTGCTGGCCATAAAAGGGGGGTGGAAGCCCTTTTTCTAAAAGTGAAAGCACTCCAAGTATGCAACATGCGCTCCTGGTGTCGATGTGTGACGACCTGCTCAGGAGAGCGGCAGGCTTTCAGTCAAAAAGAAAGGCAAGTTAACGGCAGGTTGGAGGACCTCGGCCTTTGTGGCGTCTATATGGATGGCCGTATATCGACCGTAGTATCCGGAGCAAGACGGCGCGGCATTTGTAGCGTGCATAGTGCATACCAACCGCGTATGCTAGGCTCTCATATCCGGTTCATGCCCAACGGGTGCCGGCTCTCAGTATCGTAGTCATTGCCACCCCGGCTTCCGCCCCGGCTGCTAAAGCGGCTGTGGCTCCGCGTAGGCTCCGAGCGACCGCCTGCTGCCAGAGGCGAGGTGGGCGGTGACGTTGCTCGTGCATATGTCTGGCTGGCGTCCCATGTCCTGGTGCTGGTGGTAGGGCTGCCAAAGGAGCCCTGGCCGTTGGGGCTGTTCATGGAATTGGCTGTGGGTGGGCGCGGGTTGGAGAAAGACCGGGTGGACGGGTTGTAGCGCGCCGTTTGGCCAAAGTAGTCGGGTGTGCGGCGGCCGCTGGTTGTGCCGTTTGCAGTGCCGTTTGCAGTGCCGTTGCAGTGCCGTTTGCAGTGCCGTTTGCAGTGCCGTTAGCACGGCGGTGGCAGTCGTGTTGCTGCTGTGGCTGCCGTAGCGGCCGTGCTGGTTGGTGCTGCCATTGTAGTCCGTGCCAATGGTGTCGCCACCGTTGCTGCCGCGGTTGCTGTGGGTGAGGCCGAGGCCCGTTGCCGCGTTCAGGTCCATGACGGCCGGCGGCGGCGAAGCCACGCGCGGGGACTCATCAATCGACCCCGGGGACACAGGCGAGATGCCACCCTTGCCCCGGCTGCCCTTTGTCGGGGACATGGCTGATCGTGACGCGAGGCCTGCTGGGGAGGAGAAGCTGGTTACTATGTCGTTGTCCTTGTTGCTGCAGAGTTGGCCATGGTGGTATCCATACCACCAAGGCCTCCGCCGCCCGCCTCCATCACTGAGGATGAGGCATCTCGCGAGAGCATCTCGTACGAACGTGTGTCTTTTTTAAGGTCGTCGAGCCGTGCATCGGCGGAGACGAACTCGCGCTTGGCATTACGCCGGGACGCGGGGGTGAGGAGGTCCACCCAGCCATGGACCATGGACAGGCGGCCGAGAAGGAACACGAGCCATATGCCGTTCATCTGGATGTGTTAGTGGACTGTTGAGGCTTGATTTGTTTCATATGGGCACTTCAGGGGACTTGAGACTTACGGCAAACAGGATGAGGACGGCACCAACGGTCGCTTCGCCAACGGTAAAGGAGGAGGCCTCTTGGAGGCACTGGTTCTTGTCGCCGTTGTGCGTGGCCAGGCAAAGCAGCCACGTGGTGGCCTTGGCCGGGTCGTTTGTGATGGCAGCCACAGTGTTGTCCTGGAACACGAAAACGACGCTGAGAAGATAACGTCAATCACAATAATGAGCACAATGGCGATACCACGCCACTGCAGCTGAATGACGCGGCGCACGCGGCGGTAGGCCTGGCGAGGGTCATGGTGCGGATACTGTTGCTGTACGAGGGCAGGCCCGAGTTCTCAGTCGAATCGGTGCTGTCGTTGAGCGAAGCTAGGTAGACCTTGATACAGTAGCCGAATGTGACCAGCTGCACAACAATGGCCAGGCCAGCGAAGACAAGCAGTGGAATCCACAAGTCTGCCAAACTGTTCTTGTGGTTGATGTGGCAGGTCGAGCCAAAGCGGAACGAGAGACCGGAAAAGACGATGGCCAAAACGGTGCCGAGAATAGGAATGCCCCAGCCGGTAACGTGCGAAAGCCACATGAAGCTGCGGCCAACGACGACTTGCCAGCAAATCTGTAGGTGCAGGGACAGCGAGCGTAGGAACACCCACATGATGGCTGACCAGCCACCCAGAATGAGAAGCGTTCCAGAGGCACCGCAGATGCTGCTGGAGTTCATGCCGTTGGGGTAATGGGATCGGCGCATTGCTCTGGGTTGGCGGCGAGCGGATCACAAAGCCCAGACTGAGGAGTCCGACACTGGCGGTCAGGCAGATACTGAGGTAGTGGCGATGTGTTTTGTCGACGGGCAAAAAGGCCCAGGACATAAGCAGGCCGAAGCAGGAAATGACACTGACGACGGCGATCCAGTCAGCGGCGTCGTCGAGGCCAGCGAAGCTGTCCGGGTAGACCCATTCGGTGAATGGGCACGGCAGGCAGCATGCTGTGCCGGTCGCGTTCGAGCATAACCGTCCCTCGATAACTGTTTGAGTCAGTACTGCCCCGTCTTTTCTAGGCCTATCGTCGTCTCGCATGCCTCCTCCTCTACTTACAGCCTTTGGAGTTGCTGTAGTCGCTCGCCGGCAAAAACGGCGCGATGCAAGACATGGTGGGCGGTCGGTCTTGCTGTGAAGGTCGCTTCGTTGTTTGCGCCGGAAGGAGAGAGGGGGATCAAGTTGCAGGCCTTCTCTTAAGTTGCTTTTCGAGCAGACACCGAGCGTCTGTTGCGCAGTCTTCTCGGGTTGCGCGGGCTGGTAGTGAGAAGAAAAGCGAGGTTGCACGGCACGGCGTCAAAGAGTGTCGTATGTCTCTCTCTGTAGCTGTGGGTACTTTGCGAAGGGCTCTTCCTGTCCTTTCGTAGCTGACCGGCGTTGGCCGTCCACGGAAAGAGGACGGAATAAATGCCAAGAAAAGGTCGAAGAAATAGAAAAGAGATAAACGTGGCGGCCCGTCAGTGAAGAGGGCTTAGTGAGAAGGTGTGTGTGTACACGGCTGTGTGAGAGAAAAATCTTGCGTTCGCAACCGGTTGTTGCTCGAAGCTGTCATCCGGATGCTGGGGTAACCGAGGAAAGGTGAGGGTGGTCGTCGATTCGTTTGCGATCAAGCTGCCGTTGCCATTGTGCGTCCCAACTTTTCTTCTGTAGAGGTGTGGCTGGTCGACGACACGATGACAAGCGGCCGACGGGGGATGTGTAGGGTTAAGAGGCGCAGTGTTGACGAGTCGTAGGCAAAAGAGAACGTATCAAAACGGTATAGAGACAACGACGAGAGAAACGAAAGGCGAGCCTAGACACAATCACGCGTCTTCTGTCTCTTTAAAATTCGAGTAAAAGTGAAGAAGAGAGGAAGGGAAAAGAGAGGGAGCGAAGCCGGGAGTTCAAGCGGAGAAGGAGGTGGTGGCGGCGGACCAGAATCATATGTACGAAGTATGCTTCGCGAACGAGAAGGCGACTGGGGTGGTGTTGGGTGTGAGTGGATGACGAAGGGCCAAGAGCACTGAAAGGGGAAAGCGTCTGTGTGGAGGGCCCTGCCAGAGACATGATACGAAGTAGAAGACGTGAGGAATAAAAGGAAGGAAAAAGAAAAAAGATTGTTCATCGTTTTTGCTCACCCCCTCCCCTCTTTCTCAGGACGGGTCAACCCCTTGTGAGTTCACTTGCCCGTCCCAGATCACACCCTGTGTGGGTCCCCTGGACTCCTCCAGGGCACATCGAGACATACATGTACATGCACCTCGTTACCTTTCTAGCCCGTGTACATGTTCTTTGTTGACTCTATCCCTGTGCGACAGGGCGAGAGTGAGGGAGAGAGATGTGTGCGCGCCAAAGATTGACAGCCATGACTGAGGACCGTTTTCGGAGGAGGAGGAGCGAGCTATCGAGCACAAAGCCGGGACCCAAAGCATGATTTTGTAATTCGGGTTACATTTGTGTCTTGTGCATGTGTTCCCCAGCTCTGGCCCAAGGCAGATGTGGGCAATGAGGAGTGGCAAACGGCCAACGTCGAGGACCTTCCTGTGCGACCCAAGACCAAGCCGTTGCTCGGCTCGGGAAACGAGAAATGGAACGGGACTTTCCCTGGCGGAAGAGTGAGATGGAGAGTAGACGACAGAGATCCCACAAAGATAATCGCTGGTTTCTGGCCTACTTCGTAGTGGGCTCTTGGTCCACCAGAGATGGACCTTGACGGATCGCAGTGTTGACGGTTGGCGCAAGGTTCTAAACTGCCCTCTTGGCCCATCTTGGTGCCTTTTTCTAGTTGTTGTCAATGGGTAAAAAAGAAGCCTAGTCCCGGTGTCAACTAGTCTCCGTGGTCTTGCTGCTAGTGCCCTGTCGCTAGCATCGGAGTCTGTTCAGTTAGCTACCCCTGGCCCTGGCCCCTGGCTCCTGGCTCCTGGCCCCGGCCCCCGGCCCCTGATGTTATTTTCTGTCAAAGAAGCGAAGGGGACAGAATACTTTGTAGAGGGGGCTGTGAAAAAAAGATATTCCGTCACCTTTGCCGTCCACGGGACATGACGGGACTCGGCTGCTAATGAGAGCACTGGGCCTGGAATGTTCATACTAGCAGGTCGAACACGCCCAGGGGGCGGCAAATAGCAGAAAAGTGCTGGGGATGTCGCCGGGATGTCGCTGGGGATGTCGATCATCGCTGTGAGTGGCTGCATCTGTGTTTGGTGGCAGGACTTACGAGACGCTGCAAAAGACGAGAAGGCGACACGATCTGTCTTGGTGGCACGGGACAGGCAGATTGGGTAGGTGAGCAGGCGACTGCGAGCCTGGGACAGCCCTGAGAAGAAGACAAAGAGCAGAAAGCTGCTCCTGGCAAATCACGAGAATATCCTACACAGCTCGACAGGGTCTCGACTCGGACTGCGACAAAATGGCGGCCAGTGGCAGCCAGAGTCTGGAAAGGACGTGAGAGTCTGGAAAGGACGTGAGAGTCTGGAAAGGACGTGAGAGTCTGGAAAGGACGTGAGAGCATTGTGTGAAGTGCGTACCTCGACGCGCTGAGTGGGACAGCAGGGCTACAAGCCCAGGACGCCCAGACAGGCACCGATCTGGTGTTGTGACCAGTCAGAGCGGCGAGCGGCGCAGAAGAGGAGGGTGAGGCGACGATGCAGAAGAGAAGTGCGAGGCGACGATGCAGAAGCCGGAAAGAAACAGGGGTGGATGTGGGAGTGGGCCAGGGCCTCCTTCTCTGTTTGGATGGTCTGGGTCTGGAAGTGTGTCCCGAAGGGGAAAGAGCCAGAACGGAGAGCAAGACAGAAGGCAAGAGCACAAAACCAAAGAGGAAGGCATCAAGGCCTTCCAAAGGTACGTCTAGTTCCATACGAACGGGGAAAGCAAGAAGCCGACTCAAACAATGACGAGAGGTGCTTTCCCCAGCTTCGGCACCGTTACAAAAAGTCTCTTTGCCGTCCTTCATCTTCAACTTCGGTCCCCCCCCCCCCTTGCCATGCCCGGCTCGCTCCACCACCCGGCCGATTTTGCAGTCCGTTCCCTGCCCATTTGTCAATGGTCTTGGGACGCGATTGGATTGTTTTTCGACTTGCACGTCAAGTGGGTGAAGCCGGTTTGAAAGCTAGTCAATGCGAGCTACGACGAGTATTGGTGCTAGTGATGTTGGGCCGAGCGCATGGAGGAGCATCGCGAGGTTTTATTCTCGTTCACATGAGGGTGCCTTGTCTGTTCTCGGAGACGATATTGGTAGGACAAAGCTGAGGCTCGACGACGGCGGGAAAGCAAAGGCAAACAACAGAAGGCGATTAAGGAGGAAACTCGCTCCGCACATCCGACTCTTTTGGCTTGCGCCAGCCGGGCCCCTTATGGACCCAGCGATCGACACCCGGACGGAGACACGGTCGCAGTCGCAAGCTCGTCAAAAGGCACCGTCGCAGTTGAAGCCTTTGATCTCCTTGGTCGTTGGCAGACGTCTCTGGCGCAAATTTCTACCCGTTTTGGTGTATGCTCTGCCGTCCTGGCGTCGTTCTGGCGCAAGGGGGCATCCGTTGGAGAGACGTCAGAAACGACATGCCGGTTGTGCTCGGAGACTCGAGCTGGCGTCATCCTTGTCATTCTTTAAGACTCCACAAGTCTCTTTAGTGCAGCATTGCAAAGGGCAACTCATTCCCGTTCTTACACTACCTAGCGGCATAATGGTCAAGGACCGTCGCGGTCTCAGTCTCCCTGGATCGGCCTTTAACGTTCCGCCTGAGACCTCTTTAGAATCTCTCTGAGCATCACTTCGAGTACTCTATTAAGCTCCCTGTGCCGCCAACTTTGCCAGTCTCCAGTCAATCCGACACCAGCCTCCCTGGATGGGCCCCGCCCAAGGCAGAACGGCACAGCTGCTTCTCAGCCGCAATGTCTCACCTTGTCCAGTGGTGCTGGCCCAACGGCCACTCAGTGCTGTTGCTTCTAGACATTCCGGTAGACGACAGTGTTCGACGAGTCAAACAGACACCGAGGATCAAGGCAGTCGGAGAATTTGTCCTCTCTTTCTCTCCCCTGAGACAGGATCCGGTAAGCCATAAGCGTAAGTCGATGACGAGCAAACAAGCTTGCGACACAAGGGGCAATCGTTAGACGGGCGTTGGCACTGCCAGCTGGGCGAAACGGAAGAAGGGGAGGACAACAAAAACTCGGACTTGAAAGACACCAACGACACCAACAGGCATGCAAAGACAACAGACACCTGCGCGGGATAGTCCCGGTAGGATCCAAGCGTGTCCACTTCCCGTCCACCTACCCGGTCCTCGTATCTAACGGGTGCCGTTTGTATCTGTGCTGCCTCTCTCGCAACTCGTTTCCCGGTTTCTTTCTTGCACGAGATGTGCAAGCACCACGGCTGCTGGTGGAAGTCGACACACACCGCCAGTCACCACACCGCCCACACTGAGAAGCCTACATATATGCGCCTACGTATTCTTTTCCACATTGTGCTCGTGATCCCTTTTAGGGTCTCCGAGCTGGCGTACATATGCTCTCGGCGACAAGAGGAAGCACGAACGCAAACGGAATACCCGTTGTGATAAAAGGGAGACAACCACACGATGACCCGGCGACATATTTCGAGTCTTTGCATCTCGTCTTACAGACACCGAGACGGAGGTGAGTCCCAAGGATTCCATTTCGTCCCAGAACTAGACCACAGCGCGACCGACAGCGTCGCCAAAGTCGTCTTCTCCCCGCTTTCGCCCGTCATGCAAATTGCAAAACCAAGGCAAAAAGCAGCAGCGGAAACGGGATGGCCCTCCTTCGTTTGCCGCTTCGAATTGAATGTTTGCAAGGCCCGGCGTGTTGGTAGTCTCATAACGTTCCGACCATGCCCACAAGTTAACAAGGCAGGGCTCCTCGTTTGTAATGGTCTGCTGTCGTCGATTCTCCGTCGAGTCATACTTTGTAGTCGCGAGTTCAACGCTTCGCCGACCCATTTTGCTTGTGAAGCCCATCTCGCCGGTCCCATGCCCGCTCTTCTCCGCCGCGTCGTCTCCTCTTTCCCCAGACTTTTGCGACTGATATCAACAAAGGCGTCGTTCCTTTGTATTATTTGACTTTGGTCCAGCTTCTTCTGGCTAGGCCGCTTTCTGACATCTTTTTCTTGTGGCGGGGATTCTTTGAGACTGTTATTGTACTTTATTACAAGCTCGACGTACCACGGCAGCCGTCTCTTCCTTGACTGTCCACCATATTGCCACGGTCTGGAGCGTGCCGGCGATAAGCATCGGCCGATGTCTCCCCGTTCCCGGCTCACGATTTCAGCGGAAGAGGCCGCCTCTCTCTCTCTGAGAACACACGAGAAGGCCGTGCCTCGCGCTAAATTATCACAGGTACGACGCCAATGGGGACAAGACAATGGGAGTGGGGACTCGAGAGACAATGGACGAAGAGAAGAGAGAAAGCGACGTTGGCACATCACAGCATTTGTGCAGCGGCTGTGGCAGGCCAATGATGCGTCGAATGGGCTGGCAACAAGTGCACTGCATGGCCAGCCTCCCGCGACATCGTCAACGGACAACCCCCTGGCAACGGCATCCCAGTGGCCGGCTCATGGGCCTTCCTTGCAACGCATCCCCCTCCATGGCACGCCCCATCAGCCCCAAATTTCACAATGTGCACCAGTCAAAGTCGTTGAACAGGGGTGAGAGCCTGTGGGCGGGAAAACGGTCTGGTCGCCACTGCTTTCCCGCCCTTCCATTGCACAGCATGAAAATATGGACAAGAGGACAAGAGACAAGAGGACAAGAGGGCAAGAGGACAAGAGGTCAAGAGGACAAGAAAGATGGGATCCCTCTTTTCTTTTCTCGGGACGTGGACCGCGCTCGTAAGAGGCGTCGCTGAAACTGTCGGAAGCGGCCACTGCCAATGGATGCCACGAACCGGCGACCAGGGTCCGGACGCGAGAGAGAGAAAGGCAAAGGGCAACGCGGAGTGATGCAAGGTTCAGCCACGAGGCGAGAAAATTAGGCCAGAAAGACAAGACAGAAAGACAAGACAGAAAGACAATGCTACTTTGTAGACTTCGCAGCGGCCGTCAACGCGTGGCCAAGACGACGGGGGCAAACCAAAGGGACAGGGAAGATGCTGCATGGCTCGCAAACCTCGCAAGCACGTACTCGTGACAAGTACTTTGTCTTATTCGGTACGTACCAAGCGGCCATTGACTCCACGCAGAAACGATTCTCTTTTCGTGGGTGCCTGTGGCTGTGGCTCAAGACATTATCATGGACGCGTCCTGCCACAGGCGCATTCCTTGCTCGTCTTTCTCTGGCACCGTCGGCCTTTGGTGCGTCTCCGTTACAACGCATCGTACCTGCGCTCGTGACTGCAGTGCAACGTTATGCAGCCCCTTCACCGTATGTTGCCCTTTCTGGTTAAGTACATACGCACTCTGCGTCTGTCGTAGTCCGTATCGTGTGAATGAGAAGAAGCATTTGCAGCGTCTGGAGGACTGGCAGAAGTGAGGTACAAGATGTGATGCGGTGAGCAGAGGTACTGCTTCCCGGCTGGTGGCTTCCATCACGATGAATGGCACACCTCTTCCCAACGGGTGAGGGAAGCACAAAGAATGAAAATTTCAAGTACCAAGTACTCCGTATTCGTACAGTTCAGTTGGATGAAACTCAAATTCGTCTCCTTATTGGCGCCCGTTGACCAAGAAATGTCCACATTGGCGTTGAGCATTGGCAAGAGCAGTGTCCTCGGCTACCGTCCCACTACGACGAATAACGTTTAATGTTCTATTCAGGAGCAATCGATATACAACTGGTTTACTTTGCTGGAGGTGAAGATTTGAAGGAGATAGGACCACGATACTGCGATCGGCAATGCGCCGTCGAGGAGACCGAGCAGAAAGGCGAAAAATGGCAAAAAGACAGGGGAACGGCAGTTAGTAGCCTTTGTCGAGGTTCATGACAAGGGCTCCTAGCAAAGGCCAGGATGTCATTTGCCCTGCCACGCGGGCGGCAGATGCAGAAAGGCCGCAGAAAGGAGATACAAACTGAAGCTACAAATGCACCCTCATCTCGGTTTGGGGAAGTTTTCTTGGCTTGTCTTGTGGTCTCTTTCAGCGCTACTACTTCGTACTCCGTACTCAAGACGCGGCGCACGATTCTAGAAGAGCAGATGGAAGGCGGCGATAGCCAAGAGGCGGCGTCCGCGTCATGTACGTGTGTGGTAGAGCGGTCTGTCCTGTTGGATGGCCTGCCGCTTGGCTTGTCGGTTGTCGCGATATTGCAATCCAGCCGCAAGCCTCTTTTTGTGGTTTCTCAGTCTATTTTCAGGGGCCATGCTCCTTTACTGGGAGGTGCATACTCTCCCTGTGCATACACAGTATTGGAGTTCTTACAAAGTACAACGTAGATACTCCTACAATACACTTGCGTGTGCAAGATACTCCGGTCCATGTGCAGTGCAGTCGCCTGCCGCTTTGTGCGACTTGTGGTGTGCAATCCATCATTTCAAAACAGCGGCCAAGCACGAAGCGAAGCAAAGGAAAGAAGAGCGCGAGTCACCTTGCGACTGGCCGGGCCGCGTTGGAACGTATCCATCCACACACACTGTTCCCTTTTGTTTCCCATCCATGTTGCACTATGCCGTTCTTTGTGCCACTCGCAATCACTTGTTTACGCGTACGCCTCGTAGGCTCTGTGCCTCCCAGTTGGAGCCCGGGCGGCCGATGTCCAGCCGGAGCTCGAAGGACACTGTGATGTACTTTGCAAACAGATATCGACAGTGGCGCCGACGGACAGAAAGGAAGACAGCCCCAAGATAATAGAACAAGGGCGTGGTCGGCGGCCATGGCGATACACTAACCGAAGCGCGAACAAAACGCTCAGACAACGCCCGGGCGAACGACGAACACGTTCTGGACGGTCTGGACGGTCTGGACGGTCTGGACGGTCTGGACGGTCTGGACGCGTCTTGAACGACTCGAGGGTGGTCCGATTCTTGGAGCAGCATACAAGACAAAATATCGCGGACGCCACAGGACGGCAAGCCACCGCTTCTCATACTGCTAGTGGGAGCCGTGCACGGAAGATACGACCCCAAAGAGGCAAGTCGCACGTTTTGCCAGAGGAGAGACGCAAGACAAGAGGCAGATAAAGAAACGCAGCGCTCGAGCCCACGTCCACTATGGAGTATCGTCATGCACTACTGCGACGGCGCCCGCCCTCGACGCCCAACGGTTCTGCGCGACACGATTTGTAGCACGCGCTGATGGTGCGTTTCAGACACCGACCCGCTCTTCGGCTCGCCTTGTTTGCGCTGGCGTGCACCGGGTGCGGACTCCTCCTGTCACTGCGGTTGAGCTGACGTTGACGGTCTGTGTCGCCAGAAGCTACCCGTTTGGGGCAAGTCGGCAAGGGACCGACCTCACGATATCCTCTCGCCCTTGGCCGGTTCGAGGCCGGCCCGGGTTCCGTTTTTCTACAGCACGGTCCCCAATGCCAATCCTCGCTACGCAGAGCGCTCTCTAGGCGCTGCTCATCGACATCGAAGATAAGCCCAAGCACAAGCAACAGCAACAAGCAACAAGCAACAAGCAACAGCAACAAGCAGTGAGCAAAGTAGAACAAGTACTCTGAAAGTCAAAGAGTCGAAAAAGAAAGAGAATGAAAGCCAAAGGAGCTAATTCGGCTCCGACAAAGTCTGGCCCGCGAGGATCCTGCCTTGACCTCTTCCTTTGCCCCAAGGTCCAAGATCCGTGCGGGAGTACGGAGAACTCTGTAGAATGCGTCGAGTCGTGCACAGAACGAGAGCACGCCCGAGTCTTGGGAGCCGTCTCCGAGTCCCGAAGCTTCAAAAGAAAATACGCGGCAAAGATGGCAGACACTGGTGAAGTAGTGACAAAGACGACCACTTGCAGGTCATTTCGACGGAGGAAACTCTCGAGCACAATCGGGAATAGCACAAGCACCAAGCTCATATCCGCAAGGCTATTACGATCAACCATGGATCGTTGTGGCAAAGTGTACAAAGTACAAAGTAGTTGCAACGGGCGGAGGGAGAGAAGCCGGACGGCTGGATGGGGCCGGGTCGAGCGAACAGTTTGCTTTGGACCCAATACGGGAAGATCAAGAACCAAAGCAAGATGGCGAGAGAGTCACACTCATCCCACCGTAAGGTGAGTGCCGAAACGAGTTTGACCAAGAGCCCCATCGTATTCCTCGCCTGCCAAGACGGTCTCGGCCTCCCTGGTCAGTATTCGGTCTCCTCTTCCTGTGCCATAGACTGAGGCAGATCGAAATGAGGATAAAATCTCCGTACAGAATGGTCCTGTGCAAGATACCTGAAGGATAAAGCAAAACAGAACACACACGGCCCACCCTACCAGGCCAAGTAAAGCATACAAAGTACGCACAAACGCACGACGGGACAAGAAGACCTCAACTCTCAAGACCTGCAGGGAGTTTGTGGTAGGGCTCCGTCGCCTGGCGGCAGGCTAACGCGGTCAACGTTCCCATCGCCGAACCACCAGTGGGCCGCAAGGGACCAAAAGGCTCTCTGTCAGATACTTCATACACGCTAAGCAGACCCTTGTCGCATCAGTTCCTGCGGACTTTGATAGTCAGTGGAACCACCGTATTCAAACGTTCCGTAATGTGCCAGCACTCAAAGTGCCTACAAAGTACGTACGAAGTGGTACGCCTTCATGACGAGACCGTCTGCACTGCCCAGGCGCTTCTCACAGAGATCAAGCCATCTTTGCCTTCTGGGAGTTGCATTTGACCAGGATGTCTCTTGGCCCCCCTTCTTTTGGAGCCTGGACGATGGTGAATCGGACCGTCGAGAACCATGGCAGGGGCAAAAACCGGGGAGAACGCCGGAGGGTGTGAAGGGCAAAGGTAACGCCGGCAGAGCAAAAGACGCTGCGACGACAAGACGGAGAGAGCGGCCTGTACGGAGTGATACTTTGGACAAAGTACACTCTCACCACGCAACTCCCCTGATGCACGAAGGAGCCCCATCTTCCCTCCATAAGCGGTGCATCTGCGGTGGAGAGGCAGGTGGATGGCCAGGCCTGAAATATCAGAATCCTCTGAATCTACGGAGAAGATAAAGGTGTCGATGCTCGTCTGGATTCGGTTCCTTGTCTATGGCGCATCTTGCTTCGTACAATCCCACAAACAGGCAGGCCGGGCCCCGACACGACGGCTATTTCCCTGCATCCTCCGTATCGAGACGACGGCCTACGCAGATTCGCATGCTTCGCCCTGTACGCGACAACAAGACATTGGCGCTCCCAAGGGCTATGCAGCCTTTTGCGCGTAGAGGCTCTGCAACCTGGCATCATTGATGCTGTTCCGGCAGTTCGTGCCGAGGACTGGGCGTCGGTGCGCGTGCTGGCGGTTTGGCCGTCCAGTGTGTCGATTGTTGGCAGTGCATCTTGATTCTGGTCGCGTCGATCAAGGTGTTGCGTCTCGCGATCGTATCTTGCAGAGTACGCGTACTTTGTACAAAAGCAGTCGTCACCGCGCCGCGTCACGATTGTGGTTCATGCTCACCATCATGGGAGCTGCTTGCTGGCCCCGGTCGACTGTGCCACGCTGCTGCGGCGGGATGCACGACATTCGACAAAAGAAGGGTGTAGTACAGCGTACTTTGTACGGCCACCATGGGCCCGGGATGCGTGCACAATGTTCGACTGGCAGTAGAAAGTGCCCATCTACACAAGACACATCAAGTATGCAGAGCCTGTCTTTCTTGCTCAGATTCCAGTCCAAGCATCTGACCTGTGTCCAGGCTCGCGGAAGGGCCGGATAACACAACTGACGCCTCGCTGTGTTTTGTGTCTCCGTCGCCGCCATCTTCAAACCAGGCGTGTATCAGAATTGTCGTGTTTCCGGGATGTCCCAATGGGCTACTCGAAGAATGGCACTCGCATTGTACGGAGGTGCATCAGCCACAGAAGTGCAAATGTGACAGAAGAGAGGCCGTAAAAGAAGACAGTCTGTGCCAACAAGAGGTATCTTCTCGGTACCATTGTTCGGGACAATACGCAAGGGACGAAATAAAACAGAAAGGATGAATGCAACGGGCGAGACAGAGGCCAAAACGGCATGCTCCGTGGGAGATGCACGAGATGCAAGCCGAAACACACCGCTCTCCTGGTGTCCTGGTGAGCGCTGCCGACCAGCTTTGACGGGCGAAAACGGACTGCTCTAAAGTCGGAAAAGGGCCGTTTCGTACCAGAATGGAGACGGTATGCACTCCGTATGACGAAATACGTACAAGTGCCAGCCACTCGTCCCGGCAGTCCGTCGTCGTCTCAGTACGACTTGTCGGCGTGGCAGCAGTCGAGGCGATGTGATCCTGCGCGCCCAAGTCTTCCACTGATTGCAGCTCTGTTTAGGTGTAAGCACGTCGTACATATCCAGGCTTGAAGCTTGGTAGCTTCGTATACACATACCCGAAAGAAGAGAGGTGACGACACGCGATGCACACGAGCAGCCGTTGCATGTGTGGACCCATGGCACGAAATGCGGAAAGCAAGCAACAACTTGCTCTCCGCGACGATCGCCATCCATCGCGGCGCACAATGTGTCTGGGTGCTAATTGGAGGCCAGATGGATGTGCGCATCGTGACGCTTTGGCCAGATGCAGACTCTTGTGACTGTGTCTTATCTCGTTTGTCTGCTGCGTTCCTCCACATGATGGAACTGAACATGGTCACAAAATTGCACATGTTTATTGTCGTCTGTGCGCGTCGCCCATCTCTGCTCTTTGGCTCTTTGGCTCTTTGCCTCTTTGCTCTTTGCCTCTTTGCCTCTTTGCCTCTTTGTATCTTTTTAAATTCACTTCCACAGCTACCCCTATCGCAATAAGCGGCCTCGGCCAAAGAGCTGGCCGTAAAGACGATGAATACACGCAGAAAAGGCGGAGAAGATCGTGAAAGGGCAGTATGAACATACGTTTGCTTCTTCCCGGAGATGCGCTCAAGACACGAGTACACAAGAAGTTGGCAGGAACAAGTGGGAAGAGACAGGATGACAAGCAGACGTGTCTCCTCTCTTTTGCGAGCCAGATTGCACCAATTGTCTTGGTGTTCGTATCCCCTTTGCCATCGACAATCTCATCTCGTTGCGCCTCGTCGCTCATTTGGCTTGGACTTGGTGTCTTGATGATGGCCGGTTTCTTGGCCCAAGCTGGTTGAGGCCCCCGCCAGCTCATCGCCGCGACAGCCTTGCTCGAATTGTTTCTTCCATCACTGTGGACATGACCGTCTGCTCGTGCCTCGTACTCGGTAAAGCACTTGCGTATCAACCTCCTTTTGCATGATCGTCAACCGGGCCCAATTTAGGGCCGGCAGAGGCGCAAACCGGGGCGAGGCGATGGGCAGTAGAGGAGAAAAAGCGCGCAGGCGCAAAGTATAGATGGGGGACAAGGACATATCACGGTCTGCCACTCGCAGCCTGCCGAGCATCTTGCGACTCCAAGACTCCGAGAGCCCAAGACGCGCCGCCTCTTCAAGACCAAGACGGTCAGACTCTGTACATCTTCAAGCAGCTGTCGTCGAGCCCGACAAAGGGGGTGTGCCAGTATCCGCCAGAGAGGGAAACAGGAAAAAGGAGGGCACAAAGTCGCGCGGGCCCTGCCCGTCGGTGGTGAGACTCTTGCAACGGTGGGTGGGATGCGTCGTACTCTGTACTTTCCATGCGACGTGGAGAACGTTGGCAAGAAGCAAGAGAAGAGGAAAGTGATGTGCAACGTCCTGCAAGGGGGAGAAAAAATCAATGGCGGAAGGGCAGAGGACACCCCTTGAAGATCGACATGAGGTCCGCTCCGGCTCACTCCGCGTGTTTTTCGGCGATTCTTCAGCTCCCGGTAGACTTCTCATGGGCTCGGTTCTGCCCCCTTTTCATGCCCGCCTCATTCTGTTTCCTCTCAACTCTGTCCTGTCCGCGGTTTTTATTTCCCAGTGCGCGTTGAGTGGTCCCCCCCCCACAAGACAGTAACAACAGCGGCGAGAAGTTTCGACGGCAAGTGCAGCGACGTCCAGCAAGTGTTGTCGAACAGATCGCGGGCCTCGTGCCTACATCTTTTCCTCTGGACTCGCTTGCATCAGAGACCAAGCCCACGGTCGCCCGGGGTGACTCTCAAGCAGCTGCTCGGCAGAGGGAGCGGCACCCTCGACATCGCAAGGATACAAGGACAGGCTGAGCTGGCAGCCCAGGTGAGCGACGGGAACGAGCAAAGCGCTGCCAAGAGGAGGCAAGTGCCCTTGGCAGCTCGTCCGGGCATGCATTGGGACACGATGGTAGCCTGTACGGATGCCCGTAAACAGCAGCGTATGCCGTTGTTGGTTTCCCTGGGCTCTGTCCGTACGGCGAGTGCCATGGTGGTGGTCGGGTCGTCAAGCACGTTGTCAGCCTCCAGCTGGCAACGGCCTGAACATGTGGCTAGCAGCTGCTCGGCCGTGCCCGAACTGGTGAGGAGAGATCAGAGCTCAGGCTTTGAGTGAAGAAGCTACAACTACATGGCTGGTAGAGTCGTTGCTCTCGTCTTTGATGCCCCAACGCCTCCTGTCGCCGAGGCTCAGAGAAACAAGGTACTGAGTTGTCTGCCAGGTGTGTACGTTGGCGAAAGCAGAAACTTTCACATCGAGACGTGGGCCCGACTGACCGAGCGGACATCGTCTGTACCATCTGTCGTCTTCTGTCCTGCCTGGACGCCGGCGGCCCAAACGCCTCGAGCTGCACCAGCCTTGGAGACAGGCCTGCCCTGTCGACAGTCACGGAGCTCAAGCGGGTGGACGTGACGTGATTGCCGTGTAAAGCCTTGGAGGATTGTGGTCACTGCATGCCCTCTCTCGGCTTTCACTGCGTGTTGTTTGCCTTTGTGTTCGCCAACGATCCACGTCCCAGCGTCCATCACCATACCCATGTCCGTGGCACTGGCGTGCGACCTTAGTCGTGACTCTTTTTTACCCAGAAAACAGGTCAGAACGACAAGAGGTGGTATCGGCGACGGAAGAGGGACGGAGAAGCGACGAAATGGGGGGCCAGAACGGCGTCTAACAAACACCTGCATATGAAGATGCATGCGGTTCGGCGACATTGTGCGGATACAAGTGCAAACGCAGATGCAATGTAGCCATGCAATGCAGAGGCCGGAAACACTACGGTTGGACTGGTAGGGGCCGGCGAAAGACACGGAGGCAGACGGCACACCCAATAGCGGCCCTTGCCGTGGTGTTCGGGCACCCGAGCCGTCTCGGAGGTGGATTCATGAGGACGAGAAAGAAGGCAAATACGAGGCGGCGGCGGATGGTAAGGCATTTCTGTAACGCCATCGAGTACTTGGTGTCACGTTTTGTCTGCAACGCCTTTGCCGGCGAGCGGTGTGGCGTTCTATACACATGCAAACGTGCACTTTGAGCACAACGCCGGCGCCAGCTCCGTCGTGCGCTTTGGATCGCTTCTGACCACTTTGAGAGAATGTCATTCTGCAACGAGGGAAGCGATGTACGTCTAGAGCGTCATCGCATAGGAACAATGGAAGTAGAAAAGAGAGGAAAGGAATGCAAAATGCAGCAAAATAAGGTGATGCTGGGATGCAAAGGAGTCGAGATGCGGCATGCAAGTCAATGCAAGGCTACCAGACTGGACCACATCACGAAGCTCACGGACCGTAATAGTATGTGCTCTACATGCCTGTTGTACCACAGAAAACCGATAAAGAGTAGAGATTACCTTTTCATGTCGTCTTTTGCTAAGAACTATGAGCTGAGAAATACAAACAAGGTGGAAAGAACCTAAGGACAGAAACATTCATTAAAGTTCGTTTCCACCTCTTTTCATCAGCAGTCATTGACAAAGGGAGGTACCACTCTCGTCACAAAGCCGAGATCTATGCTAGGAGACACTGAAGAACGACGGACAACGCTTCATTCTCGTCCCGACAAGAGAGCCGCACCCATGTTCCCAGTACGACGCTGATACTGCCACAAACCCTCTAGCCCGCATGGGGTATCCCGTGCAATGGGACGCAGACGCGGCATCCCGGCCAGTACCAGTACCACGGATGTAACCAGCTCGGGCTGTATCGTTGAGCAGTGGAACACCAACTCTCGATCACCGAGTTGCCATGCAGCTTTACCACAGGTTATGGTCTTGCTCGGAACACTCTGTAAACCCAAGCACAGTACGGCCATCAAAGTCACAATATTCACAAGAAGCGAGGCAAGAGAGAGAAAGCTCTTGAATCAGCATTAGGTGGCGTGGCGCAAAGATGCAGTCGAGACTGCAACAGGCTACCCAGGATACTATACTATGTGGCTTGCTGCCCGCCTCGCCCATCTTCTAGGTTGCTTTCGACCACACCCGCCAGCATACCTTTCACTGCCCCGAGCTTGACTCCTTCCGCCCATATTACAGCATAACAATACCCGTGCTTGTCTTCTGCCGCTCGCTGACCTGTTCCATCCCAATGTCCTTGCGTCTCTCTGATGTGTGTGGCTGTGCAGAGGGGAGGATGCGCATTGTAGTATCGAGCTTCAATTGGAATACTTGCGTAGAGGGAAGAACGACTCGGGCATGGGCTCAATGTGCCAGACGCGAGGATGGTCCTGGTCGAAATGGGCGTCCCACTCATCCTGAAGCTCCTTCGGAATAGCCCAGCGATGCTGCGAGCTGCGGAGGCGCATGCGGACGAGATGGCGTTTCTCAACTGCCTCGGCCCCATCCTTGAAGCTCTCGCGGCGATGTAGGACCGACAAATTGTTGATGAAATGCATGTCACCAGCCTGGGTGCGGATCTCCAGCTGCGCAGCCTCTGCAATGGCCTCGACAGCATCGAGAGCCTCAATCTGCTGGGCCGTGACACTGGGAAGCGTTCCGGGCGTGGATGGATGCTGTTTCCAAGAAGAGGCGTCCGGCCAAAGTTCATAATGATCTTGGAGCCCTCATAGAAGACGATGGGGCGGCACTTGAATTTCGGGCTATGAGACAGACACGTGTTAGTCGTCCATGCTAACAGAGAGGCACACGTCCAGGAGCAACAGGCCATAAAGAAGAAGTGGGTGAAGATGAAGAGAATGAAATTGTACTCACAGAGCAAACGGCCAGTCGGCCCGTGCGAGAAGACGCAGCAAGTCGGGGCGAGTGGCAGCGAGAGCGTTGTAGACCGTGTGAGCCGACGAGATGATACATTGGCCACCAGTCGCGGCAGTGTTGCGAGTCAACCAGCTGACAATATTGCCTGTCTCTTCCGTGTGAAAGGTCTAAATTGAGGGAGATTGCAGGTTAGCCCGTCAACATGCAAATATGGGTTTTCCGTCACAATTGCTCTGATCAGAAACCTACAATCGCTTTATCGGAATGGCGATGATGCTCTGTGCTCGTCTTTGAGCTCTTGTCCGCGATAATGTGGACTGCCAATGTCAGTCCGAGAAGAGTGCTAACTGATGGCTGAGGAGGCTGATTTACCAAGCATATTGCCCCGGTTGTCTTGGTGTGCGCGTTGATCAGCGATGTATGACTGCACACCGAGATAGACGAGTGTGAGGTCGGCGGCTGAGAAGTCGGCCGGGTTGATGCCGCGGACGAGACAAAAGCCACGGCCTTCATGGACCTCCGAGCTGAGCTCGTCCAGCTTGGCACCGAGGTTGGGAAGGGGAAAAGTGTCGCGAGACACGTTCGTGCCGTCGAGACCCAGACCTATATGGGAGCCTTGGTTAGATGGTATTTCATAGATGATCAGGCCATTGAGTGATAAGTATAACAGGCTGATAATTTACTCTTGAAGTGAGTGATGCCCTGGGAGATCTCAGCCAGATTGGACTCCGTGAGATGGTAGACGTAGGTCTCGGTGTCCCTGAAATCACTGCCGAGCCAGGCAAGCTTGGTGTCCAGCTTGGCAGGGAATCCTTTGGGCAGTGAATGAGTGTCGGTCTGCTGGGCAGTGGCCGGGCCGGCAGTGTCCAGGTCAGGTACAGCGAGAGCACGTGCGGCTCCAAAGACAGGACCAGTGCTGATGGCAGACATGGTGACGTGGACGTGCGAGTCTGTTGACAAGGCATGGTTAGTTTATGGACTTGCCAAAAGCAAAAATCACAGTGCCCTGGAAACTGGGAAAGGAAATAAAAACAAAGCATGAGCTGACCTCAGTAGTTTTGACCTGTTGTTGCGAGAGCAGAGAAGAGGTCGATACGAGGACGGCAGATGAGCGGCCTTGGTATAAGGACGAAATGCTTTGCAGATGGGTGGCAAATAGACAAGACTGGAGGGTCAGCTGGAAATCTTGAGGACAGAAGAACCAGAGACAGTATGAAAGAAGTCTGACTGTACAACTTGAAGCAATCGAATGTGCGTGAGGAAGTAATCGAGCCGTGATAGAAGGAAGAAAAGCAGATGTTTGTATTTGAATTGGTTGCTGCTTGGAGCTTGGAAGTAGGACAAACGAACAAAGGTGAGGATGGAAAATCAAACGCAAGAAAATCAAAAAGAAAAGGAGACATGGGCTTCATATACTCCTCCTTCTTCTCCTCTCGTTCATCCCTTTGAGCTGGCGTTCCTTTCTCAACTACTGTCGTGTTCTGCTCTGTCCATGAATCACTCTTTTCCGCTTTCCGAGTTCTCGTCACCCCTTTTCTTGCAGGCGGGTCCGCACAACGGAGGCCAGAGCAGATGGCAGGGACGGCGCAGGCGGATATGCAACAGACACGGAGCGCCTCTTTGTTTTCGTCGCCAAAAATGCGAAAGATGTCGGGAAGATGCAGGCAAAGCACCTGAACTCATACGAAAATGGGACCAACAACGAGGACTGCTGGGTCGGCTGAAGACAAAGTGATGGAGGCTGTGGGAACGACGCACAGCAGCCTGACAACAAGAATATACGCTGATTGTTGGCGGATAGTAGCAGCGATGGTGCAAATGAGAGAATGGACGAACTACGAGAGAGAGAGCACGATAGAGCAGGCCCATTGCAAAAGAAATCTAAGAGTAAGAAAGAAATGAGAAAAAAGAATAAAGAAAAACAGAGAGAAAGAAAATAGAGCTCCACAGAAACGAGTATGTAAACGAAGGAGTAACAAACAAAGATACGTACCAATCAACGTCAGCGCGTGTACGTTTTCGCTGATCGCGTGCGTATTTTACAGTACGCGTATACACAGAACAAAGATCCATAGCAGATACAAAATTCTGCCGCCATGTAACGGTACGAGCTCAGACAGGTACACCTTCGCCGGTGTGCGTTGGAGGTATGCAAGGCCAGACGACGTCGACTGTACGCCGCACGTCGGAGACGGATCCGAAGGCCATTGTGTGCGTATGTGGGCTTGGAGGCGTATTTTTGAGAACGAGAAGCTCGGCTGCGGCTGCAGATTAGTTGAATACAACAGGCGTGCAGGGTACCGGGACGTGACTGTGAGGATGCTCGTACAGGAAACAAGGTGTAATTACAGAGCGGCACGAGAAGCACGAGAAGCACGAGAAAACAGACATGTTGTCGAGTCTGTGGGACTCTGTGTGCGGCCGTGGACGCTGCTAGTGGCCGTGCGTGCTGTCGTGGCCAGCACGTCAGAAGGACGAACTTCCGCTCTACGCCCCTCCCCAGCGTTGCACTTCAT